>CM061753.1:257169321-257592331 GCA_030979885.1 Lolium multiflorum
AGTCACATGCGCCAGAATGTCATCTCCTCGGAAGCATTACGAACTCGATACTTGATACCAACAATGGCATTGATAAATCAACCATCAATGTGTCAAAATCACAAATATGATCATCTTGTATTCTGGTAGAGAAACTGTTCTGTCCAGGTTTGTCCAAGGGGGTCAAAAGGCTGCACATATGGCATCAGTTGCTAAGTTAAGGTCCGCGATCTCATTGTTTCTGATGCATTGCTGGCTGTTCTTGTAATTTGTTGGACCTCTCTGGTTCATCCCTAACAGGACTTGGCTCGTCTACGGCCATCGAACTTGCATCAGTAGGCTACATATGACAATCACCAGAAAAGGCAGTTGTGATTAGAGTGCGATCTAGGACTTAAGAAAAATAACGGTCTAGGGTAGTACCATGTGCAATGTGCATGTATACTGGAGATCTAGCTATGTGAAGTGTGCAATTCTAGTAGGGTTCACATCATAAAAGAAAACTTACAGGGGCCTGTTTCGAGGAGCCAACTCCATCAGCCAAAGGTTCTGTGTCCCTCGCTTGTTCCACAGCTACTCCATTTCCATCCTGCTGCAAACCAATAAAAGAATAATTACAAACAACAAACTATACAGCATCTACAAAAGTCGTGTAAATTAATTATATGAATGATACACTTCTCCAATTGGGCCAAAAATAGCAATATAAACATTAGTAGAAACTTAATGTTAGAGTACAAAAAAAGGTTGATCCAAATCATGCTGGGGTCCACATACCGCCATAGGTCCAAGCATAAGTTGACACGAAATGTGGCTTAGTGGTAAGCTTCTATTTCCTTATGTTAGGATTTGATATGTTTCCTTGTAACGATTGGAACACTTAAGACAGACGTTTCTCCATGTTTCTTGGTTTGCTTACCACCTGGTTCTATTAATCAAGCGGAAACTACTGATATGTACATACGATATATGCATGTTCCTAGTTCACTACCAATAAAGCAGAAACTATTAATTCGCTCCCCTCCCTCCTATTTTCTTCATCCCCTACACCTAAACCTCTTTTGGAGCCATCGGCACCCTATCCACATGACAGAAAGGTGCCAAGGTTCTGGACCTCGTCCTCTTCTCAATCACCAATATACCCTGAGATCAAAGGTTCTGGACCTCGTCCTCTTCTCAATCACCAATATACCCTGAGATCAAAGGTGTTAAGGAACAAAGGCAAGGCTCCCAATCCCACTTGAACTACTAAGTGCATACGATAAAGCTATGCCTTTGACAGTCTAAGAACAGAGCAATCAGCACAAATACTCCAAGAGAAAATAAAGAATATTTAAAGATAGGCAATTTTCATACAGCACACAAGTGCCCCATGGCTCAAAGCTCATCTAATAATGTATCTACTCCCCCATGACCTAATTAACACAGCCCCTCCCTTCTCTCACCACAGCAGCAACAACTCTCTCTTCTTTCTCGCCACAGCAGCACAGTGAATCGAGTAAAGGAGGCCACGGCGGAAGCCAGACACAAAGAAATGCTGGCTGGAGTGTAGGGAGGCGGCGAGATTACCATTTCCAAGCACGGGAGGCGCCACAACAATGACCAATGATGCAGCAATGACAAGGTGGCTGCAGAGACCCCTGCCGCCAGCAGACACTTCTTTGTGAGCCATATGCTAAATGGCTAAGCTGCTAAGGCGAGGGCTGCGGCTTACCATCCTGAGGCACCTTAGTGCTGAAGCAACACCTTATAAACCAAGCCTCAGATCAAACCCGACAAGCCCAAAACCACAAAGCACATGACACGCTAATACAACTGCAAATATTGATTAATGTGACTAATGCTTTTCTATAGGATACTAACATAAATAGACACCGTAAGCAACTCGTGGGATCCAGACGATCCAGGGAGGGGCCACCACGGCTCCTCTCTTCTCGAGAATATACAACCACAACATTATCGGGTTTAATGCACTTACACTATTCTGATTTCTAATGTTTAGCTTATTGTATAAGAGAAATTCAGAAGTGCCCTGCGCAACCAAGATTAAAATTCCAAATGCTGGGCAATGCGTCAACTCTCCATGAAAGTCTTTTACAGCCCCCAACTATATAACATGTTTTCTCTCAAAAAAATAAACTATATACTAACATGTTTCTGGGAAAAGGTATAATATATTTCCATTTGGTAAAAGATGGACAGCAACTTGTACATAAAGCCTTTCTATTTATCTATCGGACTAATGCAGTAAGAGCCTCTCAACCTTTCGTATTGTTTGCTGGTTAAGGAAAAAAAAAAGGATAAACTGCAGCATGCATTATAGACAATACACATTGCTACTTAGATGTCTGCAAGCATAGAGTATATACAAAGACAATCGTAACTTCATGCATATACCAATAAATCAGTTTGAGTTAAAATAAGTAAAGTACCTGATCTGTCGCCTCGGTTTCAGCAGATTCTCTCTTAACTCTCATGCTCTGGATACTGCTCCTCCTACAAGAGAAAATGACAGAGATCAGAACACATGTTGCTATGAATAATCAACAACATGATTAAGGAATCAAATGAAAAGAACACCTTCCAGAGTCCTCCAGAGGCTTGGAATCATCCATTTCTATATCAGAATCAGCATGATGCCTTTCATCAGGATTCTCTAAATCTTCATTTTGCTGTATCCAACATAAATAAAACTTAGCCAATATATGATGAATGCTAGCCATGCTACTTCCAAAATTACAACTACAGTCAATGAGCATTAGTGAATACAAGTGCAGAATCAAAGTCAACATTCACCCTCCGCACAAATGGTCACTGTAGTGTTCAGATTAACTAAATCAATGGTGTGGAAGCTTTTTATTACTTTATCTGATGTATGCTACAGTATAGGAAATAGTTGCTCAAAAGATCACCTCAGGTTGCTCGGCCTCAGGAGGTCGCTCTTGAAACTGAACACTAGGCGCATGTCGGAGTTTTGTAAGATTATCGAGAAGTCTTGATCTTATTTCATCCAATTGCCTGTGCGTGTTTTTGTTCTCCATATTACTTGGTGCAACATGAAGAGTATAATCTGGACCAAAATACTCATAGTACTCATTTAGCGGCATCTTGTCAGCAAGCTCATGACCAAGTGCCACTCCCGTCTGCACAAACAAAGGGCGGAAAGGAACATCAGTAATGAAGTAGAAAAGGCAATCCCCCCCCCCCCCCAAAGACTTGAAACACCTCACTGTTAACGATAAAATATATTTCTACGTTTTAACTTTCATGGTAAAAATTATAATGAACTGTACAATTGAAGAAATAAGTGAAAACAAAAGGAGTTAACCATTGAAGAAATAAGTGGTATATGTTTCGTGCAGTACAAATATAGGAACAGTAGATAAACATTGTGTCAAATGGCATTACAAGCATTATTTTCAACTAAGGAATAAATAAGTCAATACAGTACAAGACTAAATATAGTCCATTGGTTGAGAATGGCACATAATCTAAGTTCTACACAAAATTTCATGATTTCCTCTAATACTTCTGCACTATTTCTTTCATCCAAAAATATTTATTCTACACCTTATTTCTACCTTCTATATACTATTGATATAAATGAATTTCGTTTGTGCTAATCCTATCAATCCACCTGGCATGCTAAACTCTCGGCTCTACCACATGCAGTCTACAAAACATGAGAAAATAGTACCCTAATGTTGTATCGTTTTAAGTAAAAAAATATTGTGGCTCTATGGCAGCATAAACAGAAAAATATTACAGGAACTATTTGACTTAACTTTGCAATACAGTTTAATAAATTTCATTATCTTATTTTAAGTATTGCACTGGACCAGTGTGATTTAGTTTAAAAAAACGTATTTTATGAAGTAGCGTGTTGAAGAACCAAAACAACGCCGGGGCCACTGTAGCGCACAGTTTAGGGCATGTGTGGTTGCCTTCCACACTGGTACACTCTACCACACTTATGTGCCAGAAGTGTGGATAGCCACAGTTTTAGTGGCACCCAAAGTTGTCACCGCACTTGTGGCAAAAGTTGGCTACCAAATAAGTCTATGACAGGTATGATAAAACCCTAAAAAATTGTGGGTCGCCACAACTGTGGCTGCAACCAAACACTTGCCTGCCTAACCTCTGGCAAGGTGCCGTTACAAACCTACCAATAAAAAATGTGCTCTACAAAAAGAAGCTGTGCTCCAAGAAACACCATTACATGCGGGATTAGGATGGTGTGGCGACAAAACGGACAATGCTTGATTGCTAGGAAGCAGTGACATCATAACAATATCTTGAGGCAGAAACATGTTGGAATGCTTTCGGCCCTCTTTGGAAACACGCATACGTTTTCTTGTTGGGGCGGACACGAGTATCTTTTTTGGTAAACTTTCGCTATTTAGTTCAAATTTGACATAAATACCAAAACCTTTAAGCGAAATAACCATTTTCCTAAAAGCCCCTTATGGCTTTTAAACATAGGTGTAAAACCCATGAGCCGATAATTTTCCTTTTCAAAAAAGCAGATACCTACATCATATACTCATATGTACTGTAACTAGGCTTTATGGATATGATGATTACGTGGAGATACAAGACATTTCTTAGCATAACAAGAGTTGTTAAAATATTTGCATATAGACAAAATAATGACGTACTTTCTTTGCACTAGTAGCATATACAAGAGAAGTAGATTTGCATAACATGACATTTTTCACATAAATAATCATAAATGTCAAATCACTTTTTCTAGCCTGTATGTCCGTGTTGAATCACATGCATGGTACACATAGTAATGGTGCTACGGAGGATGCTAGAACTTTCTTATTTTAAACAACCAGATGCTAGTAAAACTACAATGACAGTGCCCCTGTATCATATAATTGAAACATGGGTACCAATCACAAAATGTGTCATATGAAAAGAAGGTATAATGCAAAGCCAAGAAACATATTGGGTGCAGGATGAGGGTGGTTGGTGACAAAATGAACAGTTAGTGTTAGCTATGTCCTAACAATTACTTGAGATGAAAACATGATGGTATGGTTTATGGGTTTTGAACACAGGCATCAAACTCATAAGTTGAAATTTTTGTCATTTTACTAAAACAAAGGTCTACAGCATAACAACATATGTATATAGAAGCTTTATGGATATGACTATGTAAAGCGACAAAAGACATTTATTAGCATATCAACATTTGTCAGGGATATGCTTGTGGAAAATGAATTTGAAATTGTGTGTCATGGTGGATACACATGGTGTCAATCCCAATATTTCACAACCTTCAGGTTGTTTTCATGTAGTTTCGGGGCACAGTAGCATCCCAAGCCATGGGAGCAGTAGTAGCATATGTAGAAGAGAAATTTGTAAAACATGATATCCTCATAATTTACTCATGAATGTTAAGTCACTTTGGCCAATCGGTCTGTCCACAATAAATTATACACATGTTTAGGTGTTCGTGCTGCAGAATAACGTTCTTATTTCCCACAAACGGACATTTCAAATGCAATTAATCAGAAAAAAGCCATCCGAATAGGTATAATAATGATGCATAACAGAAGTGGAAAGGCTCTAGAAAAAGTAACTCTGCATGAAATTTCCCTATTATACAGTACCTCATAGCACCAACATCTCGCAACGTTTCTGATGGTATACCCGCCACCACCAAGCAGCAGCACAGGGACATTGAAGGACCTCATGAATCTGACGCACTCCGCGTGCCCCTTGATGGATAGGTTGAAGCACCCCAACCTGTCGCCAGACAAGGAGTCTGCTCCGCACTGGAGCACGACGGCGCCAGGGCGGAAAATCTCCATAACCTTGGCCATGATCGGCTTGAACAAGGATTGATAGCTCTCGTCATCGATCCCGTCGTCCAACGGGACATTCAGGGAGTAATACTTCCCCTTGGAGTGGCCAACGTCACGAATGTCTCCGGTCCCAGGGAAATAATCCCCAAACTTGTGGAAGGAGACCGTCATCACCCTGTCCGTGGTGTAAAACGCCTCCTCCACGCCGTCCCCGTGGTGGATATCGATATCCACATAGAGAACACGCTGCGAATACAGATTTAAAAAAAATCAAGAGAATGTAATTTTGCAAAATTGAGGGGTGGGAGATGAGATGGCAGGGCAGGGCAGGGCGGGTACCTGGTGGTATTTGAGGAGCTCGAGGATGGCGAGGACGATGTCGTTGACGTAGCAGAATCCTGATGCCTCGCACTTCTTGGCGTGGTGCAGGCCGCCTGCCCAGTTGATGGCGATGTCGTGGCCGTGGTTGAGCTTGACGGCGCCGCCGACGGAGCCGCCGGCGTAGGTCTGGCAGAAGGTGTAGAGGCCGTCGAAGACGGGGCAGTCCTCGCCGACGTTGAAGCGCTTGAGGGCGCGGATCTGGTCCTGCTGCGTCTCGGGGGTGACGGAGCGGAGGAAGGAGACGTAGTCGTCGGCGTGGAAGCGGCAGAGGTCGCGGTCGCGGGCGGGGTGCGGCTTGAGGACCTGCATCTGGTCGAGGAGGCCGTAGTGGGCGAGCAGGGCGTGGGTCATGCGGATGCGGTGCGGCTTCATGGGGTGGCCCTGCCCGTAGTAGTAGTTGCCCACCTCCGAGTCGTAGAAGTAGCAGACGCGGCGCTTGGAGCCGTCCGTGCCGGTGGTGGGGAGGGAGTTGCCGCCGCCGCCGGCGGAGATGTCCATGGCGGCGCGCCGGGATAGGCGTTTCTCGTCTCCCCTGTCTGTCTGTGTTTTGTGTGTTTCGGCTCTCGGCGGCGTTTGAGTGAGGTGAGGTGAGGTGAGGGCGATGAGGGAAATTGGGGAGGGCCGGGGAAGGCGCTCGCTACAAGAGGAGAGGAGAAAGCTTTTTCGATTTGGGGTATTCTGCGGCCTGTATGGACCGTTGGATTCGGGGTCTGTTGTCATGGTAAAAAGTTTTTTAATCCTCTAGGTATGAGGCTTTGGATCTTGCTTCGCTAGATTGATTTTGCAACTTTTTTTGTGGTTGTCGCGAGGAGAATTATCCTCACAGTTTTTGTACCGGCTGCTACATTCTGGACAATGGTGATTCATACTCTCGGTCTCCATCGATGTCAACAAAGCTAATCGGTTGTTATTCTCTGACATACTTCTGTTGGTAGTCTTGCCGATGTTGAATAAATGGTTTAATGGTTCCACGCGTGCACGTAGCCTTGGCATTGCGGATCAAATTAAAATTATGGGAGAATCTTCGTTGATATTACATGTCTATGGTTTTTATCTATCTTTGGTTGTCTTTAGAAAAGTATAAGATTGTGTCTTGAAAGAAGAAAGCGTAGGATTTTTTGCGTGGAAGTTTGGGGATTTTATTTCTTCTTTAAAGAGTTACGGCTAGTTAGGCTCTCACACGGCTAACTCCTCGTCACTTCTGAAGTGCTCGCAAGCTTTGCACATAGATGTGCCAAGTGATTTGCCTCCCTCCTAACATGTTTTATTGAAAACGAGGAGAAATCCTTCGCCGTCTCCCCAACTTCATCGAGAATAGGCGCCACAATAGAACGAGAATTGTAGTGTGATGTCCAGAGATCCACCACCTCTAGATAGCCAGACTTTATTTTGTAATCGTTGGAGACAGCGCTTGTATCTCTACCATGTACTATTTGTTACTATAATATATGTGGTATTGATTGTCAAAATAAAGTCAAACCGTGTGCCATTTTGCCAAATTTTCTTCTTCTGTTTTGATTCTAGTACAGTATATATTTATGGTGTTGTTCATGTACAAGTCGATGACCTAAATTATCCAAGTAAAAATTCTAGTAACATAAAGTTGGTAAGTAGGTTAAAGTACTCCCTTGTTTCCACTAAAAGTGTCTCAACTTATCAAAATTTGAATGTAAAGAACTAAGATAAGATGGAGACAGTGGAGATGTTGGTTCGCCAGCGGCAACAATAACAATTGTGGCTCCAACCCATGAGACAATGTCTCACGGCTGTGCTGCCTACTCCCCTCTTCTTACTACTTGACATAGGTATACCCTTCGGGTACCCATTATTAGTATACCTGGCTCGGCAATATGGAGAAGGCCCAACAAGGCAACCCAAAGAAGTAGTCGACTAGGACTCTTGTAAAACCCTAGGCTGGTTGCATATATAAAGCCAGCAGGGCACCCGAGCAAGGCCAGATAGACAACATAGCTCCACCTATGGCGGCACCGTAAACACATCTATGATCATATACTAGATTGCTAGCAGCACGTAGGGATCCTCCACCGAGGGGACCCGAAGCTGGGTACGTCGTGTGCCTAATCTCGCTCCCGGAATCTCCATTGTCGCTCTCTCCCGAAACCCAAATCTACAATACGTAGGCATTGGCGAGGTGATACCTCGTCAATTGGCGCCGTCTGTAGGAATCGCGGCGACTGGATTTTGTAATCCGGGCGGGATCACTGAGTTCATCGTCAACGTATACTTTGATCTGGCTGGTGATTGACCTTAAGATCGTGCACGCGCGCGACTTCCAGATCGTTCGGGAGCCTGATCGGTAATATCTTGCGATTTTTTACATTTTAAGATCTGCCGAGTTTGTGTCTTCTTCGCAGGCAAGCAGACACTCGACAACAAAAAAGCAGGTCACGACTCAGGCCATCTCGGCATCTACAACAAGCTAGGCCATGCTGTGGTCGCGGGAATCAAGAATCCAAACCATGGGATGCCACGGTATGCTGGCGCTTGCCGGAGAAAAAAAAAACAAGCTAGGCCAACATCAAGTTCCAAAACGCGTGTCCCTTAAAGGCTGAAGATCCGATCGTTCCTATTATTGTTTTCATCAAAAGCAAAGCTAAGTAGTACTATTATATCTTATCTATATATATAATTTGTTTTGGTCCAATGATGCGTTCATTAGTGTTATTAGATTATGATTAAATCTGATGAATCAATTAGACACTCGAAAATAACCCGATGTTATTTATTTACCTATTTTGCATATCGTTATATGTTTATACGAAGATTACTGTACTTCCGACTTGTATATCTTCACGTACACATGCTAGTTGGTTTACGACAGCCATGGCGCATCCGCCATCCTGGACTCAACACACTGGGGTGCTCACCCTGTCACATCTGTCGCGTCTTCTTCATTGACTACTTCCGACCAGGCGTCGTGCGGCTACAATCGACTGTGTCCGCCGCACGACATGCTTACACGTCAGCTCTGCCACAGCCGATAAGAAAGCTAAGTGTTCTTCTTCCGAGAGTCAATTATTATTTATTTTTACCACATCAGAATACCCGGAGGCTGTGCCATTACATCATTAGAGCAAGTTCACCCAACACTGGGGGCTGTTCCTTTACTTCGTTACCACAAATATACTTGGTTACTTGGTGAATTTCTTTTCTTCGGCTCTCGATATATCTTCTCCGGCTCAGTGAAATTATTTTCTTCGGCTCAGTGGAATTATTTTCTTCGACTTAGTGGATTTATCTTCTTCGGCTCAGTGGATTTATTCTCTCTGGATTACTGGATTTGTTTTCTTTGGGTTATTATTGGTTCACTTATACAATATTACCCGACGCGTTTTCGGGTCAATGGATTCATCTTCTATGGTTATTACTGGAACTATTTTCTCGGCTCAATGGATTCATCCCCTATGATATCAACGGATTCATCTTCTATGGTTATTACTGGAACTATTTTCTTCGGCTCAATGGATTCATCCTCTATGATATCAACGGATTCATCTTTTATGGTTATTACTGGATTCTTCGGGTCAATGGATTCATCCTCTATGATATCGGTGGATTCATCTTCAATATATGATGGTATAATCTTTAATATGGATTCATCTCAAGTACTTCATCTCGGACTTCATCTTCAGTATTTCATCCTTAATGACCTTCTTTCGGCGACACGGATAATACTCGGGGACTCGACAACGACTTTGCCCCGAGTAACAACGGTGACACGACGTCTAAGCAACAATCATGACATCACCCCAGCAGTGCTCGGGGTTTCGGCTATCTCTTCATCAACAATTTTGTGGCATCCACTTTTGCTATTCGGTGGTTTCTACTTTGGCTAGATTTCTTATCTACACTCGAAGACTTCATCATGCATCGACTTCGTCGCGTCCAAAAGCTAAGTGTTCTTTTATTTTGCACAAAGTTGATTATCGTTTACTTTCGTCGCACCCGACAGTTGGGGGCTGCGTATATATTCACTTTACATATCATCGAATCTGAGCATCTGACACCGCAAAAAAGAGAGTCAAGGGAAAGATAGAAAAAGTTTGTTTATTTGTGCAGGAGAAAGCAAAATTCAAAGTATATAAGAGAGAACACGGTGAAATTGTCTACAGGGAGAACTCGATGAAATTTTCTTCAAGAAAGAACAGGACCCGAAGAATTATCTTCAAGGAGGTCCCGAAAAATTATTTTCAAGGAGGTCCCGAAAAATTATCTTCAAGGAGGTCCTGAAAAATTATCTTCAAGGAGGTCCCGAAGAATTATCTTCAAGGAGGTCCCGAAGAATTATCTTCAAGGAGGTCCCGAAAAATTATCTTCAAGGAGGTCCCGAAGAATTATCCTCAAGGAGGTCTCGAAGAATTATCTTCAAAGAGGACCCGAAGAATTGTCCTCAGGAAGGATCCGAAGAATTGTCCTCAGGGAGGATCCGAAGAATTGTCCTAAAAGAGGACCCGAAGAAATTTTTCTGAAGGGGGAACTCGACGAAATTTTCATCAAGGAGGAACCCAAAAAAAAGGTGGACAAATCTTAGGGTCCATTGACTCGTCATATTGTTCCGAGCAAGAGCATCGGTGATGTACCCGACAATATAGAATAACCAATATATTCGGCTGTCTCATCAAGCCCGAGAGAAAATAGTAGAACCCGCAAAATGGGTCATTACGTCAGCCGAACAAGGCACTTGACAAAATATTCTCAGAGCGCCAAAGTCACGAATAATCTCTGAATGCCGCAAAACTCTGCGAAGGTAAGACCCCGGTATCCGTCTGTGTGGCGTGGCATCGCCAAAGACTGCGCTGCTATTTTTTCCCACATCAACAGATGTGAAGAAATATCCGGCGGACGCGCTGTGGACTCGATAACATTACTGGAATTCGGATCATGGTAAGTCCTTAAGCGGCACGAATTACGCCAGTTCCCGAGATCATGTCCAGGGACGTGATCTTGAAGTAGGTTCTTGCGGGATTGCCACAAGAGCAGTTAACGGTACCTGATCCGATGAACCAGCCCCATTTACCATTATCCCTGAACAACATAGATAGCAACGGCCTGGAGTCGATAAAAAGAGGGGTTGCGCCAGAAATATGGTTAAGCTCGTTATTGAGTAGTACAACTTGAGTCTATGCCCAGGTGCAAGCACCTGCCCATAGGCTCGGGGCTACTCTTATCAAGAGCATTGTTCACCCTCTCAATAAGATACAAGAAAGAGGGAAAATTGTGGAGTCGATTAAAAGCAAGTTGAGCCTACACCCAAGTGCAAACACTTGGCTGTAGCCTCGGGGCTACTCCCATCGGGAGCGCTGTCGCACACCCGATAGAAAAATAACTTCGGCATCTACGACAATCAAGCTTTGTAGACTCAACTCGATTCTACGATTCGAGTGGAGCCTACTCCCATCGGGAGCCCACGGATTTCATCAAGTCCTCCAGAAATATAGTTAAGTTCTTCATCGAGTAGTACAACTTGAGTCTATGCCCAAGTGCAAGCACTTGCCCATAGACTCGGGGGCTACTCCATCGGGAGCGCTGCCGCGCACCCGATAGAAAATAATTTCGAGACATCATCTACGTTACAGATGATCTTCGACATGGACCTCGCCTTGTATTTCTTCGACTTCGGAGATGGTTATGCTTGAGTCTCTACGCAAGTCTTCGACTTCCCTAGACACTCGGGACACATGGGTATACCCTTCGGGTACCCATTATTAGTATACCTGCTCGGCTCGGCCCAATATGGAGAAGACCCAACAAGGCAACCCGAAGAAGTAGTCGACTAGGACTCTTGTAAAACCCTAGGCTGGTTGCATATATAAAGCCAGCCAGGGCACCCGATAGAGGAAGGCCAACAGATAGACAACATAGCTCCGCCTATGGCGGCACCCTATAAACACATCTATGATCATATACTAGATTGCTAGCAGCACGTAGGGATCCTCCACCGAGGGTACCCGAAGCTGGGTACGTCGTGTGCCTAATCTCGCTCTCGGAATCTCCACCGTCGCTCTCTCCCAAAACCCAAGTCTACAATACGTAGGCATTGGCGAGGTGATACCTCGTCACTACTTGAGTCTCCCTTGAAGGATGTGGTGGATCTTTGAGATGCAGGCTTGGCACAACCCCAAATGCCTATGGGTATGCAGGTGTTCTTCGTGGTTGATCGTGGAGCTAGGAAAGATGTGTATGGTTGTCTCTCCATTCACTCCCAAAACCTTTCTTATCTCCCATACAAAGTATTGATACAAACAATACCATTTTTTAAGACCAATTAGGGAGATATCAAGCCATTCCCGAGCTTGTCTTCATGGGGCACGAGTGTGCGCACTTACTGGTATCTGGTATATGTGATGTGTAAGGCCTTGTTTGGTAGGCAGGATTAGAGTGTACCTTAGAGTATTACTATTATCCCTAGTCTTTTGGGTGAAGAAACTTCCTTCACCCTACCTTAGAGTATTACTATTATCCATAGTATTTTGGGTGAAGAAACTTCCTCCACCCAATCACCTCAAACCTATTGGGGCGTGCATTGAAAACAAAAATTTCCTACGCAGATAACCAAGATCCTTCGGAAGCTTTCGGTGGCGAGGTTGGTGAAAATGTGAGTCGATCCCCGCAACCAGACTCGTCTAGTCGCAAGGAGATGTATTACCCCTCGAACCATGAACCGCTCCCACGAGAAAGTGTTGGACGTGCAATACCTCCAGTAGTGAAAAGAAGGGATCTATCAATATGATATATGAGTGAATGAAGAAGAGGAAGATCATCCCCATAATAATAATGTAGGAACAAAAGGTGGACGTAGCACTAGAGAAGACTAATGGTCCATGGAGAAGAATGTTTTTGTGCGGAAAAAGGAAGGAAGGAAAACAAAAGTGAAACACTCTCGTGACGTGGAAGGCTGACGTGGCAGTTTGCTGAGGTGGATAGGCTCCATGTTGAGAGAAATAAGTTAGTGGGGTGATCTTCTTAGTTATATAGGATGTGCTAAAATTACTAGTATTATTTCTATTTTTATATAAGGCCACAAGATTGTTTTTAGGTACTTTATACCGATTTATTAGGCCACCACGTATTTCGGGAAAACTTTAATCATTAATTTGGTCAACATAATATGAGATATATACCAAAAAAATTACACCATTGCACATAATGGGCTTATATATTGGTATGGAGAGAGTATAAAAAAACAAAACCAACTAATAAATAACATGATTAATTGTGTGTAAAAATACTCTCGTGTTTTGGGCTAATTAAACATTTGATGTGTTATCTCTTTCTCTATGCATGCATGCAATATTTGCCTTAATAAGCACCATATCTTTAAAAAAAAATCGACTAGTGTTAGTGGCCTTATATGGATGCAAAATGTATTTTTTATACTAGTGTCTTTATATAGAAAATGAGGGAGTAGTTAATTATGGAACTTCATTTTTGTAGGGGTGGTGATTTCCTAGGTTTGCCCTGTTGAAGCTCCTCCCAGTGGCCCCCACAATCCTTTCCCTAGTCGTACTCCATTCTCCATCACTAGTTGACACGAACGACTTGAGCCTCGAACATCTTCACCATGTGCCCTCCCCACCACATCGGGCTCGCATACATCGCTTGATCCCTTGCTACCAACTGCAATGATGGTCTCTTGAGGAGGGATGCGAGCGGTAGCAACACTGGCGGCATCCAGGGCGAACATGACAAGATGGCCGGTGAAGCATAGCCATGCGCGAGGTGGAGGAGACGTCGGTGTGGGGCCGTCGAAGTGCCGAGAAGATGGTGAAGGGGCTGATGGAAGGTTCCCAAACCAGCTGAAATGAGTGAGGACATAGGAGAGTCGGCGGTGCCGCCGAGCTGGCTGCGTTGCAAGAGCAACAAAGAGTTCAACGACCAAAAACTAAGGTGGGTGGGGGTGTCTCTGATCCCCAGCAACCGGACTGAGTATCAGCAGGTTGGTGGGGCTAGGCCAGTCCAACACCAGCCTACCAAATGATGCTTCGAGTGTTTCGGTATGTAGTGAATTGGACTTGGAAATTACACTGTAAAACATGTCAAACCCGGCCCGCCAAAGGAGGCCTAAGGTCTTGTTTTGTACTGGTGGTTTATGGGGAGTTAGTGGGGATAAGCCCCTAAGGAATTGGGTGAAACCAGTCCCGTCACTCAATCCCCTCCAAACTTCTTCCATCCTCTTCTGGTCCTGCCCTTCCACCGCGAGGATGGCAGTGGCGGATCTCGCGGTTTTTGGGCAGATGCAGCAGGAGTTGCTTGTACCTCCATGGACGTTCTCACCTGTGTAGGATGTGAGCTCTGCCGCTAGGCGTCACAGAGAAAATGAGAAACATGCACCGAGAGATGTCGTGGTCGTGAATTGGGGATACTGAATATAACACTAGTATCCCCTGGTTTTCCAGGGATATCTAGGGTTCAACCTGTCTGAACCCGGCCTACAGAAAGGCCCGTCGGGGATTATTGGGGATCTCGGGCTGGGCCGTTTTTATCCTGAAAAATCCCTACGAATAAGGCCTAAAGTGGCTTTCAATTTCATTTGAAAATTTGAATCCCCATGTTTTCGTACAAAACTGAATTCCAAGTTTCACTGGAGTTTGCTCTCTGAACCACACAAAATATTCCGTACAAAACTGTTTCCCAAGTTTCACTGGAGTTCATCTCCCGGCACGCAATGCTTCCTCCTTCCCTCCTCTCGAGTCCTTTGTCCAAGTGTTGAACGTTGCATATGCATAGCGACCTAGAATAGGAGTAGACTCTAAACACCGGCGACGGCGAGTGGTCGCATGCACAGGCCAAGCACGCCCCTTGAATTAACGTTCATTCATGGCGACAAGACGCCGGAGCATGCACGAGGTGCGCTCTCCTCTCTCGTCGCTTCACCACTCCCTAATTAGCCACCACTCTCTTCTCGACACACCCGTCCCCGCTATATATCCCTCCCCGTTCCTGCTCACCTCGATCGAGCAATAACCCTGATGGAGCTCGCCATCCTACCTTCATACACAGAAT
The DNA here is from genome assembly GCA_030979885.1 of Lolium multiflorum. NCBI lineage: Eukaryota > Viridiplantae > Streptophyta > Magnoliopsida > Poales > Poaceae > Lolium > Lolium multiflorum. Next base: position 257,184,522 of record CM061753.1, read on the forward strand.
AATCAAGGTCATCACGAGGTAGGAGGAGGGCGGGAGCTCGATCGTAGCGGTACTGCAAGGGAACGATCGATCGAGAAGATCGAGCTATATAGGATCTAATAAAAAAAAAGTGAAGCCATGGAGGGGTTCCAGTGGAACAGGCCCGTCTCCCTCGTCCTTTACGTCGTCTTCTTCTTCCTGTCGTCGGCGGCCGTGTCGGAGGCCAACATCGCTGAGTACGATGAGCACTGGGAGCAGCGCAGGCTGCAGGCCCGCGCCGCCGCGGAGGCCACCTACCACCCTGACCCCGTCGAGGTCACCAACAGCTTCAACCGCGCCGTCCACCGAGCCATGAAGGAGGAGAGCAGCGCGAGGCGGCAGATGCTGGGCAAGCACCACAGGTTCAGCGGGCCGTGCATGGCGACGAACCCGATCGACCGCTGCTGGCGGTGCCGCAAGGACTGGGCGACAGACCGGATGCGTCTGGCCCAGTGCGCGCAGGGGTTCGGCCGGAACACCACGGGCGGGCTCGGCGGGAAGATCTACATCGTCACGGACGGCAGCGACGACGACGTGCTGGAACCCCGCCCCGGCACGCTCCGGTGGGGCGTGATCCAGACGGAGCCACTGTGGATCATCTTCGCCAGGTCCATGCTGATCGAGCTCAAGGAGGAGCTGCTGGTCGGCAGCGACAAGACCATCGACGGCCGGGGCGCGCAGGTGCGCTTCGCCGACGGGTGCCAGATCACCGTGCAGTACGCGCACAACGTCATCATCCACAACATCCACCTCAACGACCTCATCGTCGGCAAGGGCGGCAGGATCCGGGACTCGCCGCAGCACGCCGGCTTCCGCACCCAGTCCGACGGCGACGGCGTCAGCGTCTTCGGCTCCACCAAGGTCTGGCTCGACCACCTCTCCCTGGCCAACTGCCAGGACGGCCTCGTCGACGTCATCGCCGAGTCCACCGGCGTCACCATCTCCAACTGCCACCTCACCAACCACAACGACGTCATGCTCTTCGGCTCCAGCGACAGCAACCCCAAGGACGAGATCATGCAGATTACCGTCGCCTTTAACCACTTCGGAAGAGGGCTCGTGCAGAGAATGCCAAGGTCATCATCATCATCATCTCAATCTAGTCAATTTTCCTCACAATAACTGCTTATATTAAGATTGAATTGCCTTTTGCCAAATTATTAGATGCCGATGGGGATTCTTCCACGTCGTGAACAACGACTACACCCACTGGCTCATGTACGCCATCGGCGGCAGCAAGAACCCGACGATCATCAGCCATGGCAACCGGTACATCGCGCCGCCGAACCTGGCGGCAAAGCAGGTCACCAAGCAGATAGGCGCGGCGGAGGCGGAGTGGAGGAACTGGGTGTGGCACTCACAGGAGGACCTACTGATGAATGGTGCCGTCTTCAACAACACCGGCGGCGACAACCAGAGGAAGTTCGACCAGAACGATCTCATCAATCCCAAGGACGGATCATACGTCACCAGGCTCACACGATTTGCCGGCTCCATGCCTTGCAGGACCGGCAAGCCCTGCTAAATTGATCTAGGTGGCCAGCTGGAGTCGATCCCTTCCGAGTCTCTGATTTATAGTTTCTTTTTGTTCATGTATTTTACTTAATTCTTCTAGCTTGTAAGTTTGTACATGCATTCGTTGTGTCAGAAGCCACGCGATGCAAACAGGGTGACGGGGTGTCTAGTCCTTGTTGCTTAGGGAGGTGGAAAGCCCTTATCACGAAACAGAGCCTGCACATATATAAGAGGGCCGCTGAAACTAATTTGTTAACCATGACTTCAAAGTTCTATTGTTTGTTCATTATTATTTTGTTTAATCTATACATATGTGCAAAATACACAACAAAGCACAAGGGAATGCAACTCTACCATGAACTCACAAGTCACAAGCATGCAACCAATCACATGGCACCACCACACAAGGTATCTTTACAAGAGGTGACATACATTCTCTGGTTTTGATTTTGTTCTCTCGTTGGCTACATATTGTATTCCTTCTCTGGGCCCCACACACATGCTAGTCAACGCAATGAAACCACATTGAAATATTTGTGAAACTTGGTTGGAATTATTTTATTGAGCTTTTGAAACACATTATCATATTTCAAATAATAATGAAAATATGTGAAACTAAAAAACATTTAATATGACAAAATGGTACTAGAAACTATGTCTCGTAAACATTAGGATTGTGTATTTTTTTATTTGACATGCTTTAGTTGTTGACAATTTATTTCACGAGCCTCATTAATGCATACATTGTTAGGATATGTTATTTAGGCTTAGGATATGTTTTAGGCTACTATTTGAGGAGAGGATACATATATGCATGAGAGTTTTGATGCATGTACCCACATGCACACAACTAATCTAGCAAAATATACTGGCTGATCACATGTATAGATGTGTACATTTGCATTTTTCATTAATACAAGCCGTATAATCCTTTTTTACTTGGTTTCACAATAGAACACCATTTTTATGTGCAAAACTGGTTTTGGATTTTTTTGTTAAAGTACCCAAAGAAGTCATTATAAAATATGTTTGTGAGTTGACTTTGACCATAAAAGATTCAAATCAAATTTCTGAAATAGGGTATATACACCAAAAATCCTGTTCTACTGGAAAACCCTTGCTTAAACGAGATTATACAGCTTGAGTGAAAGGTAAACGCAAACATGCACAACTAGCTATGTGAGGCAAATTGCTTCTCACTAATCTAGAGGTGCCATCACACAAGGTATCACTATATAAGATGTTGTATTTTATACAGTATTTATCCTAATGTCTCAATTTCTTGTAGATTGTGCCATTTGTTTGGAACCACCCATGTGCTAGTCATATGGATGAAAACATATCAAATATTTGTCAAAGTTCATTTGAATATACCAAACATGAGTGAAACATAGTGTAGTATTTCAAAAAAATTCATTGAAAATATGTCAAATAACAAATCACCCAACAAATACCAAAGTGGTCCCAAAAATGTATAAATATCATCCGGAGAATGGCTGGAACAAATACAATGTGAGGTGAAACATGCATTCATGGTGGCAAGCCTCATAAGTCTAGGTGGCCGACCAGAGTAAATTTGTACCAAACCTCTGGGAGCGGCGATTTGGCTCCCGGGAGCATTTGCTCCCGGATTTTTCAAAAAATCAGAACAAATCGAAAACTTATCAAAATGTTCCGGAAAAAATCATGCACGTACCTCACCATGGCACGCACCAGCTTGTAAAATGTCGCTGCGAAATGTCATCGTATGCGTCCTGGGAAAAATGACAAATTTCTGACATGAAATGAGATCTAAAAATTTGAATCTCAGATCTGGATATTTGTTATTTTTGCCTAGGACGCATATGATGACATTTCGCAGCGACCTTTCACAAGGTGGTGCGTGCCATGGTCAGGTACGTGCATGATTTTTTTCGGAATTTTTTGAAAAGTTTTGAAAAAAAATTTGCTCCCCAAAAATCCGGGAGCAAATGCTCCGGGGAGCCAAGACGAATTTCCGCAAACCTCTGGCTTATATTTTAATTTTTCATGTATTTATTAAATTTTGTGGCTTGAAATTATGTGCATTTTCCATGTTAGAAGCTAAGCAATGCAAACATGATGATATGGAGAGAGATAATATGTCCATGTTGAAGGTGGTATTGCCACCTTTTTTAAGACTTTCCTTCTTCTTCAATCAATAAATACATGTAAGATCGGAGAAGCCGTTAAGGTTTTTCCACTCTTAAGTTGTTCAATATGCGAAGATCATGGAAATCACTACATCTGTGATACAAAAAGCAAGCATTCTTCTCCTACAATTGGGATGTTTTCAATTCTCCATCAAGAGGCGGGCAACCATCTCATTTCACACTCACTACACCGTGGATCAATTCTTCGCATCAAACTATTTCCATCTCCTTTACATGCACCCCATTGACCAACAAATGGTAAAAACAGTCCATGGATTCTAAAGTACCAGATAAGAAGGCATATGAGATTAACCATATTTAATTCACTCTCCTATTTATTTATAGGAGAGAGATGGAAAGCTCACGGAAGATAACACCAACTACGGTGAAGAAAAATGTGGGCCTCAACAAGCGCAACTATCAGCCCAAAAGGCGTGTGCAATCGAATCACAAATACATGGGCTAAGACTCAGTCACCACGGCTGTAACAACTACTTAAAGCATCACAAACATGGGGAGTAGATCATTCCTTTGCAGCGACCACGATGACTCATCCCCTTTCCCAAAGCCTCTTTCCAAATTTGTGTATGTAATTGAGAAACTCGGAACCATGCATGTATAATCGAGGGATTCTCTAATAGATTCCTAACACAATATACTCATATGTTGATTGTAATTCTGTATCACTCTGTTAGTTTGCTAAAAGGGTTTATAGTATTATAGAAGAGGTAATTGCACCACAGGTACAAGAACTTGCACCCTATGTGCATTTTCATACAAAAACTTCCAAAACGTGTTCCACTCATACAAGAACTTGTCCAATATGTGCACAACTCATACAATTGAATGTGGTGGCGACACGTGGCAGTTTGGAGGCGGGAGAGCAAGGTTTGCATCGCAGCGTTTCAGAAACAGGATAATTACGAAGAGGTCCTTCCACCTCTCTGTATAACGACCGCAGAAATCACGCAACTGGACGCAGCCTTCCTTTCTCTTCGTCGTGGGTGGCGACGACGCAGGCGAGTTCGTGGGCGGCGGCGGCGGACATGGCGGACGATCCACGCCGGCGAGAGTGGCGAGAGGAACCTCCGCAGTATGGTACGTCTCGTGGCCGTCCTCGTTTTCTGTTTCTCCTCTTCTTCTCTGCGTTTCTCCTTCACGGCCATGGATTTTCGTGGGGCCGATCTAGCCATGTGTGGACGATTAGCTGCGCAAAATGAGTCGGAGACGTCGTTGTACTTCTTAGGGATAGGTTTGGGGAAGGTTTTGGTCGAGATGGTAGGTGTTCATGTTAGGCTCCAGGAAGTTTTGATCGGAAAAGCTGCGATTTTGTGTGATGAACAAGTCAAATCAGCTCGGATGAATGCATCTACTCCATTGCTGGTATTGTGTTTGTAACAATGTAGCAGTAATCCATCTTGTTTTATGTAGCTTAGGTCCAAATCGAAGCTGCACAAGTTAACTGAATTTTAACACTTGATGTTTAACTGAATTTTCACACTTGAGCTGAATTCTGCAGATGATCCAGACAGATTTACTGTTGAGTTTGATCACAATGGGTTTTTCTGTGGTCTGAAGGAGCATTTGCAGTACATTGGTGGGACTGTGGATTTCTTTGACAATTGCAACACTGATACTTTCTCACTTCTCTGGCTTGAGGATTTTGTTAAGAAAGGAGGGAATGAAATGACAGACAGAACAAAGTTCTACTGGTGTCTCATTGAGAATGATGGTGACATTCTTGCAATGATGGCAGCTGTGAGAGAGGTGAAGACACTGTCAGTTATGGTTGATCACAACAATTTCTTGCATGGGCTGAGGACAGATGTTGTGGTGCCAATTCCAAGGAAATACACTGGAGGTGGAGATGAAGCAGAGCAAGAGAAAGAGATTGTTGATGAAGAACTTGTGTCATCTGCATGTCTGTCATCAGGAGAGTTACAAAGTGAGGATGAGGATGATGGTCACACTGACAGTGACTTCTATGACAGTGATTATGATGCTGAAGATGGTGATGATGATCTGTTTGTAGATAACATTGACAAAGATGTTAATGACCACAATGAGTGCACAGACATTGTTGAGTGTGAGGATGATGCTGGGCTTGATCATGATAATCTGAAACTGACAAATGAGCAGCTTAAGCTTTTGGAATACAGTTTCAAAGAATTCAACCCTGAAGTAGACATGGCAACCCCTGTCTTCAAAGTTGGAATGTTATTTTCTAGCATGGCTGAATTTAGGAAGGCTTTGACAGCTTATGGTGTGAATGAGAGAGTAAAGATTAGGAAGTCAAGGAATGAAGCAACAAGGCTTGATGCTCACTGTGAGGAAGGATGTCCTTGGATGATCAAGGCTTCAGAAGAGAAAAGGGAGGGAGCCATTGTAGTGAGACAGCATTGCAGTGAGCACACTTGTGAGAGGTACTGGGAGTTGAAGACACTGACAACTCCTTTCCTCACTCAGGTCTTCATTGATGAATTCAGAGATAACCAAAAACTTGGCTTGAAAGCATTTGCAGCAAAAGTACAAAGGAAATTCAATATGTGCCCAAACAGATTTAAGTTGGGAAGGGCAAGAAAGGCAACACTCAACATAATTCATGGGGATGAAAAGGAGCAGTTTGCCCTGTTATGTGACTATGGGCAGGAGTTGAGGAGATCAAATCCTGGATCAAGATTCTTCCTGAGCACCAATCAAATTAAAGAAGCTGCAGATGATGTTCCCAAAGAGCATCTGGCCATATTGTATTGGTCATATGATGCATGCAAGAGGGGTTTCTTGGAAGGTTGTAGGCCTCTGATATGCATAGATGGATGTCACATTAAAACAAAGTACAAAGGAAATTTGTTGACAGCAGTAGGCATTGATCCAAATGACTGCATCTATCCTATTGCAATGGGACTAGTAGAAGTTGAGTGCACTAGCTCATGGGAATGGTTCCTGACAACACTAAGGGATGATTTAGGGATTACAAACACTGGTCCTTTCACTATCATGAGTGACAGACAGAAGGTATGTCACTATCTACTCAACACCTACTTATTTAGGCCTTACATTCTTATTCAGACAAACTAGATGACTCAAAGAGCACTAACTGAGCAACTACATGACATGCTTTAACCTTTCCTATGATAAACTAGGCCCTTGTCCTTGCCTTTACCAATCTTCAGTGCCTCTTTTATCTTCTTCATGCCCTTCTTTAGCCAGCACAACATAACTCCAGCTTTCACATTTTCTTCAAGATTTGGTGACACATGGTACCTTCTCATTTTGGGAGTAGGTTTTGGTCTGTCTTTTGGAAGTTGGATGACCTGTGTAGTCCTAAGGCACTCACCTAGCTGCTTCAAGCTAACAGCTGCTTCTTCCTCTTCCCTGAGCCTAGCAGCAGCTTCTTCCTCCTCCCTGCGCCTTGCAGCAACAACAGCTTCCCTCTCTTCCAAGGTTCTCCTATGATAAACTAGCAAGTGCTTGTCTGCCCTAGCCATTGAAGCACTTCTGGACAGAGAGGCATCTCTGGAGCCAGAGGCACCAGTAGAGCCAGTGCTTGATGACCCACAAGTATAGGGGATCGCAACAGTCTTCGCGGGAAGTAAAACTCAATTTATTGATTCGACACAAGGGGAGACAAAGAATACTTGAAAGCCTTAACAGCGGAGTTGTCAATTCAGCTGCACCTGGAAACAGACTTGCTCGCAAGAATTTATCAGTAGTAACAATCAAAGCAGGGCATTTGCAGATAATAATAAAACGGTATCCAAGTACTAATCAATCAATAGGCATGTGTTCCATATTTAGTCGTACGTGCTCGCAATGAGAAACTTGCACAACATCTTTTGTCCTACCAGCCGGTGGAAGCCGGCTCTAGGGAATCTACGGAAATTAAGGTACTCCTTTTAATAGAGCACCGAGCAAAGCATTAACACTCTGAACACATGTGATCCTCATATCACCGCCTTCCTCTCCGGTTGCCCCACTGTCACTTTGGGGCCTCGGGTTCCGGACAACAATACGTGTATACAACTTGCAGGTAAGATCATAAAACAATGAATATCATCATGAAACAATAACATGTTCAGATCTGAGATCATGGCACTCGGCCCTAGTGACAAGCATTAAGCATAACAAGTTGCAACAATATCATAAAAGTACCAATTACGGATACTAGGCACTATGCCCTAACAATCTTATGCTATTACACGACCAATCTCATCCAATCCCTACCATCCCCTTCAGCCTACAGCGGGGGAATTACTCACACATGGATGGGGGAAACATGGCTGGTCGATGGAGAGGCGGTGGTGATGATGGCGATGATCTCCTCCTCGTCCCGGCGAGGTGCCGAATGGAGTTTCGGTCCCGAGACGGAGTTTCGCGACGCGGCGTGCCGGATGGTTTCTCGCGACTTCGACTTCCCGTCTCGCATTTTTAGATCGAAACCCTTAAGTAGTCCGTAGGGGTCGGAGGGGCCGAGGGGCCACACGCTAGGCGGCGCGCCCTCCAGCCGCGGGCCTAGTGTGTGGGGGCCCGGGGCCTCCCGCCTGCCCTTCTGGCTCCGTGAATCTTCTGAAAAATAAGCCTTTTGATATAAATTCCGGGATTTTCCTGAAAGTTGAGTTTCGCACAAAAACGAGACACAGGGCACTTACAAACAGCGTTAGTACGTGTTAGTTGTATCCAAAATACACAAATTAGAGGCAAAACAATAGCAAAGTGTTCGGGAAAGTAGATACGTTTGGACGTATCAACTCCCCTAAGCTTAGCTTATTGCTTGTCCTCAAGCAATTCAGTTAACAACTGAGTGCGATAAAGAACTTTCACGAACACATTTGTTCATATGATGTAAATATTCTCATGATATGGCAAGTACTTAAGCAATTCATAATAAGATACATGCAAATAAAATCATCTAATAGCTATGTCAATCATGGAAAAGGTACCAACAAATTAACAATAAGCATCATGAATCATGTCTATCACAGGATTGCAATGTTCATAAAAGGATATGATAAAGTGGTATCTCGCTGCCCGTATTTGTACAGCAAAACATAAATGCTCGGGCACCTTTGAAGTTCATGGAAAGACTGGAAGTAGAGATTATCAAAGATAAAAGCATCAAAGTTATACCACAGTTAATCACATTTTGGGACAAGCATATTACACTAAGAATGACAGTTGTGCTCTCAAGAAAGTGCTCAAAGAAAGGATGGAGACTCAATGTAAAGGTAAAAGATTGACCCTTCGCAGAGGGAAGCAGGGATTAACATGTGCTAGAGCTTTTCATTTTCTAAAGACAGAAGTAAAATGGTTTGAGAGGTGTTTGTTGTTGTCAACGAATGATAGTGGGCACTCTAACTACCTCATCAACCAGACTTCCAAGAGCGGCCCCATGAAGGACGTTATCTCTACCAGCAAGGTAGATCATCCCTCTTCTCTTTTGTTTACACATGTATTTTAGTTTCATTATGGATGACACTCCCAACCTTTGCTTACACAAGCCATGGCTAACCGAATCCTCGGGTGCCTTCCAACATTCTCATACCATGGAGGAGTGTCTATTTGCAATTTAAGTTGCTTACTGATAAATCAGGGCAAAGCATGTGAAGAGAATTATTAATGAAAGTTAATTAATTGGGGCGGGAACCCCGTTGCGCTCTTTTTGCAAAATTATTGGATAAGCGGATGTGCCACTAGTCCATTATGAAAGTCGTCCGGAGTAAATGACAAGATTGAAAGATAAACACCACATACTTCCTCATGAGCTATAAAACATTAACACAAATTGAGAAGCATTTTGAAGGTTTTAAAGGTAGCACATGAGAATTTACTTGAATGGTTTAAATGCCATGCATAGGTATTTATGGTGGACACTGGAATAACTTGGTTTTCTGGGGTTTGGAAGCACGAGCAGCGTTCCCGCTCAAGACAAGTGAAGGCTAGCAATAGACTGGGAAGCGACAATCAAGAGAGCAGTAACTGTCATAATCATGCTTGCGACAAAATAAATTAACGGAGGCATAAAAGTGATACAAGAACTCTGAGGTAAAGTAAATCATCGAGGCTTAATTGACTTTTGTTCAGCCATATGCATGCGTGAGCATGTGCCAAGTTGATTCAAGTGGATTATTCAGAGGAGGATACCACAATGTCATATCTATCTATGAATAAAGCAATGCAAGCAAATATTTATGACATGCTACTCATATTAATAAATTGGAGCTAATCATGAGAGATCATGAACTACTAGACTCTCTTAAATGACATATACCTCACATGAACCAACTAAGCATGCTCACATGGATGAGTATATGTACAAAAATGAAAACAAATAGAGTTCATAGCAGCCTCTCACCACAGTCGGATTGTCGTAGATCGTCATTATTGCCTTTTCACTTGTGTAGCTTGAATAATATGGAATAAAAACCAAGCTCCAACCACCGAAGACCCTGAACTCCAAAACGAACTTTACAAAACCAAAGAAGAACAGCAAATATTTTGGTGTTTTTGGAAACAAGAACAAAAGGAAACAAGCAAACAAAGCAAAATCTTTTTGGATTTTCTTATAGCAAACCAACGATAGCAAATAAAGCAAGATAGGAACAAGAAGCTAAAATAAACAAATGGTAAAGAGAAACAACAGAAATATTTTTGGTCTTTTTGTGTTTTAGGAAAGAAAGAAAGCAAAAACAAGAAAATGAAAACTAGAAGAGTCACATAAACACAAAGCAGCACTTTGTCAAACTTGACAGCAGTACAGTAATCGATTTTTAAGAAATTCTTCCGCTGCTCAGCTCGAAAAGTGTTCAACTAATGAAAGTTAGATAATAACCTGGGAAACATGCACAAAAATTGGCTTCAAAATAACGTTCTGGCTGTTTTTGACAATTTTTTTGGTATCAGTCCAGAATCTGTTTTCAATCAGCACCTCCCCAAATATCATCTCCCTCTTATTAGAAAACCACTTAAAGAAACTAAAGAAGTATGTACAAGTATCCAGCAACTATAATATGCAAAGAATGAGTGATGCCGGTATTGACATAGGCATACCCAATGGGCCTGCCGAAGAAGGTACCCGGGGTTTGCTAAAGGCCCATGACCCGAAGAATAAGAAGATTCGAGAAGCCCAAGATATTAAGGAAAGCTAGAGTTGTAATAGGAGTCATCGTTTGTAATCTTACGGGATGAGTTAGAAACCATCCCGGACTCTGTAACTTGTATACGAATCCCTCGGCTTCACCTCCTATATAAGGGGGAGTCGAGGACAGAAGAAAGGGATCGAATCGTTGTCTCTCAAACCCTAGTTTTTACACCGTCGAGTACTTTTCGGCTGAAACCTTCGAGATCTACTTGCCCTCTACATCCAACTAAACCCTAGTCTACAATCTGTAGGCATTGACAAGTTAATCCCTTGTCAATTGGCGCCGTCTGTGGGAACTAGAGGTTGCAAGGAGCTGATCTCGATGGCACGTCAATCGTCGAACGGTAGCAAGCAATGCGATGGATCGAGGTAAACGGGAAAAAACCGATCTAGTCAATTTTATTCCTCACCCGCCCTCCCATTTGGATGCATGTGCGTATCTGGAGGAGCCCATCGTCATGACGTTCGGAGAATTCCGATTTAGCGTCAACAAGGAAGGATCTTATCGTCTCGAAGTTCCGATCTCGTCGGAATTTTCAGCGATCGATCACGACTTTTCGACAAGTGATGAAGAGTTTCGCCACGTTTCATCGACACCAAGGCAAGCAAAGCTCGCCAAGATCTTCGACACATCCTGGTCGATCGCGACTCCTTATAAGCGCGACTCAGCCACCATCGACAAATCATGCCATTGGAAAGGTCTTCACCAATCTCAACGATGGTGTCACCAATCCCGATAAATATCAACACCCAAAATATCATCAAGTCTATGCCGAGGGAGGCAAGTCGAGCAGAACCAGAGACGTCGAGGCTTTGACGACTTGGGAAATCCATCGATCCGCGATCTCACAAGAGGCCTAGGCACTAAATACGTCGGGTCCCCACCTCGCGAAAGAGTTCAACTCCCGCAAGCAGCGTGGGATAGAGCCGCAAGAGCCATGGACGACACAGAACCAATGACTACAACCGCTATTGTCGAAGAATTACAGGTCTATCAATATAGACTTGCTCGGGTGAGTAGGAGCTGGAAAAACAAACAGCTTCCTGAACAGAAGAAAGGAGGCAGCTTCGCGTCAAGTAGGCGAAGAGCAGAACTAAGCCGACAATCGGAACAACGGGAGATAGTCATAGAGAAGCTCAAGGAGAGCAAGATCTCGACGCAAAATATACCCGAAGCAAGGAAAATCTGGTTCAAAATCTCGACATGTCCTTCATGACGATCGACACAGGGAAATATTATCCCTAAAACACCGAAGCATGGCAAGCTGCAAGCTTACATGTCCACCCCCGGAGATCCAAGAGAAGCGCTATTCAACATGGCAATGGCGGGAGTTGAGTCATGGGAACAGCATTCACGCTACACCTCCCGAAGGAACTGCAAGGCAAAATAGTCCACGACCTACGCGCAGTGCAAGATCCACCAAGAACAAGTGGGGCAAGAGACACGACTCAAGCAAGGGTAGACAGAGCGCGACAAGAAAGAAGAGAACATCGGCATTCGAAGTTGTCGATGAAGATCTGCGGGCTTCCGTGCTTTACGAGACGAGTCCGAAATACTGAGTACCATCAGATTCAAGCTACCGGAAAATTTCAAGAAATTCGACGGTCTACAAGATCCAGAAGATTGGCTTGTGGATTATCTCGAGATGGTGAAGTTAATAGGAGGAACCAGGCAACAGCCATGCAGAGCATCCAAGTATATCTAAGTGGAGCAGCTTGGATAAAGAAACTTCCCCAGGTTCCATCGACAACTGGATAGTTTCGAGGTCTTCGTGAGAAATTTTCGGTCTACCTGCAAGAAACTAGCATCATTGGAAGAGTTGAGGGCGTGCAGACAGAAACATGATGAATCTATGAGAAAATATATACAGAGGTGGAACATCATCAAAAACTCGGCAGAAGATATATCTGACGAGAGAGCAATAGATGCGTTCGTGGCAGGAATTCGACGAGCAGATTTTGTCGAGGACCTAGGAAGAACCAACCCAAGAACAATATCAACATTGATGGAAATAGCAAACAAGTGGCAGATGGAGAAGATGCTATATATAACAAGCGACACAGGTCGCCAGAGGAGGACCGCAGTGAAATTTTCAAATAGAAGGCGATTTTCTCCGTTCTACAATAATGATGCTCCTGACCATATATCAGCTGGGTTCCGAGGAAACCCTGGAGGAAGCAATCAAGATAACTACCAAAGAAATAACGAGCAACAAGGTGACAACAGAAATGACTACCGCGGTAATAGGCAAAATAATGGACCAAGGTTTCAGAGACCGTTTGTGTCTCCCGAAGAAATGATGAACGGACCATGTCAGATGCATTTTTTCCTTGATAGTAATGGGAAGAGGCAGTCAGGACATCTGCAGAAAGATTGTCGAAATTTTCAAGCAATGCTGAGCCGCAGGAATGGCCAACGCCCAAGCGATGAATAGAAACCCTCAGGGACCAAGGAGCGAGATACATCTCCCACCTCCTCCCGCAATTACAGATGAGAATCGGCACCAGCTCAGAATAGCGGCAGCACCACAACCACCTCCGTATGTTGATCCTAATGGCGCAGTCTTGATGATTCGAAAGCTAAGCATCTAACAGAAGCAGAAGTAATTTCAGGCAAGTATTCATGGCAGAAAAGATGCCTCCACCAACAGAGTACTTAAATTGGTCGGGACAGATATTGGTTTCACAATTGCGATCACCCACGAGTTCCTCGACCAGGCAATCCACTTATCTTACCCGCAGAATCGCTGGTTTCGACGTGTCGAGAGTCTTCATAGATGGCGGCAGCACTTAAACCTTATGTACGCAGACATTAAGGAAGATGAATATATCCCTGCAAATCTAGCACCAATCGATACACGCTTTCATGGGATCGCGCCAGATAAACCAAATTATCCGTTGGCAAGATTAATCTCGACGTTCGCTTTGGGACCCGAAAATTACAGATAGAGAAACTGAGTTTGAAGTCGTGGATTTCCGTCGCAATATCATGCTTTGTTGGGACGACCAGCTGTGCGCGGTTTATGGCGGTACCTCATTACACGTATTTACTGTGGAGGTTGCCTGGACCCAAAGGACCAATCACACAAAGGAAGCTTTGTTAGTCGACAAATGCGACGAGATTTTCATCAACATCGTAAACCTTCGGATGCAAGGAATATATGGCGCCAAGGCAAACTGATTACGATGTTTTACCAGACACGGGAGGCCGGGGGTGAACCAACCTTTAACACAAAGAAAGGATTCAAAAGAAGTGCAAATCCACCCGACGGACTCGAAGAAAACGACGTCCATTGCAACAAATATGGACTCGCATAGAAAGCGCGCTCGTCGAGTTCCTCCGTGAGCACTAGAAAATCTTCGCATGGTGTCCAGCTGACATGCCAGAGTACCCGGGAACTTGCCGAGCACCACCTCAATTTGGATCCTCTCGCAAGACCAATCAAACAACCCTTGCGGCATTTTTCGGAACCAAACCGCAAAGCTATGCTATCAGAAATAGATCGACTCAAGGATGCTGGTTTTATCAAAGAGATATTTAAGCCACGTGGGTAGCTAACCCGTTGATGGTGCCGAAGAAACACACGAAAGTCCTTCGCATGTGTGTCGACTTTACGTGTCTCAATAAACAGTCCTAAGGATCACTTTCCCTCCCAAGGATCGATCAAATCATCGACTCCACGCAGGATGTGAACGTCTTTTCCTTCTTGGACGCATACCTGTTATAACCAGATCGACAAAAGAAGATGATGAGGCCAAGACATCGTTCATAACACCTTACGGCGTGTTTTGTTACAAAACAATGCCCTTTGGTTTGAAAAACGGGGAGCAACATATCGTGATGATGCAGAAGTGCCTTGCAACACAGATCGGGAAAAACGTACAAGTCTACATCGACGATGTCGTGATAACATCAAAGAAGTGGTCAACACTGATCGAAGATTTGAAGGAAACTTTCGACAACCTTGACAAGTTTTGCCTTAAGTTGAACCCGACAAAATGCTCCTTTGGCGTTCCTGCGGGAGAACTTCTTGGATTCTTAGTATCAGCAAGAGGGATTGAAGCTAATCCCGAAAAAATACAGGCCATCGTAACTATGAGGAAGCCAACAAAGTTGAAAGAAATACAACAGCGACGCAGCTTTAAGCAGTATCTGTCGCCAGCTAGGAAAAGAGGCTTTCGCGCGTTGATCAAACAGGGGAGAAATTTCAATGGAACGAGAAGTGATAGCCTCGAGAACCTCAAGCGCACAATTTCGACACCACCAATTTTGGTTAAAGAGAAAGAACCTCTCCTTCTATACATTGCAGCCACACCCCAAGTGGTCAGGACGGTTTTGGTAGTCGAGAGAGAGGAAGAAGGAAAGCTCCATGGAGTTCAGAGGCCGTATATTTCATCGGTGAAGTATTGTCGCCAAAAAAATGTACCCTCGGTAAAGCGGCGTATGGAGTATTTACGATGCAAGAAAATTGCGACACTATTTTTTGGCGCACCCGATAATAGTGGTCAATGAAGCTCCTTCGTCAAATATATTGAACAACCTGATACGGTCGTGTCTCCCTTTGGGGAATAGAACTTTCCTCGGACATCACGTATGAAAAGAAAGGCAATAAAATTCTAGGTTTTACCGGATTTACCCAGAGTGGATGGAGCTACAAAATACGGGCCTCCAGATTTAGATTGGACTATGAACTTTGACGGGTCCAAAAGGTTAGAAGCGCTGGAGCGGGCGTGATATTGGTATCACCGAATACAAGTTGAAGTATGTCTTGCGAATGACGTTCCCAAACGCGTCTAACAATGAAGCGAATATGAAGCTCTCATACACGGGATGAAGATGGCGAAAGCGTGTGCAACCCGATTGAAAATTTTCGGCGACTCACGTTGGTAGCACAAGCAAGTTATGAACCAATGTGATGGTCAATGAGAGCATGATAGCATACAAAGAGATGTATAATGAGCTGGAAAAACTGTTTGATGGATGCGAGGTAAACCACATCAGCAGATTGAGCAACGATGAAGCCGACGTCCTTGCAAACATCGGGTCACAATGTCTCGCAATCCCTCCATGTTTTGGGAAGAAATAAGCGAGAGATCAACAAAGCCAATGAAAATAAAAAAAGAAGGAGAAGGAAGAGAAACCTTCGGATATCACCAAAAAATCATTGGAAGAAGAAGAAGAGGAACAAGAGCTAGTCATCATGGTGCAAATTCCATGGATGCAGGCATACATATCATACATCCTAAGGAAAACAATACCCGACGATCCAGTAGAAGCAAGGAATAATTAGGCGATCTAAAGCTTTGGTAAAAGGGGAGTTGTACAAGCGAAGTATCTCGGGTGTGCTACAGAGATGTGTCACACCCGAAGAAGGACGGATTATCCTGAAAGATGTACACGAAGGAATATGTCATCATGCAAATGAGCTATTGCGCCAAAGTCTTCAGAGCGATTTTATTGGTTTAGAATTGAGGACGCGAAGGAAATAGTGCGAACTTGCGACGTGTCAAAGATTCGCCGCCAAACCTCACTCTCCGGCAAATTGATGCCAATCCCACTGCCTTGGCCCTTTGCTCATTGGTGGGAAAACTACACAAAGCTTCGCCAGGAGGATATGAATACCTGTTGCTGTCGACAAATTTACTAAATGGATAGAAGCAAAGCCGATAAATTCACCGGACGGCGCGTCGGCAATCAAGTTTGTGAAAAGCATCGTCTTCCGATTTGGGGTCCCTCATAGCATCGTCACAGACAATGGCAGCAATTTCACATCCAAAGAGTTCAAAGCATACCGTGCCGAAGTGGGCATCAAACAAGTTTTTGTCTGTTGCACATCCGGACCAATGGTCAAGTCGAAAAAGCCAATGGTATCATCTCGCAATGGTATCAAGAAGCGCTTTGGGTCCACTAGAAAAGCTCGACATACTTGGAAGAGTTGCAAAGCGTGTTGTGGAGCATCCGAACAACACCAAATACAACGACCAGAGACGCCGTTCTTTCTGGGTCCATGGAGTGAAAGTTACCGATAGAAATAGAACATGACTCTCCAAGAGTAGCAGAATATGATGAAGAAACTTCGGGAAGAGCTCGGAAGATGATGTTGATGCACTCGATGAGGCTCGAGACGAGGTGTGTCACGAGTCGCCAAATACCAACAGGACCTGAAAAACTACCACACGACGATTGCGACCAAGATCTTTTCAAGTTGGGGATTTGGTTTTACGACTCAATAAAAAAAGCCATGAAAACTTGAGTCACCATGGCTTGACCTTACGTCACATAGGTAATCGAAGGAGGAGCATACGGACTCAAGGACAAGAAGACGGGGATCGCTGAGCCAAATCCTGGAACGTGGCGCAGCTCGGGCGTTTCTACGCGTAGACGCCGAAATATAGTCTCCTCTAAAACACACAATGTACCGAACGCCCGAGTTTTCAGACGCACTCTTTTCCTTTTCGGGGCACCGAGTGGGGCCGGGAAAGGTTTTTAATGAGGCGGGCTCGCGGTGCTGCAATATAATAAAGATAGTGGAATTATATATCTTTTCGACAGGCTCGGGGGCTCATACCCAGAGGATACAATATATATATCTCGCTTTGGTATAAAAATAGTGTACAAATATAATTTATGTCGCAAAATAGCAATCCAACAGAAAGCTCAGGGTTCGCACCCGCAAAAATAGTGTACAAATATAATTTATCTTGCCTTGGGACAACCTCGCATCATAAAAAGAGAAAAACATCGCCATCAAAACGGGGGGCTTGGCACTGAAAAACAGAAATACAGTAACTTTACAATATAGACTATGCTTACTACACACAAGATACAATCCTTGGAGCAACAAAACTTCAAGAGTTACCCAGTATACTATCTATCGTCAGCCGTTCATTATTTATCGCGCGAGTACTATGTTCCGCATAACTGCCTTTCACGAAGAATTCAGCATCTAGTCGAAGAAGTTCATCCATCATATCTTCGGCAACAGAGTCACAACGTCATCATATTTGAAGTTCCTTTTCCTCTTCGCCATCTTCGCCATACTTTCGGAACAATTTGACTCATATCTAATTTCGGAAGCAGATTTTTATCATGATCATGGCAAACCTTGCGCCAGCTAATTGGGCTCGCACAAATCCATGGATTCGAGGAGCATCTCAATTGTTCCATCGAGCGGGAAGCGGCATCTTATTACGTGGAAACATGGTCCCGTAAACTAAAGACAAGGTTCTCGTGCAAAAGTCGAGAAAATCGCAGACCTGAACGATCTTGAAACCTGACAATTTGGCGAGTCCGTTCAGGTGTGCCCCAAAAATTTGAACCATGATCACGTGCAAGCCTCAGAAGAGCATTGGAATGAGCTTCAACACGTTCATCTTCCGTAGCAGCATTCAAGAAGACACCTATTTCGACAAAATCAGCGGGCAGCAAGAAGACAAGGAAAAAAGAAAGACAAAGCATGACAAGGATACGGAAGCACACCTGCCATATCCAAGCTAGCATCTGTCAGCAGTTGAAGCATAAAATTTTCTCGAGATGTAGCTGCAGCAGCATCAGCAACCGCGGAGTCCCTTTCAGCTATGGCATCTTGAGCCTGTTGGAGTGCAACCTTTTTCTCATCAGAGGATTTACGAGACTGTTCCATGAGCATAAGTGATTGTTTCTTTATAGATTGGAGTTGCTGCCGAAGCTCTTCCAAATCTCGCATTGAATCTTTGCTCGACGAATCTTCAACAAATTCGACAGCAACAGGTTTTTTCTTCGAAAGGGATGAAGGAAAAACCTCGGAAGGACCAGGAGTTGCAGTATAGTTATCAAATACCAACTGGAAAAGAAAAACTTCAATATCAAAAGGATTGCACAAGACAGAATTCCATTGATCTTCAAGAAATTTACATGGATATTACAGAAGGAGTTCTTCAAAAGTACTAAGGTAATTGTCGCCGAAACTAATATGGCGACAATAGCTACAGAAACAAGAAAAATAAAAAGAAGGGGCATTCAAACTAGACCTCCGGCTTTGATGAGCTAGGAGTCGAAGATGGCTTGATCCCGAGATAGGACAGGATTTTCTTCGTGTTGGGTTTCTTGCCTTGATCAACGATCGCCATTTTGGCTGTTCTATCTGTTCCGTTTCGCCTACGCCTCGATAGTTTGTTGGCTATCAGCAACCAAGGCAACAGTGCTTTCAACAGCGACCTTCATATTTTCCGGCGCATCTTCAGCCCAAGATCTTCCGATGGATTAAAGCACTTAGCCAGAGCAAGGAAAGTTGCGGGTTCCTCTTTCTTTGGGAAGAAGTAGGGGAAGAGTCGCGACAACCCCTGCTTTAGCTTGATCAATGCCCTCGCGTGCTTCTGTTCCATGAAATTCAAGGGAACGAAACGCAAGGCCAGAGGATCATTGTCGGGGTCCTCAAGTTCAAATTCCTGAGATGTTTTACCTGTCAAGATAAAAACTTATTGATCAACAAACGAGTGAAAGAAAGAAAATTCAAGGGATATGAAGTGGTTCAGATACTTACCGACAAAGCGACGATTTTGCGTCCTTATGCGCTTAAGGACCGCTCCCGAGCAGATTGTGCAGCTATATGCTCGCTCGCGGTCTCGGCATCGTGAAGTCTCTTCCTAAGATCTTCGACACCGCAGAGCATCGTCCCGGCCTTGTCAGCCCTCTGCTCTAGCTTGAATAGCATCCGATTCGGCCTTCTTACGAGCCTCTTCACTTTGCTCTAATTTTGAGCAAGTGTATTGGCACGCTCGTTGACCTCCGCCAATTTTTCTGCCAAGAAAGTTAAATTTAGTTAAAACCATCGACAGCACAGGAGTAAGAAGGCCGGTGCAAAAAGAAGCAGCAAGGCTTTACCTTCAGTCTTACTGGCATATTCACGGTACCCAATGAATTGGGCACCGATACGAATGAGCTCCTTGATCATAGGCTGTTAAAAAAAGAAAGGGACAAAGAAAGAAAATGTCGGTATGAGAAAAATGAAACACAAGAAAAAACAGAGGAAGTATAGACAGTGACAAGAAAATTAAGAACTTACATCATCCAAGAGAGGGTTAGAGGAGCTACTCAATTGGAGAGTAGGCTCCGGGATTGTTTCAGTCCTTGCCCTTTTCGGTGAAGGAGCAAGGGGACTTGAAGGAGGAGTAGAAGCGCCGACGTTTTGTTGAGGAGGCGAGGTTTCCTCTCCGTCAACTGGCGGCTCCGAAACAACTAGAGTATGTGACGTACTCGTTCGCAGCCACATCAAGCTGGTACTTCTTCCTCATCATCACTGTGATAAAATGTTGGCAGCATGAAAAGCAAGATAGACAAAAATCTTCGAGTACAAAAATAAACAATCTTCAAGTATAAAAAAAATATATAAAGAAAGAAAGAGAGGGGACTTACGAACTGATGAGGGTCTCAAGGTATGGATCATAAGCTGCCTTCTGATGTGAAGGAACAGCTTCTTCGGGTTTGGAGGTGCCGGAATCTTCGACATCATTCCTTTTCCTTTTGTTCTTTGGAGAAACAGCAGGAGGAGGAGATTGTGCTGATGCGGTGCCTTCAGAGGTAGCCTCCTTTTCAATAGATCCCGCAGATTTTCGAGAATCTGCGGGTTCATTCACAAAAGAGGGGGCATCTTGGTTGTCATCGGTGACAACGGCCCTTTCTCGACATCTCCACCTTCAGGAAGGGGAGGAAGCGAGACAAGATTTGGATGATTCTATATAAAAACAAGGGAAGATGTCAACAAAGGAGTTACAAAAAAATAGCACGACAATAACAAATCAATCGACAAAGTTTACCTTGGGAAGCGCATTGGCCTGTATGTTTTACACGACAAGAAGAAGGGACAGAATCTTTTTGCTGAGAGAAGAGATTTTTCGGACAAGCTTTTCTAAGTCCTTGACCTCCAAATCCGCTGACAACCGATCTACGTCCTCGCCAGATACTTCCAGAGGATATTTGCGAGCCGAAGAGGCTGCACTGTTCTAAGAAAGTACGTCTGTAATTGGATACCTGACAACTCTTTGCGAGTATTTTGCAATTCATGGATGCGAGTCATCAAGGCCTCTGTCGAAGTTTTTCTTCTTCGGTAGCCTCTGCATCCCAAGAACGGCGGCGAAGAATTTTCTCGGCACCATCGAAAGGAGGGATGTTGTCTCAGCGCATCCATGGTTCTCCTCCGAATGTACAACCACTTCTTGCGCCACCCTTGAACCGAGTCAGGGAGTTTGACGTCGAAGTAATCGACGGCGGGGCGAAGATAACAACGCCGCCTATATTATAG
Organism: Lolium multiflorum; assembly: GCA_030979885.1. Classification (NCBI taxonomy): domain Eukaryota; kingdom Viridiplantae; phylum Streptophyta; class Magnoliopsida; order Poales; family Poaceae; genus Lolium; species Lolium multiflorum. The sequence goes on from CM061753.1 coordinate 257,205,644, forward strand.
GCGACATTGGGAGAGCCATTGCGGCGACAAAGAAAATGCGCTTCCATAGCGCCTGTTAGGCGACGCCAAGGAAGGCCTCACAGAGGGTGATGAAAATGGAGATATGGAGGATAGAGTTCGGCGTGAGGTGGTGAAGTTGAAGACCATAAACAAAAAGCAATCCACGGAGGAAAGGATGAATGGGGGGAAAGACCGCGGATGAGATGGTCGAAAAACTTACCCGATACCCCATTGGAGGGGTTGGGTAGCTTTCTTCACTAGGGAAGCACAGCGCCTTAGGCTTCTTGCTAATCCCCAGCTTCTTCAAGAGATTGATGTCCCGAGTGGAAATTTTGGACCTTTCCCACCCGCCTTTCCCAGATCTAAGCCATTGACGATTCAGGCGTATGCTTGATCAACCGACGCGGTGGCATCAACAATGGCGCAGACTACAGCTTGGAGAAGATGAGCTTAGGAATTGTGGGGCACAGGAGGAGGTTTTGCGAGGAGAGTAGGAGAACGGCGCGGCGAAGTGCTCGAGGAAGAAGAAGGAGATCTTATATAGAGGTGAGGCGAAGCGGCGGACCGGATGGAAAAGGGGTGCGGCAGATGATAACCACGCAGACACAAGGGTAAAAAAGTATTTTCACTGGAGAAGTTACGGTACGTGCGCCAGAGCGGATGTCCCCTCACTTACACAACGTGTCAAGATAAAGGATAATTTGGGCCCGCAAGGCAGCGGGCAGAAACTTCTCGCAATTTTCGGATTCGCAATCGTGGCTACCGTCAGCAAAAACGTCACCTTGTCAGAGAGAAAAACTCGACTCAACAGCGGCATAAAAAGGCGACATGAAAAAATATGGGAGAGCCTTTGATCATATACAAGTTTTTGATCAAATGCTCGGGGCTACTGAAAAATGAAAAGATCAAGAAAGACAAAATAGAATGGCATGAGCCTATGATCAAATACAAATATTTGTTCATAGCCTCGGGGCTACTCCCATCGGGAGCGCTGTTCGCGCACCCGAGAAATTATAAAACTTCGGGAGAGAAAGAAAATATAACGGCATAATGGAGCCTACAACCAAGCACAAGTCCTTGGTTGTAGCCTCGGGGGCTACTCCCATTGGGAACGCTGGTCGCGTGCCCGATGAAATTATAAAAAAAAAGAAAGAGAAGAAGTACAAAAGAGTATATTTCGAGTTAAAATAACTCTACATATACTCCCATCGGGAGAACAATATAAGTCATCCGTTGAGTCAATAAAATGTGCTATTCGAACAGCCGAATAAGCACTCGACAATATATCCTCAGAGCGCCGTGTTGCGAAATCTTCGAATGCCGCAAAATTTGCGAAGGTAAGACCCCGGATCGTTCAGTTGGCGTGCCCGTCTCTGACGTCGGTTTGTTACTTTTTCCGTATCAACGTATACGAAGAAAAATCCTAACGGACGCGTTAGGTACCCGATAAATATGATCGGGACTCGACGAATGGTAAGACCTTAAGCGGCACCTGTCGAGTTTACACCAGTATCCCGAAATCATGTCCAGGGACGTGATTTTGAAGTAGGTTTTTGCGGATTGCCGCTAGAGCAGTTAACTAGTACCTGATCCGTCAGATGAACTAGCCCCAACTATCATTATCCCTGTACAATATAGAGATTTATAAGTAAACATATCTGCGAAAATTCAGAGTTGTCGGATAAATATAAAGGTCGAGATTTTCCCTGATTCTGCGATTCAAGTAAAATCTCGGGGGCTACTGACATAGGCATACCCAATGGGCCTGCCGAAGAAGGTACCCGGGGTTTGCTAAAGGCCCATGACCCGAAGAATAAGAAGATTCGGAAGCCCAAGATATTATTAAGGAAAGCTAGAGTTGTAATAGGAGTCATCGTTTGTAATCTTACGGGATGAGTTAGAAACCATCCCGGACTCTGTAAACTTGTGTATCACGAATCCCTCGGCTCACCTCCTATAGGGAGTCGAGGGACGAAGAAAGGATCAATCATTGTCTCTCAAACCCTAGTTTTTACACCAGTCGAGTACTTCTGAAACCTTCGAGATCTACTTGCCCTCTACATCCAACTAAACCCTAGTCTATAATCTGTAGGCATTGACAAGTTATTCCCTTGTCAGGTATACCTCCCCCCAAGCTTAGGCTTTTGGCCTAAGTGGAGGTCAATCCCATGGTGCCCATGAAGTAGCACCTCCGTAGTACGACGAAGATGGATCCTGTTCCGGTATGTGCTGGAGGAAGCACCGGATACGTGACGGTGTAGTCGTGGAGGGCTCGGTGTCCTCGGAATCATGCTGCTGGTGAAAGCCATGTATCTTCAGTGCTCATCCACCTCCTCCTTAGAGCGCGACCACGATTTCCTGTGAATACGAACAAATCTGGTGGCAAAGGGATTTCCCTTTCTTCCCCGTCAGCAAACAACATTCTATAGACAATATTATCTAAGCTAGAGTCATTTGTAACAAATTGGTGACTCTTCATAGCAGCAATATCAAGCCTTATAGGAGTTAATTTCACATCAGTAGGGTCAAGAGGAAGATTTAAATATGCCAAAATGTGTGATGCAACAATTCCTCCAAAAATAGGCCCATTGTTAGACAAACGGCGAGCAACAAGAGCACCAAGATGATAAGGTGTCTCTCAGTAAGTGCAGCAACTAAGAAAGCAAGATGATAACTAGAGATATTGCTAGTGTTCTCCCTACCAAGAATGCTAGTAGCAGGATAGTAAGCGAAATATTTAATGGCAGGAAGTTGAATGTTTCTTATCTTGCCACGCTGAATGGTGCGGCAATCATCGTTGGTTATTCCTCGATAGAGCTCCAGCAAAGCCTTGGGATTGTTCTCAATCTTCTTCGCTGTACCTACAGGGGCAATATCCAATGCAGCACAAAAATCCTTCAACTTCATAGTAATAGGATCACCATAAATCCTGAATGCAACTGATGGTTGATAGTGCTTATTGTTGAACTGAAAGCTCTCAACAAAGATTTTAGTTAGCATGTAGTATTGATCCCTCTAATCTTCCATATAAGCGGTTAAGCCCACATTATTGATAAGGACCAGGAAATCATCAAGCAACCCTGCATTACTCAGAAAGTTATAGCATGGAAAAGATGAAGCATTAGGGACTCCATTATCCTCTTCAACTTCCTCGGTGCGATGACATTCTCATTATAGGATCGTCTAATCCGAGTGGATGACCTTGAGGGTCTCCCCGTGCTTGTCGTCTGTCCTTCAAACACTTCTCCAAAGTTATAGTTATCCATCTTCCTTTTCTGAAATTTTTCAACAAACATTATAAAATTTGACTTGGTGACATATAATTGAGGGAAACTACTATAGGATCTTGCTAGAGTACTAAACATGCATCAAAACTAATTTTTACCACTTAGAACAAGCATGCAAGCTCACTAAACATGTTACCTACAGCACCAAAATATTCAAGATATACTCAACCAAACGAAATTCTATTTGGATAATCGGAGGAGTCACATACCAAAGAGCAAATGTGCCAAATTTCAGGCAGAAATCTGGGCTGAGCAAAGAGATCGAGAAATCTTGAGCTCTTGAGCAGAAACGAGTGAGAGAAAGTGAGTACGAGTTTTTGGGAGAGAGAGTGCAATGAGTGAAAGAGACGATGAAGTGGGGCAAGGAGGGCCCCACACAACAGGTGGCGCGCCTTCCAGCCGCGCCTCTCAGGTGCACTGTGCCCCACTGGTCATCCCTGTGCTCCCAGGTGCCTCTTCGAAAAATAAGACCAATGGTATAATTTTTGTGAATTTTGAAAACTTTGAAAAACGCACATTTCTGGGTATTAAATTTATTATTGGGCAGAAAAAGATTTTGGAATCTCTAATTAATTAAAGAACTTTACAAAACAAAAGTGCTACAGCAAGTAAAACAAGTGGAGGAAGAAAGAAATGTTGTTTAGCTCTTCTATGCATATAAAATGTACTTGTTAACAAGGGTGATCAAGTCTTGCCACCAAATAAATTTTACATAACATAAGAAGAATTAAACCTCAAATCAATCATGTTACCTTGTATTGTATTGATACGGATCCAATCACAAGAGTTTGATATTCTTCTTTAGGCTCATATATTGGACAATCAATATCTCCCACTTTGATAGATCTCAAATTAGAAATTGTATTAACTCCACATATTTTATCGATCTTCTTGGGAAAATAAACAGTATGCTCCTTGTCATCGACATTGAAAGTAACTTTTCCTTTATTGCAATCAATAACAGCCTCTGTTAAGAAAAGGTCTCCCAAGAATAATAGACATATTATCATCTTCGCATTTCCAACACAACAAAATCCGTTAATATTAAGCAGTTTTGAGTAACTTGAACAGGAACATCCTCATATATACCAGGAATAGCAGTAGATTTATCAGCCATTTGCAAAGATATATCATGGTATCAACTTATCTAAATAAAGTCTCTTATAAAGAGAAAAAGGCATAACACTAACACCGCTCCCAAATCACATAGAGCAGTTCTAACATAATTATTCTTGATGGAACAAGGAATAGTTGGTATACCTGGGTCGCCAAGCTTCTTTGGAACCTTGCCATTGAAAGAGTAATTAGCAAGCATAGTGGAAATCTCCTCATTAGGAATTTTCCTTTTGTTAGTGACAATATCTTTCATATACTTTGAATAAGGAGGCTTTAATAGCATCAGTCAAAGGGATTTGCAAGAATAATGGTTTCATCCAATCACAAAATTTATTATAGTGTTCTTCTTCCTTTGATTTTAGTTTCTTAGCAGAAAAGGCATTTGCTTTTGAACCCAAGGTTCTCTTTCATTACCATGTTTCTTAGCAATAAAATCTTCTTTGGTATAATTTTTATTTTTAGCATGCTTTTCAGGTTCATCTTCAACCTCTTCTTTATCGGCATCATTCTTATCATTATTTTTATCATGTTCATTACCACTTTCAGTTCAGCATCAGAAATACTATTAGGATCATTAATGTTCAGAGGATTCTACAACAGTTTTATGTTTCTTTTTCTCTTAGATGGAGCACTAGTTTCAGTTCGTTGAGAATCTTGTTCAACTCTTTTGGGATGCCCCTCAGGATATAGAGGATCCTGAGTAGAAACACCACCTCTAGTTGTTACTTCATAAGCATGTTTTTCTTTAGAATTATTTTTTAACAAGTCATTTTGCACTTTAGTGAGTTGATCAATTTGAGTTTGAACCATATGAAAATGTTTAACAAGCATCTTAACATCATTGGAGGTTCTCTTCACAATACCATGCAATTCACTAATAGCTCGAGAATTTTCCATTAAATGATTCTCTACTTTCATATTAAAATTTTCTTGCTTAACAATATAATTATCAAACTCATCTAAGCATTGTGCAGGAGGTTTCGAATACGGAATATCTTCCCTAGTAAGCGTTGAAGAGAGTGTACCTCAATCATGGATGAAGGGGGAGTTATCTTACATAAATCTTCTATGGGAGGTAAATTCTTCACGTCTTCGGATTTAATACCTTTCTCCTTAAGAGACTTCTTGGCTTCCCTCATATCTTCATCATTTAAATTAATCATACCCCTCTTCTTCAATATTGGTGTCGGGGTTGGTTCAGGTGTAGACCAATCATCATGATTCCGGCCTATTCTAGCCAATAATTCTTGCATTCTGGAGTTCTTTTCCAAAACACAACCAGCACAACTATCCAAATATGCCCTAGACTCAATGGTTAGTCCACTATAAAATATATCAAGTAAATCATGCTTTTCCAAATCATGTCCAGGCCGAGCTCCGATAAGAGAGCAAAATCTTGCCCAAGCTTCGGCAATTTCTCTCCATCTTCCGGGTCAAAGCTATAAATTTTGCAAAGCAATATGTTGAGCACTAGCAGGAAAGTATTTCCGAAAGAAAACATCAAGCAAATCACTTGGACTATCAATAGAGCCAGGAGGCAAACTATTATACCAAGTTTTAGCATCATCCTTTAATGAGAATGGAAAATTTTTAGCAACGAAATAAGTACGCTTCTTAACATCATCAGAAAACAAGCTACTCAGAGTAGATAGCTAAATCATGTGTTCAACAACACTTTGTACCACAAAAGGGTGTTTTCTCAACAATAGCTATATGAGATAGATCAAGAGAAAAATCATAATCCTTATCCTTAATGTTTATAGGAGATGTGGCAAATTTAGGATCAGGAGACAGTTTATATCTAACAGTATGTTGTGCAAGCAACTTTTTAATTTTTCTTGTACTAGTAGTAGCATTGCATTTATCAATAAAATCATCATCAAGTTCCACATAATCTTCATCAAGATCATCACTAGAGTATTCAACAGACTCAGGTGAATTAACAGGTGTAGCAGCATTTTCATTAGGAGTTTCAGATTTTCAATTTGTCTAGACCTAGCAATTGTAGCATCTAGAAAAGATCCTAACGAACCATCATTATCAAGCACAGAAGCATCATCAAAATTATAAGAGGAATTTTCAAATTCAGCAGAAGTACCAGATGTGAAGCTTGTGGTGGTGAAACAAGTTTATCTATCTATCAAAAAAGAAACAAGTTTATCTATCACAGATGGTGAATCAAGAGCAGCAGAGGTACTCAGAGTTGTACCTTTTCTTGTAGTGGATGGTAATATGGCGACTTTAGTATCGCGAGGTTTACCCATGATGGAGAAATTGCAGCGAACAATATCAATCCAAGTGAACTTCCAAATAAAGCTATGCTCCCCGACAACGGCGCCAGAAAATAGTCTTGATGACCCACAAGTATAGGGGATCGCAAAGTCTTCGGGAAGTAAAACCCAATTTATTGATTCGACACAAGGGGAGACAAAGAATACTTGAAAGCCTTAACAACGGAGTTGTCAATTCAGTCGCACTGGAAACAGACTTGCTCGCAAGAATTTATCAGTAACAGTTTTTATAGCAAAGAGCAGAGTGAAATAACATCACAGAGTAACAAAGACAGCAGTAGTGATTATAGTAAACAGCAGGATTAAAATACTGTAGGCACAGGGATGGATGAACGGGAGTTGCATGGATGAGAGAAACTCATGTAATAATCAAAGCAGGGCATTTGCAGATAATAATAAAACGGTATCCAAGTACTAATCAATCAATAGGCATGTGTTCCATATTTAGTCGTACGTGCTCGCAATGAGAAACTTGCACAACATCTTTTGTCCTACCAGCCGGTGGCAGCCGGGCCTCTAGGGAATCTACTGGAAATTAAGGTACTCCTTTAATAGAGCACCGAGCAAAGCATTAACACTCCGTGAACACATGTGATCCTCATATCACCGCCTTCCCCTCCGGTTGTCCCAATTTCTGTCACTTTGGGGCCTCGGGTTCCGGACAACAATACGTGTATACAACTTGCAGGTAAGATCATAAAACAATGAATATCATCATGAAACAATAACATGTTCAGATCTGAGATCATGGCACTCGGGCCCTAGTGACAAGCATTAAGCATAACAAGTTGCAACAATATCATAAAAGTACCAATTACGGATACTAGGCACTATGCCCTAACAATCTTATGATATTACATGACCAATCTCATCCAATCCCTACCATCCCCTTCATCCTACAGCGGGGGAATTACTCACACATGGATGGGGGAAACATGGCTGGTCGATGGAGAGGCGGTGGTGATGATGGCGATGATCTCCTCCTCGTCCCGCGAGGTGCCGAACGGAGTTTCGGTCCCGAGACGGAGTTTCGGGACTGGCGGCGTCTGGATGGTTTCTCGCGACTTCGACTTCCCGTCTCGCGTTTTTAGATCGAAAACCTTAAGTAGTCCGAGGGGGCGTCGAGGCTGGCCGAGGGCCACACGCTAGGGCGGCGCGCCCCCAGGCCGCGCCTAGTGTGTGGGGGCCCCGGCCTCCCCATGCCCGCCCTTCGGCTCCGTGAATCTTCTGGAAAAATAAGCCTTTTGATATAAATTCCGGGGATTTTCCTGAAAGTTGAGTTTCTGCACAAAAACGAGACACCAGGGCAATTCTACTGAAAACAACGTTAGTCCGTGTTAGTTGTATCCAAAATACACAAATTAGAGGCAAAACAATAGCAAAAGTGTTCGGGAAAGTAGATACGTTTGGACGTATCAGTGCTCCTCCTCCAACTCATGGCATTGTCCATCTTTGTTTGCATTTCTGGTTCAGTAGATGGATGCCATTTATAGGATGCATCACAATGGCATCAACACACGAGCTGAACAGGTAGCACACTAGCTGAACACATCTGGACAAGTCCATGAGTTTGATCTGTAGTGTCTAGCCAGAAAAGGGAAAAGAATATTCTCGATGTTGGGCATAATTACCTTTTCAGTCGACTTGCCATATTCACAAGAATATTCTCTGATTAACATTGTTTCTATATTACAGGGCCTCATCAATGCAGTGAAGAAAGTTTTCCCTGATTCAGAACATAGGCACTGTGTGAGACATATTTACCAGAATTTTCACAAGAAACACAAAGGGCAAACTCTGAAGAATGATCTATGGGCAGTTGCAAGGTCTACAAATATTCCAACTTGGGAAAGAAATATGGAAAAAATGAAAGTGGACAGTGAAGAAGCTTGGGCATGGGTGGAGGAATTGCAGCCAAATACATGGATTAAAGCTTTTTTCAATGATTTCCCAAAATGTGACATGCTTCTGAATAATCATTCTAAAGTTTTTAACAGCTACGTTCTTGAGGCTAGAGAGTTTCCTGTACTATCAATGTTGGAAACCATTTTCAGCAAAATCATGCATAGAAATGTGGCAAAGCAAAAAGAGGCAGATACATGGCCTGATACTATTTGCCCCAAGATAAGGAAAAAATTAGATAAAATGACAGAATGGGCAAAGAATCTAGGAGCATCACATGCTGGAAATGGTGTGTACCATGTCACATCAAATGAATATGAGAAAACCTACAATGTTGACATGGTCAGCAGGCAATGTGATTGCAGGAGATGGCAACTTACATGGATTCCTTGTCATCATGTCATTGCTTGTTGCAGAGCAGATAGACTCCAAGTGGACAAGCTTGTGCGTAGATGTTATACCATAGACACATTCAAGAAAGCTTATGCATACAATTTGACTCCTCTTAGATCCAGGGTTCATTGGAAAAAAATGAATGCAACAATTGTGCATCCTCCAATCTACACAAAGGTCATGGGAAGACCAAAGAAGAACAAAAGGAAAACTCCAGAGGAGAAGGAGCAACATGGAGTCAAATCCATCACAAGAGCAGGTGTGACTATGTGATACGTCTCCGACGTATCGATAATTTCTTATGTTCCATGCTACATTATTGATGATATCTACATGTTTTATACATATTATATGTCGTATTTATGCATTTTCCGGCACTAACCTATTAACGAGATGCCGAAGAGCCGGTTGTGTTTTTGGTTTCGAAATCCTAGTAAGGAAATATTCTCGAATTGGACGAAATCAACGCCCGGGTCCTATTTTTGCACGAAGCTTCCGACCGGGGAAAGGAAGTGGGGCCACGAGGCGCCGACACAATAGGCGGCGCGGCCCAAGCCCCGCGCCGGCCTAGCGTGTGGGGCCCCGTGTGGCCCCCGCGTTCTTCCGCCTACTTAAAGTCTTCGTCGCGAAACCCTCTGTACGAGAGCCACGATACGGAAAACCTTCCAGAGACGCCGCCGCCGCCAATCCCATCTCTGGGATTCAGGAGATCGCCTCCGGCACCCGGAGAGGGGAATCATCTCCGAGGACTCTTCATCGCCATGATCGCCTCCGGAGTGATGAGTGAGTAGTTCACCCTGGACTATGGGTCCATAGCAGAAGCTAGATGGTCGTCTTCTCCTTATGTGCTTCATTGTTGGATCTTGTGAGCTGCCTAACATGATCAAGATCATCTATCCGTAATACTATATGTTGTGTTTGTCGGATCCGATGGATAGAGAATACTATGTTATGGTGATTATCAAGTTATTACCTATGTGTTGTTTATGATCTTGCATGCTCTCCGTTATTAGTAGAGGCTCTGGCCAAGTTTTTGCTCTTAACTCCGAGGGAGTATTTATGCTCGATAGTGGGTTCATGCCTCCATTAAATCTGGGACAATGACAGAAAGTTAGGTTGTGGATGTGCTGTTGCCACTAGGGATAAAACATTGATGCTATGTCTAAGGATGTAGTTATTGATTACATTACGCACCATACTTAATGCAATTGTCTGTTGTTTGCAACTTAATACTAAGGGGTTCGGATGATAACCTGAAGGTGGACTTTTTAGGCATAGATGCATGCTGGATAGCGGTCTATGTACTTTGTCGTAATGCCCAATTAAATCTCACTATATTTATCATATCATGTATGTGCATTGTTATGCCCTCTCTATTTGTCAATTGCCCGACCGTAATTTGTTCACCCAACATGCTTTTATCTTATGAGAGACACCTCTAGTGAACTGTGGACTCCGGTCCTATTCTTTACATCGCATACACCCTCGCAATTGTTCTTTACTGTTTTCGCAAACAATCATCTTCCACACAATACGGTTAATCCTTTGTTACAAGAAGCCGGTGAGATTGACAATCTCAAGTTTCGTTGGGGCAAAGTACTTTGGTTGTGTTGTGCAGTTCCACGTTGGCGCCGGAATCCCTGGTGTTGCGCCGCATTACATTTCGCCGCCATCAACCTTCAACGTGCTTCTTGGCTCCTCCTGGTTCGATAAACCTTGGTTTCTTTCTGAGGGAAAACTTGCTACTGTCTGCATCACACCTTCCTCTTGGGGTTCCCAACGGACGTGTGTCAACTGCACGCATCACTATGCACTGCTCTGTGTGTGGAAACCCCAACCATAATAAAAAAGGACATGCCAAGTGGGTATTGGATAACCTAAATGGAGCTACCAATGTGTAAGATGAGGATGTGGATGATCCTTCAGTCATGCAGCACTTAATGCCTATCACTCCTGACCCTAGAAATGATCCAATGCATCAAATGAGAACAATGGTGCATCAAATGGGCCAAGAGGTAACTCCATGATCCGTTACCAATTTTTCAATCTATGTTATTTGATTCAATGTTTCCCTGTACCAATGTGTCAATCAATGTTTCAACAGGCAGCAACTCACTTCCCTATACCAAGAGTGCAACAACCATTACCTAAAGAAAGTGCCTTTGTGGTGTCTGCAAGAGAGGAACTACCACCTACAAGGCTAACCACTGCAAGTGCAAGAGGAAGAGGAGGAGGAAGAGAAGCTGGAAGAGGCAGAGCTAATGCACAAGAAGATGCTGGCAGAGAAGGTACAAGTGCAAGAGGAAGAGGAGGAGGAAGAGAAGCTGGCAGAGGAGGTGCAAGTGCAAGAGGAAGAGGAGCTGGCAGAGGAGGAGCAAGTGCAACAGGAAAAGGAAGGAAAAGGAAAGAGCCAAATATGGCAGAGGAGGCCAGTTCATCACAGCCAACTGTGGCAACTGCATCAAATGCAAGAAGAAGAGGTTACAACACAGGTCCAGGATCAACCTACTACTTGCTTTTTGGTGATGAGCAACCCAGAAATGAGTTGCCTGATTTGAATAGGCATTCCCAAGTGACAATCCAGAAGAAATTCCAATTAGTCAGACAGCACCTCAGTGATGAATTTGTAATGTTCTAACTGAATGATGTTTTAGGATCATATTTATATTTGTAAACACTTGAATGCTATCAGTGCTACTCAAATGATGTTTGAACCCTACAATTTGTCTTCCTCTATTACTGATGCCTGAATGCAAAGCAAGTACTGAATAAATTGAAGCAAAGATTCATATTTATTTCATAAACATAGTTGGTTACAAGCATGGTTTTGATCTAAACAAGCATTGCTACCACCTACATTTCCCAATTCTACCTCACACTGATCATAGCAACAAGCACTAAGAAGACAGAGAACAAGCACAACATTACACATTCCCTCCAATCCCTCCTTCTAAGCTCCTGCCTATGTTTCTTCAGCATTTTCTTGTTCTCTGCCTTCCTCATCTCTAGCTGTAGCTCCACCCCCTTTAGCTTCATCAGCAGCAATGAATTCTCCTCTTGCAGTTTCTTCTTCTGCTTGTAAGAACAAACATCAACCAAGTCAGTCCTGGCTAAACTGAATTTCAGTTAACACAACAATTTCAGTTAACACAGAAATTTAACTCACCAGTGTAGATGGAGAAGATGATCCTCCTGCTGTCGATGACTCCATTGCCCAACCATCGCCATTCTTCCAGAAGTACTCACCTGTGATCGTCGCCCACGGATCTCCGTCCTTCCAGATGCGCATGTCTTCCTCCTTCAGTTTGCTGGGGGTGGTGGCAGGGGAGGCTGCCGCAGGCTGTCCACCTGAGCCTCCATGACGCGAATCTGCTCCTCCAGGCTGACATTGCTTGGAATTGCCGGCCGCCAGCCATTGGGCTCTGCCATGGCCGCCCTCTCCTCCTCCGATGCTAGGCAGCAGTACAGCAGCATGTACTTCTGGACCAGCTTGTCGTACCTCCATTGCCTCTCCTCCGCAACCCTCTCCTCTGTCGCCGCAGTGCTGCCATGGCCTTCCTCCGCCACCGCATGTCGCAGCCCTCCGCGACGGCCACGAGCAGGAGCAGGAGCCACGGGCCTGCCCCTCCACCGGCCCTCCGCGACGGGCAAACGGCGGGGCTCCGGCCCGGTCCATGCTCCCCTCCCCTTGGTCCGCCATGCATCAGTCGCCGCAGCTAGGATTTGCTTCTGGTCGCCGCCGCAGAGAGGAGAGGAGAGGGGAAAGAGACGAGCGGAGAGGAGAGGAAAGCTTCTGGTCGCGCGTGAAATCTCGCTTTCTACACGGACTTTTTTGCAAAAACGCTTCGACGGTTGACCAGGGACGCGTGGCAGCTCCAGACACCACTTGTACCAACGGTGCACATCCAGGATAAGTTCTTGTACCACCTGAACACACTTTTGAATTTTTTGTATGAAAATGCACATATGGTGCAAGTTCTTGTACCTGTGGTGCAATTACCTCATTATAGAACAGAGGTACTAGTAACATTTATGTTAGGGATGGGAGGGAGTAGAACAAATAAACGAAATAGAGAAGTTATACTCCTAGTATTTTCATAGACGAGACCACACGCATCATGGTGACAGAAGATCCGAGCTGGGCGTGCATCGTCTCAGTCTCCTTCCCCATCTCAGATCGATCTCAACACCTCGCCTGAACCCACCACCGCTCTCTGCTCTCCGGCGAGGCCACCACCATGGCCCAATCCCCACTCCAAACCCTAATACCCTTCCTCCTCCTCCTCCTCCTCTCGACTGCCCCCGCCGTCGCGCCGGCCGCCTTCCCCGGCATCGACGCCTTCCTCGCCTCCTCCGCCGCGCGGGACCCCACGGCCGCCAACGACACCTTCGACTCCCTCCCCGCCAGCCTGCGCCGGGCGCTCTCCGTCCCGTCCCCGATCTCCGCGTCCCGCCTCCTCTCCCTCTCCGCCGCCGTCCCCGTCAACGTCCGCCTCGCCGGCGCCGCCTTCCCGGCCTCCTCCGCCCGCCTCCTCCCATCCTACGTCTCCTCCGCCGTCTCCTCCGCGCCCTTCCACTCCAGCCGCCGCCCGCACCGCCTCGCGCTCTCCCACAGCCTCCACCTCGACGTCGCCGCCCCGGCCGCGTCCTCCCAGCTCGCAACCAAGGCCGCGGCCGCCGTCCGCGCCCACCTCGAGGCCGCCCCCGCGCCCTTCCACGCCACCGCGCTCTCCTCCGTGCCCTACTCGCTCGTCGACGACCTGGTAGCCGAAGACTACCGAGCCCTCGTCGGCTCGTCCTCCGCCCCGGCCATCTACATCTACCTGCTCGACCTCGGGAAGCAGCCGCGGCCGTACGCCTACACCGCGGCGCCCGGCTCCGCCGACTCCCACTCGCCCGCCTTCTCCCGCTGCCTCGCCCCCGTCTGGGCTGGCAAGGACCGCTACCTCTGGATCGACCTCGGCGCCGGCCCCGTGGACTACGGGCCCGCGCTCTCCGGCGACGGCGTCCTCCCCCGTGGTGAGTTCCACCCTCTCGCCGCTCTCCACGGCCGGCCCAAGTCGGAGAAAGCGCTCGTCGCCAGTCTCGCCTCGCTGGTGCTCAGCGCTTACAAGCTGCTGCTAGTGCCTTCGCTCAGAATCCCAGTGCATTACGAGAGCTCGCTGCTTATTCGTTTCGTTCACATCCATGGAGACGAGAAAGATCCCGCCGGGCTTGATTGGCGTGCAATTGAGCAGTCGATTCGGGATGGTGATCTGCCCTATGAGGGGCAAAGCTTGAAGTTTGATTTCCACAGCGTCAAGTACTCGGAGTGCCCGATTTGCTCGTTTGTGGTTGCCCGCTCAACACACTCGTTCACATCCAGGTTCTTGTTTGATAATTACACCATGATTGTGAGCGAGTACCTGGACTCCAAGCGGATGAGGCACGTGCTCTCGGACTCGTCGGATGAGATGCACCGTGTGGCTGGGGTTCATGATAGCGATGAGCATGACAAGGTTGTCCCAGTCTATGTGTTTGATTTGGATTACGACAAGCTTCTGTTGCTGGATAGGTACCACCAGGCGGTGGCTTTCCGTGACATGGTTGTTGCGGTCAGGACGAGGAGCTCGCAGACGGTCAGTGACTACAGCTGTAACGGCCGGCATGTGATCACGAAGACTAGGAATCTCGAGCGTCCGATCATCAGCTCGGTTCTGCAGACCATGTTTGGTGTGTCACCCACGCATCAGTCATGGAGTCCCGAGCACGATGCCACGGTCGTTGATTATACTTGGAGCACCGGACATACACCATTTGGGCCGTTCTCAGAGACCAAATCGCTGTCTTTTGTGCAGAAAGATGCAGCCCGTAGGAATGTTCTTCTTACCACCCTCAACTACACAATCACCAGTACAGTTACTGTTCTGGACTCACTGGCTGCCCATGGCGGGGAGAATATACTCCTGAGAAAGAAAAGGCATGTTGAGTTCATTCAAAGGTGGAATCTGCTCACTTATAAGTTGGAGAAGCTGGTGTCAGTCATGTCCCGCCTGGATTACAACAAGGCAATGTACCTTTTGAGATCTTCAGAACATGATATGTATGCCCTTTTCTCGTTGGTGTATCAGGCTTCTCAGGAGCTAGAGGCGTCACTGGTTTGCTTCAAGGATCCACCATTCCCATGGTTATCAGTTTCCTTGTCTGGAGTTTTCGTATTTGGTTTCTTCTATGTGTACTCTAAGAGGGATAAATTGTTTAGGAGCAAAAGGAAGCAGTTCTGAGTTCTTACAGCAGTTTTGTTGGTGGATACTGTTTGAAAGGTTTGTCCTTATGATACTATAGTTGACAGCTGCCAGGAAGTTGCATCCTTGCATATTACATGGAGCTGTGACTCGACACTGGGAATGGTGCATCTTGTTCCGACAATATGAACTTATAAGAGCTACTCCAGATTATTTGAGGGAAGCAACTCTTCCACTAGTCTTGTAAGTTTAATGTGCCAGAATTGCCCTTGATGCATAATGTTGATCTAGATTTTGCAGACACGTATATTTTTCATGTTGTTGACTAGCAGGTGCCCTATCATATTCGATGTGTGCATCCTATTCTCATGTCTAATATCTAGATCATTTAAAAAAAAATCCTACAGTTCCAGTAGTGCTACTACATCATGTCTGATGTTCTTTTGATATTCTGTTTTTAGTGATCAATTTACTTTTAATTTTTTTACTTGCGTTGGTTTATTGGATTACAAGAGAATTTCTTGAGAACTATCGTAACTAACTATAACTAGTTCTGTTCATAGTATTTGTGTTACATGAGGAGGAAATCCTTAAGCTCCAATTTAAACTGAATTGCTGAAAGCTGATGTCCTGGTTACATTTCTAAAGTTGGTAGGCAAAATTTGTTTGAAATATTGGAGTTTTTGGTCCAGTTGTATATTTCGCTCTTCATGTTCTGTGTGCTGCTACTCTTTAAGTACCCTAGCCTCCTTCTAATGGTGCATGTGAATTATTGAGTAAGTACGCTTTAGTGCCTCCTTATAATGATGTGCGTGAATGATTGAGTAAGTACACTTGAGCGTTTGGATTCAGGAAAATCAGACCAGTTGGTATCTTAGTATTCCCGGGAATCTTGACTGTAGGAACATGATATCATGACAGAGAATATGTTATTCGTAGTGGGCTAATATTATCCTAGATTTTGAAGATACACTTATATGTATTATGTTGTTAGCTACCATGTATCGTATCATATCATATCCGACGTGTGCATCCTATGCTCATGTCTAATTTTAGATTAAAAAAACATCTACAGTAACGATAGTACTACTACATTATGTCTGAGGTTCTTTTGGCAATCTGTTTTTAGTGGTCAATTTATGATGGCACATTTTATTTGTCATATGAGTTATTGGATTACAAAAGTATACGGTGAGAAGTATTGTAAGTATAACTAGCTCCTTCTGTACTTCAGGGTATTTGTTTTGCATAGGGAGGAAATCCTTGCACTAATTTTTATATTTAAGCTGAATTGCTGAAAGCTGATTTCCTGGTTAAACTTTGAAAGTTGTTGGTAGAGCAAACTTGTTTGAAATGCTGGAGTTCGGGTCCAGTTTTAGCTTTCCCCTGTTTTCCTGTCGTGTGTGCTGCTACTTTATGAACACCCTAGTCTCCTTATAATGTTTGCAAGCTAATCTCTTCAGCACAAATATGATTAAGTATACTCTAGCGATTGGTTTTGAGAAAATCAGACTAGTGGGAATCTTAACTGTACGAATGAGATAGCATGGCAGAGTGCCAGAGAATATGACATCTTGGAGAGCTTTCCTAGTAATATTAGATAAGCTGTTTGTGTGTAACATCAGAATCTATTGGCATGACAAATTATTAAATCCGAGGGCGTACTGAGCAGTAGGCTATTAGTTAATCCATTATCAGACTATCGGAAGAAAACAAAAGGAATTGAGAGGTGACCTTCTTCCATAAAAAATGCCAATAAGATTCAGCTAGACACAAGGATAAGAGAGGCTCAGCACGTCTGGAACTGAACAGTTACGAGCCATATTTCTAGTTTAAAGAAGGAATTTGGTGAAGCAAAAAAGAACAAGCTGGAAGGAATAGCTTGGGGAACAGTAGTGATTAGCTTAGGGTAAGGCAAGCACAGACTATTAGCTTAGGGTAAGGCAAGCACAGACTATTAGCTTAGGGTAAGGCAAGCACAGACTAAAGTAGTAACAAAGGAAAGGGATTGCACAAATCTAGTCAGGGTTTGATGTCAAAAGCTTGATCTACCTCCACGAGCAGGAGGGGAGTCTGCTAGCGCACCTGTAGGGTCGTGAGATTGGGGGCTAGATGCCTGGCGGTGGCTATGGTGGAATCGGTAGTCGGGGAAAGAACTGGAACGGGAGAGCTCATCGGAACAGTCCCAGTCAAAGCTTCACAACAACTCAATTTGTTTGATATCTGTAATAAACAAGGGAGTACAATGTAAAGCAGCAAAGATCATTAAAATAGACCTTCCTTTCAGAACGAAAAATAGTTCTCTGGAATAACTCAGTGCATCCTTCAACAAATTTAATGGAGAGGTTCAAAGAGGTGATATTTTATAATGCGGGTGCAATATCAATCCAATGAAATGATCATTTGTGTACGAGTGTTCCAAAGAGAGGCACACCTCTTAGTTATCCACAAGTACATAGGAAAAAGAAGCACATGTCATTAGTTTTTGTCCTCAAGACAGTAATGCTCACTAATAATTTTCTCATGTGTTGTGACAATTTATTGGAGGAACATAGTACAAGAAAATACACATTCGGAAAAACTTAATGAACATATAAAAAGTAGATATCAGAAGAATGTTTCAGGGCTAATATTATGAAAACATACCACACTGGACACAATATTACAACACCATTCATATAATAGTAAACCGATTTATCTGTGTAGGAATATATGACAAACTATAGCAGGGAACAGGGATAGTGTAGGCCCCATCCCCATATTAGATGGCAGGGAATTCTTCACGAGTTTGCACTTTGCAGTGAACCGGCCCTATTGCCATCCCTACCGAGAGGTGTCTTCGGGTATTGGGTGGGTTGCATCTTGGGCAATAGATGAGCCCTCAGATGTTGGGCAGCTAGGATCTGCGATGGCACCAGATGAAGGCTTGTCAGTTTCAGGTTGGAGTGTGTTACATAAACCCTTAGGATCGATGGTGATGTTGTACTTACGATATTCAGATGTGTCTGACAAGGACTTGTCGATTACAGGCTGAAATGGGTGTTGAGCATCGTGGAGGACGCACGTCGAAGGCCTGTCGACTACATGTTTAAACGTTCCGTCTGGGCATTCTGCAACACCATGGACTAAATATTAGCGTAGATCCATAACACATACTGGTACAGCCGGGCTAATACGCAGGAAGTACCGAGCCATTTGTGTACCTGGAGCGGCTGGAGGTTCAGTGGCCGGACAGTCACCGACGGGAGCAGCCTGCGGCGCGGCGGTGGTGGATGAGGAGAAAAAAGAACTCAGCTGTGGCCTCCCATGCGACATGAGCAGCACCAGGGAGCGCAGAGACGACCGTGGAACAAGTGCCATTCTCTCTAACCAGGCAGAGGAGAAGGTGCTGGGTGGATTGCTCCAGGGAGAAGTTGATGGGTGATGGCTGCATGTCCCCCCCCCCCTCCACAGCACTTCTCGTATTTATAAAGCTTATTACTGGTATCAACGATGTGATGCCTCTACGGGTCCAGTCCAGGTACCTTCCCCGACGACTCCATATGAGTTGCAACTTGCAGCTTGCGTCCATTAGGAAGGCATGTGTTCATACAACTCGGTCAATACAATGAGCTGCTTTCCATTATATTGTAGAAGGGGAGTTACATAATACAGAGGAACGAAAAGAAAAATACATTAAAGAAATAACTAATCCGCTTATTTGTCAACTTTGACCCAGGAACGAAAAGAAAAATACGAGAGGCAAAACTGAAGTATTCGATATTTCACCATCAGTAGGCACAAGTTGTATGCAAATCTTAGGCACGGAGAGATTTGTCCGTTGTTGGTACGTCAGTCTGAAAAGTCAAAACAGAGGTGTCAAATATCGTAGTCTCAATAAATTTTGGATCATAAGCGTTTTCAGAACCCCAAATAGTTCTCGGCGAGTATCTATTCCCAATGGTCTGGTCCAGTTGCAGTGCACCTTAAGCCTCATTTTCACCAACTCAGCATAACCCAACGTGTTTCTTCATATGCAAGTGGACTTCAACAACTATTTCCAGTTAAGTCTAGTCGAGATATGATTTGAATGTACAGAGTTGAATATTTAACCACCAAAAGCATGCGTTCATGCATCCTGCTACTCCCTCCGTCTCAATTTACTAGTCTTCCCCGTATCTCTAGGTCGTCAATTTAACCTATATAATTTAAATTATATAATATAAAATTATATCATTAGAAAATAGAACATCTAAACTTTCTAATGATATAATTTTTATAACATATAACTAATTTAACTTGATCAAATTTGCGACCTAGAGATACGCGCACGTCTAATAAACTGTGAGAGAGGGAGTATCCTAGCTGTCACCATATCCCAAAGGTAGTGTTTTACACCAGCTTCATAAAATTAAGCTCGAACTACCAGGAAATAATTTCAAGGTAGTGTTTTACAGTATATGCATCCAAACTGATTGTCAGATAGCAGGGTTCATCCTAAAAATGACCGTTGCCCCTCAACGCTCCTGCAACCCGCGCCCCTGCAACCCGCGCCCCTGCGGCGACTATCAAAATGACCGTTGCCCTTGTGGCTTAGGTGGCAAGTTTTGCCCCTTGCTGACTTGCTGTACCTTTTCTTTATGTTTGATCTGCTTATAATAGGTTCTTCTCCTCAACTTGTACCGGTTCAGCCGCGTGTGGCTTTATTTATAAAGCGGGGCAAAATCCTGTTTTGAGGAAAGCTTTGCCTCCTTTCAAAAAAATTAAAGTATTTTGCAATCCCGGTGAAACATTATTTTCATAGTCAATTTGAACGTGCATTCATACCACAAGAATGTCATTGCCATGGAGAATTTTAGAGGTTATGTTTTAGGCAAGTTGATCTGCCACCGTGGGTCAATGGTGCCCGTATAGAGCCATGTGTTCCTCGTCTAGCAAGTTGCTCTGCCGACGGGTCAACCGAGTATTGGATTGCGTGTATAACCTATGGAAGTTAAAGTTAGTGACCTGTCACTGTATTAATTCCAAAAAATGTGTCAACCGCTCAGCTTCAAAATGGTTTAGAATAGTATTAAAATTGCATTCTAAGAGTTTTATGGGTCCCGGTTTTGTCCTTACAGAATATCGAAACATGAAAGTTTCCGCAACATGTTAAATCTCAACATGCTAACCTTCCCCGATGACTTCAAGAATTACACGTTCATTATTCTCAAATAACTACTCTGAGCGTCGACAGCATGTTCACACTACTGATACTGTACCAAGTGTTGGGTTCAACAGCTACTTCCAAGTTACGGGTAATTTACGTCGTCAGCAAATGTGGTTTAGTGAACACCAGCAGATCTGGTATCCAAAAGCATGCGTTCATGCATGCATCTTCCCCGTTCCCACCATCCTGGTCGCAGAACCACAATTCTGCTTGGTATTGAGAGCTGTTACCTACTGTCACACGCTCCACAATTGAGTACTTAAGCATCCTCTTGCAAATGGTATCTCTCATCTCCATAATCCATACCACAGCAATGGCCCCTTTGGGTGTCTTGTTTCCAGGCCTTGTTTGGTTTCTTTACATCTTTTGCTTCTTTAGCTGCCTACCATTAGCCACCTGCGATGAAACCGAAAATGATAGGCAAGCACTCATTTGCTTCAAGTCCAAGCTCTCAGGTCCAATCAGAGTTTTTGCATCATGGACCAACGCGTCCTCCGAGCACTGCAACTGGCATGGGATCACCTGCAGTGCCCTGCCTCCTCGCCGTGTCATTGCCCTGGACCTCGAATCCGAGGGAATCACAGGCTCAATATCACCTTGTGTTGGAAACCTCACATTTCTTACAAGGCTCCAACTTTCAAACAACAGCTTCCATGGCAGCATACCGCCCGAGCTTGGCCTCCTGAGCCGACTCAATAACCTCAACCTCAGCATCAACACTTTGGAAGGTAACATCCCATCTGAACTCTCTGCATGTTCCCAACTTCAAATCCTTGGTTCGTGGAACAATTCCCTCCGCGGAGAGATCCCACTTAGCCTTACTCAGTGCAAGCATCTTCAGGATATTAACCTTAGCAACAACAAGCTCCAAGGGAATATCCCTTTTGCTTTTGGAAATCTTCTTGAGCTGCACAAACTAGTTCTTG
Source organism: Lolium multiflorum (assembly GCA_030979885.1). Lineage (NCBI taxonomy): Eukaryota > Viridiplantae > Streptophyta > Magnoliopsida > Poales > Poaceae > Lolium > Lolium multiflorum. The sequence continues at coordinate 257,226,971 of CM061753.1, forward strand.
CCAGCAACAGGCTTACCGGGAACATACCTCCGTCTTTGGGCAACAGCCTTTCTCTCACATATGTCGATCTTGGAATGAATGGCCTAACAGGGGCCATCCCAGAGTCCTTGGCAAATAGTTCGTCTCTCCAAGTACTTAGACTCATGAACAATAATCTTACTGGAGAACTTCCAAAGACTCTCTTCAACACTTCATCACTTATTGCCATTTGCCTCCAGCAGAACAGCCTTGTTGGTTCCATACCTTCTGTGACAGCCACAAATTTCCATATTAAATATCTCTATTTAAGGTCAAATTATCTTTCAGGAAAAATACCATCCTCACTGGGGAACCTTTCCTCCCTACTTCATCTTCGTCTTACAGACAATTATTTCGTTGGGGGCATACCAGAGAGCTTAGGTCATATTCAACAACTAGAAAAATTGACTTTAAATTTAAACAAATTATCTGGGTCAATTCCACCATCTCTCTTCAACATGTCATCCCTGATATTTCTAGCCATAGCAAACAACTCGTTCGTAGGAAGATTACCCTCCAATATTGGCTACACACTACCAAATATTCAGGGCTTAGTTCTCTCAACAAACAACTTTGATGGCCCAATCCCAGCTTCCCTTCTCAAAGCATACAATCTACGCCAGCTTTACTTGTATAATAATAGCTTTACTGGATTCATACCATCCTTTGGCTCATTGTCAAATTTAAAGGAACTTGATTTGTCATACAACCAACTTAAAGCTGGCAATTGGGGCTTTATCTCCTCACTCTCAAATTGCTCCAGATTGACAAAGTTGATGTTGGATGGGAACAATCTCCAAGGGAATTTGCCAAGTTCAATTGGCAATCTTTCAAGTAGTCTTGAGGTTTTCTTCCTAAGAAACAACAAAATTTCGGGGCCTATACCACCGGAGATTGGAAATCTCAAGGGCCTCGGTTGGTTGACTATGGATTACAATCTTCTTACTGGTAATATACCCCCAACAATTGGAAATCTGTATAGGATGGTCTATCTATCTTTTGCACAAAATCTGCTTTCAGGTGAAATCCCAGATACTATTGGCAACCTAGTTCAGCTGAGTTCTCTGACACTATATAGGAACAACTTGACTGGAAGGATACCTGCAAGCATAGGACGTTGTACTCAACTCCAAGAACTAAACCTTGCACACAATTCACTAGATGGGAGTATTCCAAGGAACATCTTCAAAATTTACTCTCTCTCCAAAGAGTTGGACTTGTCACACAACTACTTATCTGAGGGCATACCGGAGGATATTGGAAATCTCATTCATCTGAATAAGCTTAGAATCTCAAATAACAGATTGTCTGGCAATATTCCATCCACTCTCGGCCAGTGTGTGGTTCTGGAGTATCTTGAAATACAAAGCAACTTCTTTGTAGGAGGTATTCCGCAATCTTTTGTGAAGTTAGCTAGCATAAAAAAAATGGATATTTCCCATAACAGTCTGCACGGAAAAATTCCCGAGTTCTTGACAACTTTGAGTTCTCTAAAAAACCTCAATGTATCTCTCAACAATTTTTATGGAGAGGTTCCGAGGGGAGGTGTATTTGACAATTTGAGTGCAGTGGCAATGCAAGGAAATGATCATTTGTGTACAAGTGTTCCAGCAGGAGGCATGACTCTTTGTTCTCCACGGGTTGACAGGAAACAGGAACATAAGTCATTAATTCTAGTCCTCAAGATAGTAATGCCAATTGTTGTCACTATAATCATTTTTTCATGTATTTTGATAATTTGTTGGAGGAGGAGAGTGCAAGGAAATACACAGTTGCAAAAACTCAATGAGCATACAAAGAAGATATCATACGAAGACATTGTCAGGGCAACCAATAAGTTCTCCTTTGCAAACTTAATTGGCTCGGGATCATTCGGAGTGGTTTATAAGTGCAGGTTTAACTTTCAGGAAGATGAAGTTGCTATCAAGATTTTTAATCTTGACATTTATGGAGCACAAAGGAGCTTTATTGCAGAGTGTGAAGCCCTACGAAATGTCCGCCATCGGAATCTTGTAAAAGTTGTCACATCATGCTCTTCCGTGGACTCTAGTGGGGTAGATTTCAAGGCCCTGGTATTCCAATACATGCCAAATGGGAACCTTGAAATGTGGCTAAATCCTAAAGCCCTTGAACATGGTGAAAGAAAAATTCTGACATTGGGCCAAAGGATTAATATTGGTATGGATTTAGCATTTGCTTTGGATTATCTCCATAACCAGTGTGCATCTCCCCTAATACATTGTGACTTGAAGCCAAGCAATATTCTTTTGGATCATGACATGGTTGCATATGTCACGGACTTTGGCCTAGCAAGATTTATATTCACCACATCAAATTCATATCAAGATACTTCGACTAGTTTGGCCTGCCTAAAAGGATCGATCGGATACATACCGCCAGGTAAGATTAAGCATATTTATAACATGGTTTTGTTCTTTATAGAGCTGTACAGATGATATAGATTGTCTAATTTTGCCATACTTTTAAATGCAAATGCAGAGTACGGCATGAGCGAAGAGATATCAACTAAGGGTGATGTCTACAGTTTTGGAGTGCTTCTGTTACAAATGATAACAGGGTGTAGTCCAACTGATGAAAAACTCAATGATGGTATAAGTCTTCATGAATTTGTTGACAGAGCATTTACAACGAATATTCATGAGGTTGTTGATCCCACAATGCTCGAAGATGGCAGCAGTGCAACTGACAGAATGAGAAACTGTATCATACCACTGGTTAGAATAGGCCTATCTTGCTCTATGACATCACCCAAAGAGCGGCCAGATATGGGACAAGTTTCTACCGAGATCCTTAGGATCAAGCATATGGCCTCACACATGGGTTTGTGAAGCAAAAAATACACATGCTGGTAGCTAGTGACAGAAGTTCATGTAAAGAAGAACAAAGAATTTTCCTTTTCTGATGTAAGTTAGATAGGATACTTGTAGGCAGTATAATTTTCTTTTGCCATCTCATTTTGTCCCGGTATCATTTTGTACTTATAAGTGAGTAATCTTTTATCTTTAAATAGGAGAACCGCGTTACATGATTTTCCACCAGCCATACAGCCAGGCGCGGACCTTGGGCTGAAAATGAGCTTCAGGCTGATTTTTAATTGACAAATGAGCCAAATACATGTAAATAGTAGCGAATTCTCTAAAAAAAGGCCAACCTTCGCGAAAGTCTAGAAGTCTCTCCGCATGCGACACGTGGAGCCCTGTGGTGCTAGATTTTTGGTGGGAAGTGGTCTCCCTGCTTGCCAAGTGTCGCAAGGGGAAGCAAGCTGAGATAGAAATGAGAGAGAAGGACAGGGGAGGGTCCAGTTTTCCCTTTATTTTGTAGATTCGTTTTTTTAAAATGAAATATCTTTCGAACCGTAAGTCCAAATTACGAACCGTTTTCACTTTTGAGATCCTCGCGTCGAGATCTTTAAAACTAGATCCCATGTTGATAGGTTTCGGGATACATTTTTCGATTTAATACTAGTGTGATTGTATCGTTGTGTGCTGTGTTTGAACTGGTAAGCATTTCTGCTTTAATGATTTGCAGTTTTTCTCTTTACTCGTGTGCGTGACTGTACATGTACTCGTTCGTGTGCGCGACTGTACCTGTCTCGTGTGCGCCACTGTACTTACTCGTGTGTACGACTGTACCTACCCGTGTGCGCGACTGTACTTGTACCCGTTTGTGTGCGCCACTGTACTTACTCGTGTGCACGACTGTACCTGCCCATGTGTGCGACTGTACCTACCCGTGTGTGCGACTGTATTTATACTTGTTCGTGTGCGTCACTATACTTACTCGTGTACGCGACTGTACCTGCCCTTGTGCGCGACTGTACCTACCGTGTTTGCGACTGTACCTACTTGTGTGCGCGGCTATAACTATACTCGTGTGTTGTATGTAACTGGTGTAAGTGTACTCGTATGTAACCTGTAAGTGTGATTGCGTGTCGGAAACAAAGCCAGATCAGGTTGCATGATGCTAGCATGCATGTGCAGGGAGGTGCACGCTCGAGCGAGGCACCAGCCAATTCGCGTGGGGTTACGCGGTCACGTACGCGCGCGGCGGCGGGAGACGTATGCGCGAGGGATGTACGCACGGCCCGGGACGACGTATGCGCGCGACGCAAGGGACGACGTACACGCGGGGATCGTGCTGCCACGTGTTGCTCTGTGGTGGGTTTAGTTTTTCCTTTGCAAAGGTTGGTCTTTATCTAATGGTATCCAAATAGTAGGCATATTTTTCATGGGCTCGGGGCCGATAGCCCATTTCACCTCCACTAAGGTCCACCCTGTGCATGCAGCCTTCTACCGTTCTACGTCACCTCAATTATTCTGATTGGCTTTCACAGATCGTGACCTCTTTCCCCACCGAAAACGTTGAAAAAAAGGCCGACCTTTGTGAACGAAAGGCAACTCGCTCCGCACGCGACAAGTGGCGCGCTGTGGTGCTAGAAAATTTCTGGAAAGTGCTCTCTCTGCTCGCCAAGTGTCGTAAGGGAAATTAAGGTGGGGATGAGGAAAGAGATAGAAGACAGAGGGGTTGAGTTTTTCCCTTTATTTTCTATATTTGTTTTTTTTAAATGAAATATCTTGAGAACCGTAAGTTTAAATTACGAACCGTTTTTACTTTTGGAATTCTCGGGTCGAGATCTTTAAAACTAGATCACTAGTTGATAGGTTTCGAGATATTTTTTCGTAGTTCCAACACTAATATAATTATAATCGTTCTGTGTACCTAACTTTACTCATGCTTGAACTGATAAGTACTTATGTTTTTTGTGTATTTGGTGTAGTTTTTCCCATTACCCGGTAACTGTACTCGCTTGAGTGCACGACTGTACCTGTACGTGCGACTGTATTTCTGTAACTGTACTTACTCGTATGCGTGACTGTACATGTACTTACTCGTGTGTGCGACTGTACTCTGTATATGTACTCACTATAGGAATGGACGCATACGCGACGGCCAGCTGCCCTCGGCGTAGCCACGCCTGGCCCTCGGCGTAGGCTACGCCGACGGTAGCCCTTGGCGTATGGCGTCGGTCTTTAGGTCCCTCGGCATAGACAATATTGCCGTCGGCGTAGCCCAGCCCTTGGCGTAGCACGCTACGCCGACGCCGACGGCAAAACCGTCGGCATACAAATTTTAAAAATTTGAATTTTCATTTTTCCAAAAAAAAATTCAAAAAAAAATTCGATTTTTTTTATATGCCGAGGGCTTTGCCGTCGGCATAGAGTTTTAAATTTTTTAAAATTTTAATTTTTTACACCATTTTATTTCTTTTTTTTACTTGTTTATCTTTCACCCATACACTTTTAACTCTAAGTACACTTTTTTTTTGAGGGAATACGACACTTTATTGATCACAGCAAATCATTACAAAGAGTCTCCCGGATACATTCCGGAGCATAGTTTCTAAAAACAGAGAAAACAAAACGCTCGGTGGAGCGAGCTAAGATATGTGCCGATTCATTGAACTGACGGAAAACATGGCTGAAAGAAACATCTTCGAAGTCTTGAGCAAGGGCTTTGATATCCTGCACAACGACTCCAACACTGCTGCGATCCACACCAGGCACAAGCACCCGCTGGATCAGGGATAGGCAGTCCGATACGACCATGATCTTGCTGAAACCTTCTTCGCCGGCAAGGGATAGCGCGCGGCGCATCGCCAACGCTTCAGCAACTTCCGGCGCCGTAACCTCCTCGTGTAGTTCGCTGCAGGCAGCGACACATCGACCAATGTGGTTCCGGATCACGACGCCCAATCCCATCCGACGAGACGAGGAGAACAAAGCTGCATCACAATTGATATAAACCGTACCTTCAGACGGCGGAGACCAACGAACACCAGAAACAGTGGTATCACGCCTAGTAGAGGGGGGTGGTTTGAAAAGATGCAACTCTATCATCTCAGCATAAGCTTGAATCTGCTGGCCAACGCTGTGCGGTGTTCTCAGCGGTTGACCATTACGAACATCATTCCGAGCTGTCCACAGGTGCCAAATAGTAACTGTGAGGAACATACGTTCCCTCTCAGTCGATCTCCCGAGGAAATCAAATAACCACGTCTTGATGCAAGTGAAATGCTTCCTCCTCAGCTGCAGACCGCACGTCTTCTTGACTTCACGCCAGACCTCGCGTGCATACTGACAACGGAGGAAGACGTGATCAGCTGACTCCTCCATCGTGCACACAGCACAGTTGGCGGATGTAGGAATGTGGCGGCGCCACATCTGTTGTCCAGTGGGCAAGCAATCGTGAGCAAGCCTCCAGAGGTTCACCTTCATCTTCCCCGGAGCCCTGATCGCCCAAAGGCATTTCCAAAGCGCCGCGTCCGCGGACGTCAATGAACTCAGACCGCCACCACTCTTGCTTCTGTCCAGGAAAAATTTCTCCGTTCTCGCCAGATTATAGGCAGAAGCAACCGTGTAATCACCATATTTTGTAAAGGGCCAAGATAGGAAATCAACATCAACCCGTCGGCTAACCGGAATCTGAAGGATCCGAGTCGCAATCTCCTCTTCAAAAATGGAATGCACAACGTCAGTGTCCCATGCACCGTGATCGTCCGCCAACAGACAGTCAACAGTAGCGCCGTCAGGTAACGGCGTCAGAGTAGAGAACGAACCCGGCTTCAGTCCGGGAATCCAGGGGTCAGAGAGGATCTTGATTGCATGCCCATTGCCCACAGCCCATCGAGCTCCTTCCTTCACCAGTTGCATGCCAAAGCAGATGCTGCGCCAGGTAAAGGATGATGATCGGGGTTGTATAGCGTCCCAAGCATCTCTGTCAGGAAAGTATCGCCCTTTCAGCACCCGAGCACAGAGCGAGGAAGGGTCTGTTAAGAGTCTCCATGCTTGCCGACCAAGCATAGCTTGATTAAACAGAACTAGGTCACGGAAGCCCATCCCTCCCAGAGCTTTCGGAGTAGACAGCCACTCCCAACTCTTCCAGTGCATCTTCTTCCTTTCGTCGTCAATGCCCCACCAGAAGTCCGCAATAGCCTTGCGTAGCGAGTCACAGATGGAGACCGGAATTTGGAAGAAGCTCATGATGTACGTCGGTATGTCTTGTATGATGGCTTTGAGGAGAGTTTCCTTCCCAGACCGGGATGTGGGTCTATCCGACCACCCATTCAAATGTTTCCATGCACGTTCAACTAAAGAGCGGAAAGATACCGTCGGAGAGCGCCCAATACCCGTGGGCATACCAAGGTAGGTTTCTTGTAAAGCCTCATTGTGCACTCCCAACCGATTCATGACCTCAGTCTTCACTTGTACTGGACAATGAAGACCAAAGAAGACAGAGGACTTTTCCAGATTGATCTTCTGGCCAGACCCCTGACAGTAGAGAGACAGGGTTTCCTTCAGAGCATTGATACGTCTCAAACGTATCTATAATTTCTTATGTTCCATGCTACTTTATTGATGATACCTATATGTTTTATACACATTATATGTCATTATTATGCGTTTTCCGGAACTAACCTATTGACGAGATGCCGAAAGGCCAGTTTTCGCTGTTTTTGGTTTCAGAAATCCTAGTAATGAAATATTCTCAATTGGACGAAATCAACGCCTGTTCCTATTTTGCCCTGGCATCCAACACCGAGAGCCGCGGAGGAGGGCCCTGGGCCCCATGATAGGTGGCGCGGCCTGCCCTGGCCGCCAGCCTATGGTGTGGTGGCCCCAGCCCCCTCCGAGGCTGCCCTTTCGCCTATATAAAGCCCCCGCATCGAAAACCTTACGGAGGAAGCCACGTACGCGAAACCTTCCAGAGCCGCCGCCATCGCGAAGCCAAGATCCGGGGACAGGAGTCTCTGTTCCGGCACACCGCCGGACGGGGAAGTGCCCCTAGGCTTCTCCATCGACACCGCTGCCATCTCCACCACCATCTACATCACCGCCGCTCCCATGAGGAGGGAGTAGTTCTCCATCGAGGCTCGGGGCTGTCGGTAGCTATGTGGTTAATCTCTCCTATGTACTTCAATACAATGATCTCATGAGCTGCTTTACATGATTGAGATCCATATGATGAGCTTTGTATCACTACTAGTTATGAGCTACTCATGTGATGTTATTAAAGTAGTCTATTCCTCCTGCATGGTGTAAAGGTGATTAGTGTGTGCACCGTGTGGTTCTTGTCGTAGGCTATGATCATGATCTCTTGTAGATTGTGGAGTTAATTGTCATTATGATAGTATTGATGTGATCTATTCCTCCTTTCATAGTGTAATGTGGACAGTGTGTGCGCTATGTTAGTTCTTGGTTTATTTTGCAATGATCTATTATGCTCTAAGGTTATTTAAATATGAACATCGAATGTTGTGGAGCTTGTTAACTCCGGCATTGAGGTGCTCTTGTAGCCCTACACAACGAATGGTGTTTGTCATCCAATAAAAGAGTGTATGTAGCACATATAAGAAAGAGTTGTTTATTATGCGATCAATGTTGAGAGTGTCCACTAGTGAAAGTATGATCCCTAGGCCTTGTTTCCAAGCACTGAAACTCCGTTTATTTACTATTCTACTGCATGTTTACTCGCTGCCATATTTTATTCAGATTGCTATTACCACTCATATACATCCATACTACTTGTATTTCACTATCTCTTCCGAACTAGTGCACCTATACATCTGACAAGTGTATTAGGTGTGTTGGGGACACAAGAGACTTCTTGTATCGTGATTGGGGGTTGCTTGAGAGGGATATCTTTGACCTCTTCCTCCTGAGTTCGATAAACCTTGGGTGATCCACTTAAGGGAAAACTTGCTGCTGTTCTACAAACCTCTGCTCTTGGAGGCCCAACACTGTCTACAAGAATAGAAGCACCCGAGACATCAAGCACTTTTCTGGCGCTGCCGGGGAGAAAAGGTAAAAGATACTCACACTCGGATCTCGGCTACTAAGCTATTTTCCGGCGCCGTTGTAAGTACTCGCTATTTCCTTTAGACTCTGCAATTGCGACATTTGGTTTCTTGTTTACACTAGTTAGGCATAATGGACAACAATGACCTTCTTATTCTATTTCCTGATTTAAGACATGGATGGTTTGATGCGAAAATTAAAAAACCCATGGAACATATTAATATGAATGCTTTGAACACTATTGTTGCTAATGCTATGGAAAATTCTAAGCTTGGGGAAGCTGGCTTTGATGAGCATGATATTTTTAGTCCCCCAAGCATTGAGGAGAAAATTTACTTTGATGATACTATGCCTCCTATATTTGATGATGAGAATAATAATGATAGCTACTTTGTTGAATTTGCTCCCACTACAACTAATAAAATTGATTATGCCTATGTGGAGAGTAATAATTTTATGCATGAGACTCATGATAAGAATGCTTTATGTGATAGTTATATTGTTGAGTTTGCTCATGTTGCTACTGAAAGTTATTATGAGAGAGGAAAATATGGTTGTAAAAATTTTCATGTTACTAAAACACCTCTCTATGTGCTGAAATTTTTGAAGCTACACTTGTTTTATCTTCCTATGCTTGTTACTTTGCTCTTCATGAACTTGTTTATTTACAAGATTCCTATGCATAGGAAGCATGTTAGACTTAAATGTGTTTTGAATTTGCCTCTTGATGCTCTCTTTGTTTCAACTTCTATTTCTTGCGAGTGCATCATTAAAACTGCTGAGCCCATCTTAATGGATATAAAGAAAGAACTTCTTGGGAGATAACCCATGTGTTTATTTTACTACAGCAATTTTTGTTTTGTTGAGTCTTGGAAGTTGTTTACTACTGTAGCAACCTCTCCTTATCATGTTTTTGTGCCAAGTAAAGTTTCTATGTCAAAGTTGATGTTATATTTGGGATCGCTGCGCAGAAACAGCATTGCTGTCTGTCACGAATCTGGGCACAAGTCTCTGTAGAAAATTCGAAAAAATCTGCCAATTTACGAGCGTGATCCTCAAATATGTACGCAACTTTCATTAGTTTTGAGTTTTTCCATTTGAGCAAGTCTGGTGCCATTTTAAAATTCTTTACGAACTGTTCTGTTTTGACAGATTCTGCCTTTTATTTCGCATTGCCTCTTTTGCTATGTTGGATGAATTTCTTTGATCCATTAATGTCCAGTAGCTTTATGCAATGTCCAGAAGTGTAAAGAATGATTGTGTCACCTCTGAACATGTGAAATTTGATTATGCACTAACCCTCTAATAAGTTTGCTTGAAGTTTGGTGTGAAGGAAGTTTTCAAGGGTCAAGAGGGGAGTATGATATACTATGATCAAGAGGAGTGAAAGCTCTAAGCTTGGGGATGCCCCGTGGTTCATCCCTGCATATTTTAAGAAGACTCAAGCATCTAAGCTTGGGGATGCCCAAGGCATCCTTCTTCATCGACAAAGTATCAGGTTCCTTCTCTGAAACTATATTTTTATTCCGTCACATCTTATGTACTTTACTTGGAGCGTCTGTGTGTGCTTTTATTTTTGTTTTGTTATCTTAGTTCTCTGAATAAGTTCATCCTTGTGTGGAGAGAGACACGCTCCGCTGGTTCGTATGAACACATGTGTTCTTAGCTCATAATATTCATGGCGAAGTTTCCTCTTCGTTAAATTGTTATATGGTTGGAATTGAAAAATGCTACATGTAGTAATTGGTAAAATGTCTTGGATAATGTGATACTTGGCAATTGTTGTGCTCATGTTTAAGCTCTTGCATCATATACTTTGCACCTATTAATGAAGAAATACATAGAGCTTGCTAAAATTTGGTTTGCATAATTGGTCTCTCTAAAGTCTAGATAATTTCTAGTATTGAGTTTTGAACAACAAGGAAGACGGTAGAGTCTTATAATGTTTACAATATGTCTTTTATGTGAGTTTTGCTGCACCGGTTCATCCTTGAGTTTGCTTCAAATAACCTTGCTAGCCTAAGACTTGTATCGAGAGGGAATACTTCTCATGCATCCAAATCCTTGAGCCAACCACTATGCCATTTGTGTCCACCATACCTACCTACTACATGGTATTTTTCCGCCATTCCAAAGTAAATTGCTTGAGTGCTACCTTTAAACAATTCAAAATTTATCACCTCTTATTTGTGTCAATGTTTTATAGCTCATGAGGAAGTATGTGGTGTTTATCTTTCAATCTTGTTGGGCAACTTTCACCAATGGACTAGTGGCTTCATCCGCTTTTCCAATAACTTTGCAAAAAGAGCTGGCAATGGGATTCCCAGTCCCAAATTAATTAACAAAAATATACACTCCTTCATGGTATGAGATTGTTGGCAGGCACCCGAGGATTCGGTTAGCCATGGTTTGTGAAAGAAAGGTTGGAAGGAGTGCCACCCAAAAATAAAAATGGGAGCCTCTTTGAAGGTTTGTCTGGCAAGGGGGTTAGAGTACCCGCTACCATTCGTTGACAACAACAAACACCTCTCAATACTTTACTTTTATACTCTCTTGATGTTTTCAAAATCAAAGCTCTAGCACAAATATAGCAATCAATGCTTCCCTCTGCGAAGGGCCATTCTTTTACTTTTTATGTTGAGTTAGTTCACCTATTGTTACCCTCCAAAACCCACCGACGGGCAATGGCTAAGCAACACGAAGAGCCGGGAGGCTCCCAAGACCGCTTAGTGGACCCACTCGCGTCGGTCCGCAAATCTTCCAGCCCACGTCCCGGCGGTTGCTAGGGCGTGCCACCTGACCTAGACCCGATCAGGAAGGTGTTAGAGTGCTTCGATTTTTCCTGCATGGCAGACACGTAAACATTAAATACGAGCCCTATCGGCTCTCAGGTTTCCTGTGGATCGGCTCAAAGAGCCGATCGCCCCATGGTTCACGTTGGATTTACAATGACATGGGGATCCCGCTTGATCAAAACAAAGCTAAAGCGATCCACGACAGTTTAGGGTTTTCACCGCATAACCGAACGTCCTACGTGTGATCGGGCCTAGCAGCTACGGAAGATGATGCAGACTACCCCACGAGAGGCCTAAAAACCAACATAACGTTGATTCCCGGAACATCCCTTGCAGATGAAAAACACCTAACGCACTACCGGATCGTCCGACCCCATAAGGCCTAACTATGCAGATATTAAACTAATCTTGCGGGGCAAGGAGCAACTATAACGGATCGGATCTACTAAGTAACGAACAAGCAAGATGCTGCCCTTACACCCGGATAGGTGTAGGGCAGCTAGGTGTCGAGGGACGGCATTGCCACGCAGATATGCACGAGAAGGCATCAATGCAAGCCCCTAAACACCTAATGATAAGTAACTGTCGCCATCAACAACGCTTCAACACGAGCAAGATAAGGTACGAATAAATGACGCCTAGATCGCAAGATGCGATCTAGGCAGCATGGTGTTTACCCGGAAGAAACCCTTGAAGAAAGGGGTGGCGATGCGCCTGGTTTGTGTTTGTGTGAACGATGATTGTCCTCCTTTTCCGATAACCCTAGATACATATTTATAGTCCAAGGGACTTTCTAATTGAGGCGTGCACCTAACCGTGCACGGGCAGACTCTATCTGTTAATTCTAAACACAACACGAGCTACTAAATTACAGATACACAGGCGATTTAGCCCAAACTCTTAGCGCAAGGCCGCTTCGAAGATGCTCCACGTGTATGTCCTTCAAGCCCATCTTCAATCACGGCCCATCTCCTGATTTGGCCAAAATCGGGTGGTAACACATGCCCCCCTGGTTTTGGTAATGGTAATATCAAAACCATCTGTTTTTCCTTCGAAGGGTCATGTCGTGGCAGAACCGTCGCAGTTTTCTTCATGATGACGTCTTGCCTTCTCAACTTCCCCGCACGATTTGACGGTTCTGGCACCACGTCCTCGGGAACTGCTTAGGCATTAAACCACTATATCCCCCTTTTTATTCGGCCACTTCCTGTAGTTCCCTTCCTCATCCCCTTCGCAAGCACTTCCAAAGCCCTCCTCGGCCAACATGTCTTCTTCTTCCTCCTCATCGGGTCTTTCCACGCAGTCCTCCCCTTCCGCGAGCCGACGCCGGAGTGGAACCCGGAAGAAGCCCATGCGGCCAACATCCGCCGCGCCATCGAGGCCGGGACGAACCGAGCCACGACTTCTCCATCTGGTCGAGGACGACCAATCCCTGACCGATGGGGAGAGCGTCCTCCGCAGCCTCGTCAATGGGGCAGCGGAGAGCGACGACGACGACCTTCCCTGGGAGGGAGTAACCTCTCCGAGGAGGTGGAGGAGGAGGAGGACGATAGCTCCTCCGACGAGCCGCCGCCAAGCGCCACTGCCCGGCCCGGAATTCCCGCGACTTCGGCCGATGACGACGATGCGACGAAGAAGACGAGGACGACGAAGGTCCCGCCGGCGGCCACAGCAGCGACGACGAGCCGGCGGAGTAGCGCCGACAGCGCGATGACGACGAGGGCAGCAGCGGCCAGATAGGGTAGAGCTAGGAGTAGTAGACGGGGCAATGTATCCCCTAGAATTTCTTTTGAGAGCAATCGGCTCCTTCTATGTAAGAAATCTGGTTATCAATGAAGAAATTTCTCCAATTTGACTTTGTCGATCTCTTCCATATTAGACTAGCCGATTCTCCCCTTTGTTGACACTCGATGAGCCGATGGTAATGCATCAGCTTTTATAACAAATTGCAAGACAGACCGATCCAATCGCCTTCTCAGATGTTAACTTGCAATCCATGAAATTCAGACCCAAACTTCCAATCGAACGGGTCCAACGCGCAGCCTTGAGACCCCTAGATCTTTAGACTTTAAAATCATCCGATCGTGATGTTCGTCCTGATAGCAAAACTCCTGAATTAACGCCTCCAGGAAAGCTTCTAAGACCATGGCTGAAATACCTTGACGTCAAAGCTGATACACCTGTATAACAGGTACCATTTGCTCACAACTTCCCTTGTGATGCTCTCCTTGTAGCAACAAACTGGTCTAGAGCCTGATCAACGATGATGGCTCCTTCTTCAAACTCCTCCTGTCAACCTGGTAATTTTCCTCTGCAAGAGCCCTCCACCCTTCAACATGGTTATGATGCGAGACAGCCGATTTCAACACCATCGGCTTTTCAGAGCGAAGAATCTTCAGGGCTAGCTGCCCCCGAGCCTCGCCAAGGCGAATGAAAGTGTACCAGCCGCATTGGGCCACTATCGGCTTCCCAACTCAGTGCAGCATCAGCCGATTCTAACCAAATCGGCTTTCAAAAGCAGAGAACCTCCAAGGTGAGCTGCCCCCGAGCCGCTCCAGCTCTTCATCAAAACAGGGCAGAAAGCTTACGCCCAAGGAGACAGCACTAGACGGCTTTGGAAGGATCACAGCTTTCGCTCAATGATCCAAAAAGAGCTTACGCCCAAGGAGACAGCACTAGGACGGCTTTGGAAGGATCAGCAGCTCCCTTGAACTAAGAAGCTTCATTCTTGGCTCCATTCTTGCGTCTTGCTGCTCAGATCGGCTCATCACCTCGGGCGGACTAATGTAGCTTTTGGTGACGACGTTTGATGAAGTTGTCACCTTGGTCAAGCCCCAGGAGGAAATGTCACAGCCGATTGAATGTTCATTGGCTGTTCATGATCCTAACCTGATCTGCATGCTTACGCAGGCGCTGCCGATCTTGAAGATTTGCTTAATGGAGCCACCAACCATTCCACTGAGGGACTCCTTCAATAGAGCCTCGCTGCGTAACTCGATAACTGCGCCATTAGGCTCCTGTTTGTAACAGCCGTATCCCTTGAGTCGATGGCCGTGCATCGGCTTTGAATTCTTAAGTCGATGTCTACGCATCGGCTGTGCCCAAAAATTTCTGTATTTTCGTAATAATTTTTTTTTATATTGGCCGATTGCATCGGCCCATCGGCCCCCCATACTTGAGCTGTTCTGCTGGGCATTCGACATGCATTCTCAGCTTCGTATCCTCGTGTCTCATCCATCTATGTGCCCCCCGAGCCGATTCGGTCAAGTAATTGATGGTATCGGCTCTTTAGCCATCTGTTGGATCAATGCTGAACACAGACAAAAGGATGTTGAGGATAATTTTGGCCGATTGCGGGAATCGGCCTCCCTTTCCATTGCAACGTTTGACGATGGTTTGCAACTTCTTCGGATTTCCACTGTAGCTATGTGGTATGCTGGAGATAAGATCCTTTGCTTTTCATTTTTTGAGGGCCGATCTCAGGGATCGGCCTTGCCACGTACGTCCAATGTCTTGGACCTGCTACTCCGTCCGGTCACGGATACCATGTTTGTATCAGCCGATGCCTTCTGCATCGGCATCAGCCGATGCTCGTGCATCGGCTTTCCTGTTTTGGGCGCCATACTTTCTTTGGCGGGCGCTTCGTCTCCAATGCTTGCTGAATTTTCGCGGCCAGATCGGGCCGCGCGCAACGTGTGTGCGGGCTCGGCTTCTTCCAGTTTCGCGGCCACACTTACGCTTCTCGAGAATGGCTGAGTCCATCGGGCACCACCTTGGTCGGTGATACCTATCTTCTTCTCCATCTGACTCCTCGAAGTCTTCTCCTTGAGATGACTCAGCTCGTTTGTTATGAGGTGGGAGAGGTCCTAGACGCTCGAACACTGACACTTCATTTGTCCTTCTCCTTTGCTGTTTGCATTCTGGGCAATTCTCGATTGTTGGCAATCGGCTCATTCCTGAGTCCCGCGATGTTTGAAGAAGGGACAGTCCCTGCTTATCCACGTCGTCTTGCTCCCTTGACCTCCCTCTAGCGTTGCGTTCGCACCCGTCGTTGTTTCTATCATACGACGATACCTCTGCATCGCATCGACCGATATCCATCGTTCGTCGTAGCGCCGACGTCGGTCGTCCGCTGCTCATATTTGTTGAGGAGATGCACGGAGAGTGGGCGTCGATACCGTATGCTTCTCACCTCCTCCTCGGTTAGGTACCGTCTGTCATCATCTTGGGGCCGGTCGCGTGGAACGGCCTCCTCTTTATCTTTGCCACGAGAGTGGCTGCTCTCTGCTTTTATCTTTGCCATGCCGGATCACGAACCCTGCCATATTGACATCAAAATAGAACCCTGGCTCCCTTATGGAGTGGCTTAGGTCCACCACGTTGACGCCATGCGACAGACGCGTGTCTCCTTTGAGCTTGATGCTGTGAGAACGGGTCGTCTCAAAGGAGCCGATGAGCTCGGCTTCGTATGGCCTTCACTCATCGTGTTTCTTCTCAGTGCTCCGCAGGAGATCCTTGTATGTGATTTGCTCCTCTGCCATCTCGGGTGTCGGTGTTGACGTGGATGTTGCGTAAGAGGTCCCACCGGCGTGCTGAATGTGTTACCCTCCAAAACCCACCGACGGGCAATGGCTAAGCAACACGAAGAGCCGGAGGCTCCCAAGACCGCTTAGTGGACCCCTGCACCTCGCTGTCCCGCAAATCTTCCAGCCACGTCCCGGCGGTTGCTAGGGCGTGCCACCTGACCTAGACTCGATCAGGAACGTGTTAGAGTGCTTCGATTGTTCCTGCATGGTAGACACGTAAACATTAAATACGAGCCCTATCGGCTCTGGGTTTTCTGGATCGGCTCAAAGAGCCGATCGCCCCATGGTTCACGTTGGATTTACAATGACATGGGGATCCCGCTTGATCAAAACAAAGCTAAAGCGATCCACGACAGCTTAGGGTTTTCACCGCATAACCGGAACGTCCTACGTGTGATCAGCAGCTACGGAAGATGATGCAGACTACCCCTACGAGAGGCCTAAAAGCCAACATAACGTTGATTCCCGGAACATCCCTTGCAGGGACGGTGAACAACACCTAACGCACTACCGGATCGTCCGACCCCAGCATAAGGCCTAACTATGCAGATATTAAACTAACCCTGCGGGGCAAGGAGCAACTATAACGGATCGGATCTACTAAGTAACGAACAAGCAGATGCTGCCCTTACACTGGATAGGTGTAGGGGCAGCTAGGTGTCGAGGACGGCATTGCCACGCAGATATGCACGAGAAGGCATCAATGCAAGCCCCTAAACACCTAATGATAGTACTGCGCGCCATCAACAACGCTTCAACACGAGCAGTACAAGGTAGACGAATAAACGTATACTGCCTAGATCGCAAGATGCGATCTAGGCAGCATGGTGTTTACCCGGAACAAACCCTTGAAGAAAGGGGTGGCGATGCGTGATGACCCACAAGTATAGGGGATCGCAACAGTCTTCGAGGGAAGTATTACCCAATTTATTGATTCGACACAAGGGGAGACAAAGAATACTTGTAAGCCTTAACAACGGAGTTGTCAATTCAGCCGCACCTGGAAACAGACTTGCTCGCAAGAGTTTATCAATAGTAACAGCTTTATGGCAAGGGAAATAGCGAAATAACAAAGCGGTGAAATAAAGACAGCAGTAGTGATTATAGTAAACAGCAGGATTAAAATACTGTAGGCACAGGGACGGATTTAACGGGCGTTGCATGGATGAGAGAAACTCATGTAACAATCAAAGCATGGGCATTTGCAGATAATAATAAAACGGTATCCAAGTACTAATCAATCAATAGGCATGTGTTCCATATTTAGTCGTACGTGCTCGCAATGAGAAACTTGCACAACATCTTGTCCTACCAGCCGGTGGCAGCCGGGCCTCTAGGGAAACTACTGAATATTAAGGTACTCCTTTTAATAGAGTACCGGAGCAAAGCATTAACACTCCGTGAACACATGTGATCCTCACATCACTACCATCCCCTCCGGTTGTCCCGATTCTTGTCACTTCGGGGCCATTGGTTCCGGACAGCGACATGTGTATACAACTTATAGGTAAGATCATAAACAACGAATATCTTCATGAATCAATAACATGTTCAGATCTGAGATCATGGCACTCGGGCCCTAGTGACAAGCATTAAGCATAACAAGTTGCAACAATATCATAAAAGTGACATCTACGGATACTAGGCACTATGCCCTAACAATCTTATGACTATTACATGACCAATCTCATCCAATCCCTACCATCCCCTTCAGCCTACAGCGGGGAATTACTCACACATGGATGGGGGAAACATTGCTGGTTGATGGAGAGGCGTTGGCGATGACGGTGAAGATCTCCTCCAATTCCCCGTCCGGCGGAGTGCCGGAACGGAGACTTATGGCTCCCGCGACGGAGTTTCGCGATGTGGCGGCGTTGGAGGGTTTCCGGCGATGTCGACTTCTCTCCGTGCGTTTTTAGGTCGAAACCAATAAGTAGTCCGAAGGGGCGTGGAGGCCGGCCGAGGGCTGCACCACATGGCCGCGCTGCCCCCCCGGGCCGCGCCGCCATGTGGTGTGGGGCCCCGGGCCTCCACCTCTTTGCCCTTCTGGCTCCGTCAATATTTTGGTGAAATAGGGCCTTCTGCAAGAATTCCGAGGATTTTCAAGTTGGATTTCTGCACAAAAACAAGACAC
This sequence comes from Lolium multiflorum, assembly GCA_030979885.1. NCBI lineage: Eukaryota > Viridiplantae > Streptophyta > Magnoliopsida > Poales > Poaceae > Lolium > Lolium multiflorum. The sequence continues at coordinate 257,245,380 of CM061753.1, forward strand.
CAGAGCAGTTCTGAAAACAGCGTTAGTCCGTGTTAGTTGTATCCAAAATACACAAATTAGAGGCAAAACAATAGCAAAAGTGTTCGGGAAAGTAGATACGTTTTGGACGTATCAACTCCCCCCAAGCTTAGCTTATTGCTTGTCCTCAAGCAATTCAGTTAACAACTGAGCGATAAAAGAACTTTCACGAACACATTTGCTCATATGATGTATATATTCTCATGCTATGGCTAATACTTAAGCAGTTCAAAATGAGATACATGCAAATAAGATCATCCAACAGCTATGTCAATCATGGAGAGGTACCAACAATTAATAATAAGCATCATGAATCATGTATATAAGCAGGATTGCAATGTTCATAAGAGAATATGATAAAGTGGTATCTCGCTTGCCTGTATTTGATCGGCAAAACATAAATGCCGAGGCACCTCTTGAGTTCATAGAAAGACTAGAAGTAGTGATTGTCAAAGATAAAAGCATCAAAGTTATACCACAATCAATTATATTTTGAGACAAGCATATTATACTAAGAATGACAGTTGTGCTCTCAAGATAGTGCTCAAAGAAAGAATGAAGACACAACATAAAAGTAAAAGATTGACCCTTCGCAGAGGGAAGCAGGGATTAACATGCGCTAGAGCTTTTTATTTGTAAAGCAGGAGTAAAATTATTTTGAGAGGTGTTTGTTGTTGTCAACGAATGGTAATGGGTACACTAACTACCTCATCAACCGGACTCACAAGAGCGGCTCCCATTTTATTTATTTTTGGTTGGCACTCCTTCCAACCTTTCTTTCACAAACCATGGCTAACCGAATCCTCGGGTGCCTACCAACAATCACATACCATGAAGGAGTGCCTTTTTATTTAAGTTTATTATGATGATGACACTCCCCCAACCTTTGCTTACACAAGCCATGGCTAACCGAATCCTTCGGGTGCCGTCCAACAATCACAAACCATGGAGGAGTGTCTATTTAAGTTAATTAATTCGGGACTGGGAATCCCATTGCCAGCTCTTTTTGCAAAATTATTGGATAAGCGGATGTGCCACTAGTCCATATGAGAGTCCGTCAAAAGTAAATGACAAGGTTGAAAGCTAAACACCACATACTTCCTCATGAGCTATGAAACATTAACACAAATTGAGAAGCATTTTGAAAGTTTTAAAGGTAGCGCATGAGAATTTACTTGGAATGGTTTGAAATGCCATGCATAGGTATTTATGGTGGACACTTATGGAACAACTTGGTTTTCAGGTGTTTGGAAGCACGAGCGGCGATCACGCTCAGTACAAGTGAAGGCTAGCAAAAGACTAGGGAGCGACAAATCAAGAGAGCAGTAACTGTCATAATCATGCTTGCGGCAAAATAAATTAACTGAGGCATAAAAGTGATACAATAACTCTGAAGCAATATAAATCATCGAGGCTTAATTGACTTTTTGTTCAGTCATATGCATGCGTGAGCATGTGCCAAGTCGATATAAATGAATTATTCAGAGGAGGATACCACAATGCCATACTTACTTATGAATAAAACAATGCAAGCAAACATACATGACATGCTACTCATATTAATAAATTGGAACTAAACATGAGAGATCATGAGCTACTAGACTTTCTCAAATAACATACACCTCACATGAACCAACTAAGCATGCTCATATGGATGAGTATATGTACAAAAATGAAAGCAAATAGAGTTCATACCAGCCTCTCACCACAATCAGAATGTCGTAGATCGTCATTGCCTTTTCACTTGTGTAGCTTGGATAATATGAAATGAAACCACGCTCCAGCCACCGAAGACCATTGAACTCATGATGAACTTTACAAACCAAAGAAGAACAGCAAATATTTTTGGTGTTTTCGAATTAGAAACAAGAACGAAAGAAAACAAGCAAACAAAGCAAAATCTTTTTGGGTTTTCTCATAGCAAACCAACGATAGCAAATAAAGTAAACTAAGAGCAAAGAACCAAATAACCAAATGGTGAAGAGAAACAACAGAAATATTTTTTGTCTTTTTGTGTTTTGGGAAAGAAACAAAACGAAAACAAAAGAATGCAAACTAACAGAAACACAGAAAAGCAGGATGACAGAAATCTGCCAAATCCTGACAGCAGTACAGAAATCGAATTTAACAAAAATCTTCCATTGCTCAGACCAAAAAGTGTTCAACTAATGAAAGTTAGATAACAACCTGGGGAACATGCTCAAAAATTGGCAACTCAAAATAACGTTCTGGCTGTGCGTACGAATTTTTTTGGTGACAGCACAGAATCTGTTTTTGGACAGCACTTCCCCAATATCATCTCCCTCTCATTAGAAAACCACTCTAGAGACTAAACAAGTATGTACAAGTATCCAGCAATCATAATATGCAAAGAATGAGTGATGCCGGTATACCTCCCCCAAGCTTAGGCTTTTGGCCTAAGTGGAGTTCATTCCCACGGTCCCCATGAAGTGGTGTCTTCGTAATATGACGAAGAACGACCCGGTTCCATGTATGTGCTGGAGGAAACGTCGGGGTACGTGACGGTGTAGTCGTAGGAGGGCTCGGCGTTCTCGGAGTCATGTTGCTGGTGGAACTCTTGTATCTTCATATGTTCCTCCACCACCTCCTTTGTTAGCGACCATGATTGCCTGTCAATATTAAACAAACCCTGCTGGGGAAGAGGGATTTCTTTCTCATTCCCATCAACAAACAACATTTTATAGACAATATTATCTATAGTGGAGTTAGTAGTAACAAAACGATGGCTCTTCATAGCAGCAATATCTAGCTTCCTAGGGGTTAATGGTACATCATTAGAATCAAGAGGAATATCTAAATGTGTTAAAATGCGCAGTGCAATAGTTCCTCCAAAAATAGGCCCCCTGCTAGACAGGCGGCGAGCAATAAGAGAACCAAGATGATAAGGTGTCTCTCCAGTAAGTGCGACATTCAAGAAAGCAAGATGGTAGCTAGAGATGTTACTAGTATTTTCTCTACCCAAAATGCTAGTACTAATGTAATATGCGAAATACTTAATAGCGGGGAGTTGAATGTTTCTTATCTTCCCTCGCTGGATGGTGCGGCAATCATCCCCGGTGATCCCTCGGTAGAGCTCCAGCAAGTCCCGGGGGTTGTCATCAATCCTCCTTGCTGTACCTACAGGGGCAATACCCAATGCACCACAAAATTCTTCCAATTTCATGGTAACAGGAATATCATAAATTTTGAATGCGACTGTTGGCTCATATTCCATGTTGTGGAACTTGAAGCTTTCAACGAAAATTTTGGTGAGCCTGTAATATTGCCCCCTTTCGTCTCCCACGTAGGTGGCTAAGCCTTGTTGACGAGGGTGAAGAAGTCATCCAATATCCCTGCATTGGTCAGAAACTCATAACAAGGGAAGGATGAAGCATTAGGAGCCCCATGGTCCTCCTCGGGCGCGAAGCTAGGCGCGATGACATCCTCATTGTAGGATCGCCTAATTTGCGTAGACGCTCTTGAGGGCCTACCGGTGCTGGTTGTTGCTTTCTTGAACAACTCTCCAAACTTGAATTTCTTCATCTTCCCCTTCTGAAATTTTCAACAATCATTATAAAATTTGATTTCAAGGTGTGCAATTGAAGGGAACTACTATAGGAACTTGCTAGAGTACTAAACATGCATCAAAACTAATTTCTTCCACTTAGAACAAGCATGCAAGCTCACTAAACATGTTATCTACAGCAGCAAAATATTCAAGATATACTCAACCAAATGAAATTCTAATTGGACAATCAAAGGAGTCACATACCAAGGAGTAAATGTGCCAAATTTCAGACATCTGGGCTGAGCAAGGAGATCGAAAAATCGCGAGTTCTTGAGCAGAAACACGAGTGAGAGAAACTTGGTACGAGCTTTTTCGGGAGAGAGAAGCTGGGAGGAAGAGATGGTGTAGTGGGGCAAGGGGTGGCCCACACCACATGGTGGCGCGGCCCCCTTGCTGGCCACGCCAGCCTATGGTGTGGCACTCCCGGTGCCCCACAGGTCATCCTCTGGTGCCCCCAGTGCCTCGTCGAAAAATAGGACCAACGGTGTAATTTTTGTAATTTTTAGAGAACTTTGAAAAATGCACATTTCTATTAAATTAATGATTATTGCGCAGAAAATGATTTCTAAAATCTTAAATGACTAAAGCATATTGCAAAACAAAAGTGCTACAGCAAATAAAATAGGTGGAAGGAGAAAGAAAGAAAGAAATGTTGTTTAGCTCTCTTATGCATTAAAATATACTTGTTAACAAGGTTGATCAAGTCTTGCTATCAAATAAATTTTATATGACATAAGAAGAAATAAACCTCAAATCAATCATGTTACCTTATATTGAATTGATATGGATCCAATCACAAGAGTTTGATATTCTTCTTTAGGCTCATATATAGGACAATCAATGGATCCCACTTTGATAGTTTTCACATTAAAAATTGTATTGACTCCACATACTTTATCAATCCTCTTGGGAAAATAAACAGTGTGTTCCTTACCATCAACATTGAAAGTAACCATGCCTTTATTGCAATCAATAACAGCCCCTGCAGTATTAAGAAAGGGTCTTCCAAGAATAATGGACATATTATCATCTTCAGGCATTTCCAACACAACGAAATCAGTTAATATCAAGCAATGCTGAGTAACTTGAACAGAACATTTTCACATAAACCAACAGGAATAGCAGTAGATTTATCAGCCATTTGCAAAGATATATCAGTTGGTATCAATTTATCTAAATCAAGTCTCTTATAAAGAGAAAAGGCATTACACTAACACCTGCTCCCAAATCACATAGAGCAGTTCTAACATAATTATTCTTGATGGAACAAGGAATAGTCGGTATACCTGGGTCGCCCAACTTCTTTGGAATCTTACCATTGAAGGAGTAATTAGCAAGCATAGTTGAAATTTCCTCATTGGGGACTTTCCTTTTGTTAGTAACAATATCTTTCATATACTTTGAATAAGGAGGCAATTTAATAGCATCAGTCAAAGGAATTTGCAGAAATAAAGGTTTCATCCAATCACAAAATTTATTATAATGTTCCTCCTCCTTTGATTTTAGTTTCTTAGCAGGAAAAGGCATTTGCTTTTGAACCCAAGGTTCTCTTTCATTACCATGTTTCTTTGTAATAAAATCTTCTTTAGTGTACTTTTTATTTTTAGCAAGCTTTTCAGGTTCTTTTTCAATTTCTTCTTTATCAGGAGTATCATTCTTATCATTATTTTCCTCATGTTCATTACCACTTTCAGTTTCAGCATCAGAAATAGAAATACTATTAGGATCATTAACAGGTTCAGAGGATTCTACAACATTCTTATGTTTCTTTTTCTTTTTCTTAGATGAAGCACTAGTTTTAATTAATTGAGAATCTTGTTCAACTCTTTTGGGATGCCCTTCAGGATATAGAGGATCCTGGGTAGAAACACCACCTCTAGTTGTTACTTCACAAGCATGTTTTTCTTTAGAATTATTTCCCAACAAGTCATTTTGCACTTTAGTAAGTTGATCAATTTGAGTTTGAACCATTTGAAAATGTTTAACAAGTATCTTAACATCATTGGAGGTTCTCTCCACAATACCATGCAATTCACTAATAGCTCGGAATTTTCCATTAAATGATTCTCTACTCTCATATTAAAGTTTTCTTGCTTAACAATATAATTATCAAATTCATCTAAGCATTGAGCAGAAGATTTTGAATACGGAATATCTTCCCTAGTAAAGTGTTGAAGCGAGTGTACCTCAATCATGGATGAAGGGGGAATTGTCTCACATATATCTTCAATAGGAGGTAAATTCTTCACATCTTCAGGTTTAATACCCTTCTCCTTAAGAGACTTCTTGGCTTCCCTCATATCTTCATCATTCAATTTAATCATACCCCTCTTCTTCATATCGGTGTGGGGTTGGTTCAGGTGTAGACCAATCATCATGATTCCGGCCTATTTTAGCCAATAATTCTTCAGCGTCTGAGTTCTTTTCCTGAAAACACAACCAGACAACTATCCAGGTATGCCCTAGACTCAATAGTTAGTCCACTATAAAATATATCAAGTAAATCATGCTTTTCTAAATCATGGTCAGGCTGAGCTCTAATAAGAGAACAAAATCTAGCCCAAGCCTCGGCAATTTCTCTCCATCTTCCTGGTCAAAATTATAAATTCTCTGCAAAGCAGCATGTTGAGCACTAGCAGGAAAGTATTTATGGAAGAAAACATCAAGCAATTCTTTTGGACTTTTAATAGAACCAGGAGGCAAATTATTATACCAAGTTTTAGCATCATCCTTTAATGAGAAAGGAAAAATTTTAGCGACAAAATAAGTACGCATCTTAATATCATCAGAAAACAAGCACTAAGAGTAGATAACTCAGTCATGTGTTCAACAGCACTTTCTTTTTCAGTACCACAAAAGGGTGTTTTCTCAACAATAGCTATATGAGATAGATCAAGAGAAAAATCATAATCTTTATCCCTAATGTTTATAGGAGATGTGGCAAATTTAGGATCAGGAGATAGTTTATATCTAACAGCATGTTCTGCAAGCAACTTTTTAATTTTTCTTGCATCAGTAGTAGCATTGCATTTTTCAATAAAATCATCATCTAGCTCTACATAATCTTCATCAGGATCATCACTAGAATATTCAAGTTCAGGTGATTTAACAGTTGTAGTAGCATTAGGAGTTTCAGTATTTTCAATTTGTCTAGACTTAGCAATTGTAGCATCTAGAAAAGATCCCAATGAACCACTATCATCAAGCACAGCAGAAACATTATCAATATTATGAGAATTTTCAGATTCAGCAGAAGTACCAGCGAAGCATGTGGCGGTGAAACAAGTTTATCAATCACAGATGGTGAATCAAGAGCAACAGAGGTACTCGAGTTGTACCTTTTCTTGTAGTGGATGGTAATATGGCGATCTTAGTATCGCGAGGTTTACCCATAATGGAGAATTTGCAGCGAACAATATCAATCCAAGTGAACTTCCAAATAAAGCTATGCTCCCCGGCAACGGCGCCAGAAAATAGTCTTGATGACCCACAAGTATAGGGGATCTTCTCTTCGAGGGAAGTATTACCCAATTTATTGATTCGACACAAGGGGAGACAAAGAATACTTGTAAGCCTTAACAGTGGAGTTGTCAGCTGCACTGGAAACAGACTTGCTCGCAAGAGTTTATCAGTAGTAACAGCTTTTATGGCAGTGGAAATAGCGAAATAATAAATGTGAAATAAAGACAGCAGGAGTGATTATAGTAAACAGCAGGATTAAAATACTGTAGGCACAGGGACGGATTTAACGGGCGTTGCATGGATGAGAGAAACTCATGTAACAATCAAAGCATGGGCATTTGCAGATAATAATAAAACGGTATCCAAGTACTAATCAATCAATAGGCATGTGTTCCATATTTAGTCGTACGTGCTCGCAATGAGAAACTTGCACAACATCTTCTGTCCTACCAGCCGGTGGCAGCCGGGCCTCTAGGGAAACTACTGAATATTAAGGTACTCCTTTTAATAGAGTACCGGAGCAAAGCATTAACACTCCGTGAACACATGTGATCCTCACATCACTACCATCCCCTCCGGTTGTCCCGATTCTTGTCACTTCGGGCCATTGGTTCCGGACAGCGACATGTGTATACAACTTATAGGTAAGATCATAAACAACGAATATCTTCATGAATCAATAACATGTTCAGATCTGAGATCATGGCACTCGGGCCCTAGTGACAAGCATTAAGCATAACAAGTTGCAACAATATCATAAAAGTGACATCTACGGATACTAGGCACTATGCCCTAACAATCTTATGACTATTACATGACCAATCTCATCCAATCCCTACCATCCCCTTCAGCCTACAGCGGGGGAATTACTCACACATGGATGGGGGAAACATTGCTGGTTGATGGAGAGGCGTTGGCGGTGATGGCGGTGAAGATCTCCTCCAATTCCCCGTCCTGGCGAGTGCCAGAACGGAGACTTATGGCTCCCGCGACGGAGTTTCGCGATGTGGCGGCGTTCTGGAGGGTTTCTGCGATGTCGACTTCTCTCCGTGCGTTTTAGGTCGAAACCAATAAGTAGTCCGAAGGGGGCCGGAGGCCGGCCGAGGGGGCCAGACCATGGCCGCGCGGCCCCCCGGGCCGCGCCGCCATGTGGTGTGGGGCCCTCGGGCCTCCACCTCCTTTGCCCTTCTGGCTCCGTCAATATTTTGGTGAAATAGGGCCTTCGCAAGAATTCCGAGGATTTTCCCGAAAGTTGGATTTCTGCACAAAAACAAGACACCGAGCAATTCTGCTGAAAATGTAGTCCGTGTTAGTTGTATCCAAAATACACAAATTAGAGGCAAAACAATAGCAAAAGTGTTCGGGAAAGTAGATACGTTTTGGACGTATCAATGCGCCTGATTTGTGTTTGTGTGAACGATGATTGTCCTCCTTTTCCGATAACCCTAGATACATATTTATAGTCCAAGGGACTTTCTAATTGAGGCGTGCACCTAACCGTGCATGGGCCAGACTCTATCTGTTAATTCTAAACACAACACGAGCTACTAAATTACAGATACACGAGCGATTTAGCCCAAACTCTTAGCGCAAGGCCGCTTCGAAGATGCTCCACGTGTACGTCCTTCAAGCCCATCTTCACTCACGGCCCATCTCCTGATTTGGCCAAAATCGGGTGGTAACACCTATTTCTCTCCACCTCAAGAAGCAAACACTTGTGTGAACTGTGCATTGATTCCTACATACTTGCATATTGCATTTGTTATATTGCTCTATGTTGACAATATCCATGAGATATACATGTTACAAGTTGAAAGCAACCGCTGAAACTTAATCCTCCTTTGTGTTGCTTCGATACCTATACTATGAAATTATTGCTTTATGAGTTAACTCTTATGCAAGTCTTATTGATGCTCGTCTTGAAGTACTATTCATGAAAAGTCTTTGCTTTATGATTCATTTGTTTACTCATGTCATTACCATTGTTTTGATCGCTGCATTCATCTCATATGTTTACAAATAGTATGATCAAGGTTATGATGGCATGTCACTTAAGAAATTATCTTTGTTATCGTTTACCTACTTTGCAACTAAGCTTGGGGATGCTTGATACGTCTCAAACGTATCTATAATTTCTTATGTTCCATGCTACTTTATTGATGATACCTACATGTTTTATACACATTATTATGCTCATTACTAACCTATTGAACTAACCTATTGAGAGATGCTGTCTTTCTGCTGTTTTTGGTTTCGTAAATCCTAGTAACGAAAATTCTCGAATTGGACGAAATCAACGCCTGTTCCTATTTTGGCATCCAACACCCGAGAGCCGCAGAGGAGGGCCCTGTGGCCCCAGATGATAGGGTGCGCGGCAGCCTGGCCGCGCCGCCCATGGTGTGGTGGCCCTGTGCCCCTCCGAGGCTGCCCTTTCGCCTATATAAAGCCCCGCATCGAAAACCCTTACGGAGGAAAGCCACGACGCGAAACCTTCCAGAGCCGCCATCGCGAAGCCAAGATCCGGGGAGACAGGAGTCTCTCGTTCCGGCATGCCGCCGGACGGGAAGTGCCCCCAAGGCTTCTCCATCGACACCGCTGCCATCTCCACCACCATCTACATCACCGCTGCTCTCCCATGAGGAGGGAGTAGTTCTCCATCGAGGCTCGGGGCCGTACCGGTAGCTATGTGGTTAATCTCTCTCCTATGTACTTCAATACAATGATCTCATGAGCTGCTTTACATGATTGAGATCCATATGATGAGCTTTGTATCGCTACTAGTTATGAGCTACTCATGTGATGTTATTAAAGTAGTCTATTCCTCCTGCATGGTGTAAAGGTGATTAGTGTGTGCACCGTGTGGTTCTTGTCGTAGGCTATGATCATGATCTCTTGTAGATTGTGGAGTTAATTGTCATTATGATAGTATTGATGTGATCTATTCCTCCTTTCATAGTGTAATGTGGACAGTGTGTGCGCTATGTTAGTTCTTGGTTTATTTTGCAATGATCTATTATGCTCTAAGGTTATTTAAATATGAACATCGAATGTTGTGGAGCTTGTTAACTCCGGCATTGAGGTGCTCTTGTAGCCCTATGATGTCTACGGGTGCTTCTATTCTTGTAGACAGTGTTGGGCCTCCAAGAGCAGAGGTTTGTAGAACAGCAGCAAGTTTCCCTTAAGTGGATTACCCAAGGTTTATCGAACTCAGGGAGGAAGAGGTCAAAGATATCCCTCTCATGCAACCCTGCAACCACAAAGCAAGAAGTCTCTTGTGTCCCCAACACACCTAATAGGTGCACTAGTTCGGCGAAGAGATAGTGAAATACAAGTGGTATGAATGAATATGAGTAGTAGTACGGCGCCAGAAAAGTGCTTGGGCGTGCAGTTGATGGTAGTAATATTGCGGGAAGTAAACATGCAGAGTAACGCAGCAGTAGTAACTCAAAAACAAGAATAAGCAGCGATAGCGATATTTAGGAACAAGGCCTAGGGATTAGACTTTCACTAGTGGACACTCTCAACATTGATCACATGACAGAATAGATAAATGCATACTCTACACTTTTGTTGGATGATGAACACATTGCGTAGGATTACACGAACCCTCAATGCCGGAGTTAACAAGCTCCACAATTAGATGTTCATATTTAAATAACCTTAGAGTGTAAGAAAGATCGATACGACTAAACCAAGTACTAGCATAGCATGCACACTGTCACCTTCATGCATATGTAGGAGGAATAGATCACATCAATATATCATAGCAATAGTTAACTTCATAATCTACAAGAGATCACAATCATAGCCTACGCCAAGTACTCACACGGTGCACACATTGTCACCTTTACACACGTGGAGGAGGAATAGAGTACTTTAATAACATCACTAGAGTAGCACATAGATGAATAGTGATACAAAACTCATATGAATCTCAATCATGTAAGGCAGCTCATGAGATCATTGTATTGAAGTACATAGGAGAGAGATTAACCACATAGCTACTACAGCCCCGAGCCTCGATGGAGAACTACTCCTCCTCATGGGAGCAGCAGCGGTGATGAAGATGGCGGTGGAGATGGCAACGGTGTCGATGGAGAAGCCTTCCGGGGCACTTCGTCCGGCAGGTGCCGAACAGAGACTCGTCCCGCATCTTGGCTTCGCGATGGCGGCGGCTCTGGAAGGCGCGTACCGTGGCTTCCTCCATAAGGGTTTTCGCAGGGCTTTAAATAGGCGAAGAGGCGGCAGGAGGGTCGAAGGGCGCGACACCACAGGGGCGCGGCCCAGGCCCTGGCCGCGCACCCTATCATCTGGGGCCCACAGGGCCCCCCCGCGCCTCGGGTGTTCGATGCTTCCGGCAAAATAGGAACCTCGGGCGTTGATTTCGTCCGATTCCGAGAATATTTCGTTACTAGGATTTGAAACCAAAAACAGCAGAAAACAGCTGGCACTTCGGCATCTTGTTAATAGGTTAGTTCCAAAATGCAAATACGACATATAATGTGCATAAAACATGTAGGTATCATCAATAAAGTAGCATGGAACATAAGAAATTATCGATACGTCGGAGACGTATCAGCATCCCCAAGCTTAGTTCTGCTCGTCCCGAGCAGGTAAAACGATAACAAAGATAATTTCTGAAGTGACATGCCATCATAATCTTGATCATACTATTTGTAAACATATGTAATGAATGCAGCGATCAAAACAAAGGTAATGACATGAGTAAACAAGTGAATCATATGACAAAGACTTTTCATGAATAGTACTTCAAGACAAGCATCAATAAGTCTTGCATAAGAGTTAACTCATAAAGCAATAAATCAAAGTAAAGGTGTTGAAGCAACACAAAGGAAGATGAAGTTTCAGCGGTTGCTTTCAACTTATAACATGTATATCTCATGGATATTGTCAACATAGAGTAATATAACAAGTGCAATATGCAAGTATGTAGGAATCAATGCAAGTTCCACAAGTGTTTGCTTCTTAAGGTGGAGGAGATAGGTAAACTGACTCAACAATAAAAGTAAAAGAAAGGTCCTTCAAAGAGGAAAGCATCGATTGCTGTATTTGTGCTAGAGCTTTTATTTTGAAAACATGAAACAATTTTGTCAATGGTAGTAATAAAGCATATGAGTTATGTAAATTATATCTTACAAGTTGCAAGCCTCATGCATAGTATACTAATAGTGCCCGCACCTCGTCCTACTTAGCTTGGACTACCGGATCTTTGCATGCCATGTTTCAACCAAGTGTCACAAAGGGGTACCTCCATGCCGCCTGTACAAAGGTCTAAGGAGAAAGCTCGCATTTTGGATTTCTCGCTTTTGATTATTCTCAACTTAGACATCCATACCGGGACAACATGGACAACAGATAATGGACTCCTCTTAAATGCATAAGCATGTAGCAATGATTATTATTCTCATATGAGATTGAGGATATATGTCCAAAACTGAAACTTCAACCATGATTCATGGCTTTAGTTAGCGGCCCAATGTTCTTCTCTAACAATTTTGCATGCGCCAACCACTAGAATGATAGATCCTTCAGACAATACGGACATGCATAGCAACTCACATGATATTCAACAATAGTTGATGGCGTTCCCTAAGCATGGTTATCGCACAACAAGCAACTTAATAAAAGATAAAGTGCATAAGTACATATTCGATACTACGATAGTTTTTAAGGCTATTTTGTCCCATGAGCTATATATTGCAAAGGTGAATGATGAAATTTTAAAGGTAGCACTCAAGCAATTTACTTTGGAATGGCGGAGAAATACCATGTAGTAGGTAGGTATGGTGGACACAAATGGCATAGTAGTTGGCTCAAGGATTTTGGATGCATGAGAAGTATTCCCTCTCGATACAAGGTTTAGGCTAGCAAGGTTATTTGAAGCAAACTCAAGGATGAACCGGTGCAGCAAAACTCACATAAAAGACATATTGTAAACGTTATAAGACTCTACACCGTCTTCCTTGTTGTTCAAAACTCAATACTAGATATTATCTAGACCTTAGAGAGACCAAATATGCAAATCAAATTTTAGCATGCTCTATGTATTTCTTCATTAATGGGTGCAAAGCATATGATGCAAGAGCTTAAACATGAGCACAACAATTGCCAAGTATCACATTATCCAAGACATTTTAGAATTACTACATGTAGCATTTTCCAATTCCAACCATATAACAATTTAACGAAGAAGAAACTTCGCCTTGAACATTATGAGTAAAGCCTAAGGACATATGTGTCCATATGCAACAGCGGAGCGTGTCTCTCTCCCACAAAGTGAATGCTAGGATCCATCTTATTCAAACAAAACAAAAACAAAAACAAACCGACGCTCCAAGTAAAGAACACAAGATGTGACCGAATAAAAATATAGTTTCAGGGAGGAACCCGATGATGTTGTCGATGAAGAAGGGGATGCCTTGGGCATCCCCAAGCTTAGACGCTTGAGTCTTCTTAAAATATGCAGGGGTGAACCACGGGGCATCCCCAAGCTTAGAGCTTTCACCCTCTTGATCATAGTATATCATACTCCTCTTTGACCCTTGAAAACTTCCTTCACACCAAACTTCAAGCAAACTCATTAGAGGGTTAGTGCACAATTAATAATTCACACATTCAGAGGTGACACAAACATTCTTTACACTTCTGGACATTGCATAAAGCTACTGGACATTAATGGATCAAAGAAATAAATCCAACATAGCAAAAGAGGCAATGCGAAATAAAAGGCAGAATCTGTCAAAAACAGAACAGTCCGTAAAGACGAATTTAAAGCTGGCACCAGACTTGCTCAAATGGAAAAACTCAAAACTAATGAAAGTTGCGTACATATCTGAGGATCACGCTCGTAAATTGGCAGATTTTTTCGAATTTTCTACAGAGAACTGTGCCCAGATTCGTGACAGACAGCAATGCTGTTTCTGCGCAGCGATCCCAAATATAACATCAACTTTGACATAGAAACTTTACTTGGCACAAAAACATGATAATGAGAGGTTGCTACAGTAGTAAACAACTTCCAAGACTCAACAAAACAAAAATTGCTGTAGTAAAAACATGGGTTGTCTCTCCCATAAGCGCTTTTCTTTAACGCCTTTCAGCTAGGCGCAGAAAGTGCAAATCAAGTAACATCGAGAGTAGAAGCATCAACATCATTACCAGGGGTGTTGGGAGTTTTCTCAACCAAGCATAGTATGTTTGATATGTAAGTTTTAGCGTCTCCTTTTCATTAGTCTTAGGCTTGCTACTCTCATCGAACAAATTTTCAGGAACAAGCCAAGCATAGTTATTTTCTAGTGCATCATTCATAGCTAGGAGTTTACATGGTATTGGTGCTTTGATCTCCCCACCATTATTAACATTATTAGTATACTTAATTCTATCCATATCCATTTTTTCAAGGAGACCAATAAAATTGGTATGAGAACCTAGCATATTAAATTTAGCAAAAACCTTTCTAGCCTCTCTTGCTAGACCACCAAATTCTCTAAGAAGAGTTTCTAAAACAAAATCTTTCTTTTCCCCTTCTTCCATATCACCAAGTGTAAGAAACATGTGTTGGATTATAGGATTGAGATTAACAAATTTAGTTTCCAACATGCGAACTAAAGCAGCAGCAGCAATTTCATAGGTAGGTGCAAGTTCTACCAAGTGTCTATCTTCAAAATATTCAGTAATACTAACATGATTGAAAAATTCTTCTATATTATTTTTTCCAACTATGGACCCACGTCCTACCGGTATATCTTTTGTGGTGAAATTAAAAGGAAACATGATGCAATAAGCAAAAAGTAAACTAGGCAAACAAAGTAAAGACAAGTAACTAATTTTTTTGTGTTTTTGATATAGAGAGCAAGACAAGAAATAAAGTAAAACTAGCAACTAATTTTTTTGTGTTTTGTTTAGGTGCAGCAAACAAAGTAGTAAATAAAATAAAGCAAGACAAAAACAAAGTAAAGAGATTGAGAAGTGGAGACTCCCCTTGCAGCGTGTCTTGATCTCCCCGCAACGGCGCCAGAAAAAGTGCTTGATGTCTACGGTGCTTCTATTCTTAGACAGTTGGGCCTCCAAGAGCAGAGGTTTGTAGAACAGCAAAAGTTTAAGTGGATTACCCAAGGTTTATCGAACTCAGGGAGGAAGAGGTCAAAGATATCCCTCTCATGCAACCCCGCAACCACAAAGCAAGAAGTCTCTTGTGTCCCCAACACACCTAATAGGTGCACTAGTTCGGCGAAGAGATAGTGAAATACAAGTGGTATGAATGAATATGAGCAGTAGTACGGCGCCAGAAAAGTGCTTGCTGGCGTGCAGTTGATGGTAGTAATATTGCGGGAAGTATGAAGTAAACAAGCAGTAGTAACGCAGAAAACAGTAACAAGCAGCGATAGCGTATTTAGGAACAAGGCCTAGGGATTAGACTTTCACTAGTGGACACTCTCAACATTGATCACATGACAGAATAGATAAATGCATACTCTACACTTTTGTTGGATGATGAACACATTGCGTAGGATTACACGAACCCTCAATGCCGGAGTTAACAAGCTCCACAATTAGATGTTCATATTTAAATAACCTTAGAGTATAAGAAAGATCGATACGACTAAACCAAGTACTAGCATAGCATGCACACTGTCACCTTCATGCATATGTAGGAGGAATAGATCACATCAATATATCATAGCAATAGTTAACTTCATAATCTACAAGAGATCACAATCATAGCCTACGCCAAGTACTCACACGGTGCACACACTGTCACCTTTACACACGTGGAGGAGGAATAGAGTACTTTAATAACATCACTAGAGTAGCACATAGATGAATAGTGATACAAAACTCATATGAATCTCAATCATGTAAGGCAGCTCATGAGATCATTGTATTGAAGTACATAGGAGAGAGATTAACCACATAGCTACCGGTACAGCCCCGAGCCTCGATGGAGAACTACTCCTCCTCATGGGAGCAGCACGTGATGAAGATGGCGGTGGAGATGGCAACGGTGTCGATGGAGAAGCCTTCCGGGGCACTTCCCCGTCCCGGCAGGTGCCGGAACAGAGACTCCTTTCCCCCAGATCTTGGCTTCGCGATGGCGGCGGCTCGGGAAGGTTTCGCGTACCGTGGCTTCCTCCATAAGGGTTTTCGATGCAGGGGCTTTAAATAGGCGAAGAGGCGGTGCAGGAGGGTCGAAGGGGCAACGACACCATAGGGGGGCGCGGCCCAGGCCCTGGCCGCGCCACCCTATCATCTGGGGCCCACAGGCCCCCTCCGGCCTCGGGTGTTCCGATGCTTCCGGCAAAATAGGAACCGGGCGTTGATTTCGTCCGATTCCGAGAATATTTCGTTACTAGGATTTCTGAAACCAAAAACAGCAAAACAGGAACTGGCACTTCGACATCTTGTTAATAGGTTAGTTCCAGAAAATGCGTAAATACGACATATAACGTGCATAAAACATGTAGGTATCATCAATAAAGTAGCATGGAACATAAGAAATTATCGATACGTCGGAGACGTATCACCCTACACAATGAATGGTGTTTGTCATCCAACAAAAGAGTGTATGTAGCACATATAAGAAAGAGTTGTTTATTATGCGATCAATGTTGAGAGTGTCCACTAGTGAAAGTATGATCCCTAGGCCTTGTTTCCAAGCACTGAAACTCCGTTTATTTACTGTTCTACTGCATGTTTACTCGCTGCCATATTTTATTCAGATTTCTATTACCACTCATATACATCCATACTACTTGTATTTCACTATCTCTTCGCGAACTAGTGCACCTATATCTGACAAGTGTATTAGGTGTGTTGGGGACACAAGAGACTTCTTGTATCGTGATTGCAGGGTTGCTTGAGAGGGATATCTTTGACCTCTTCCTCCCTGAGTTCGATAAACCTTGGGTGATCCACTTAAGGAAAAACTTGCTGCTGTTCTACAAACCTCTGCTCTTGGAGGCCCAACACTGTCTACAAGAATAGAAGCACCCGTAGACATCAAGCATCTACACTTCTAGCATCGCTCCGTGTGAAAAAGATACTGTCGTCTGCAAACATGAGATGGGAAATAGGTGGACCAGATCGGCCGTTACGAACCCCATGTAGCACCCCCAGTGACTCCTTATGAAATAGCAGACTTGACAACCCTTCCGTACACAGCAGAAAGAGGTAGGGACTGATAGGATCTCCTTGTCGGATTCCCCTCGATGGAACCACAGGTGATGTTAGTTCTCCATTTATCCGGACAGCATACCTTACGTTAGTAACACATCTCATAACGGTGTTGATCCAATCCATAGAGAAACCCAACTTCACCAAATAGCCGTGTAGATAAGACCATTCTACACGGTCATAAGCCTTCATCATATCTATCTTGAGCGCACAATATGGGCGTTTTGCTCGCTGCTTGCGGATAGTATGGAGGCACTCATATGCTATCAAAGCATTATCTGTAATTAACCTGCCAGGCACGAATGCACTTTGATGTTCAGAAATAATAACAGGTAAAATCACCTTTAAGCGGTTGGCGAGGACTTTGGATGCAATTTTGTACAGCACATTGCACAAGCTAATGGGCCTGAAGTTCTTCAAATGGTCTGGATTAGTAAGCTTTGGGATAAGAACTATCACAGAATCACAGAAGCCCTCAGGGATGCCTTCTCCCAGTAGAAACCTCGAACCGCAGCGCATATATCATCTTTCAGGGTCTCCCAATGGGTCTGGTAAAATAGTGCGGGAAAACCATCTGGGCCCGGGGCTTTAGTCGGTCCCATCTGAAAGAGAGCTGACTTAATTTCATCATCCGAGTAAGGTGTCGTGAGGTCGGAATTCATGTCGGCTGTCACCTTTGGTTGGATGGCTTCGATAACCACCGAAGAATCACAAGGCTCGGAAGTGAACAGATCACCATAAAAACCCTCCGCCCTGGCCTTAATCTCCTCAGGATCATCACATCTGGTCCCATCTTCACGGACAAGAAAACGGATTCTGTTAGTCCGACGTCGAGCAGTGGCGCGAGCATGGAAAAAAGACGTGTTTCTGTCCCCTGCTTTGAGCCACTCGACACGTGACCGTTGGCGGGCAATGATTTCTTCACGTTCGAAGAGCTCGCATAGTCGCCGCTCAATTGAGGCCGCCACACGATCAGAGTCTTCAGTACGAGTCTGAAGCCTAATAGCCTTTAATTTTCGTTCCAGCTTCTTGATCTCCTTTCGCACACAGCCAAAACTCTCAATGCTCCAAGATTGCAGCGTAGATGCCACAGAGCAAAGATTACTCCAAGTTGATTGAAGTGAGCGAGGACCATCGCTGAGTGACGACCACGCCTTCTCCACTGTCTCCCTGTAATCCGGCGCACGCAGCCAGGCAGCCTCGTATTTGAAACCAGATTGCACCGGCCGCCGACTACTGGTAGCTGTGTTAAGTTGGAGCCGAATAAGAACGGCAAAGTGATCGGATGTGGTCGTGATGATATTCTCCACAGAGACATCCTCAAACCTGGAGATAAAATCCTCATTTGCCACCGCCCGATCTAAGCGCACACGGACAAGAGCGTCCCCTTGCTGCTTGTTCGACCAAGTAAATCTCGGTCCCGAGAACCCCAAGTCCATCAAACCGCAGTCGTCTAAGCAGCTTCTGAAAAGCTCCATCTGTGTCACAGTTCTGGGAACCAAACCAGCATGTTCGTCCTGAGTTAAGACCTCATTAAAATCGCCACAAACAAGCCACGGTCCCTTCCTCTGATTCTGCAGCCGCCTCAGTAAACTCCAGAATTCGTGTCTCTTCTCCCGTCGAGGCTCCCCATAGACGAACGAAACGCGCCATGGAGCCAGATCAGCGGATGAGACAACAACATCCATACAGTGGGCATTGAAACCTTTAAGATCAACTGAGAAAGGCTGTAACCAAAAAAGTGCAAGACCTCCACTAAGGCCTTCACAACTAACAGCAAAGCTGCCAGTAAAACCGAGAGTCCACATAAACTTTTGGACACACTTATCCTTCATTTTTGTCTCGGACAGAAAAACGAAGGAGGGTCGATACGTCGCAATGAGCCAACGTAATTCTCCTACTGTCGCGTCCGACCCAAGGCCACGACAGTTCCAACATATGTAATTCATTGCGTCCGGCGGGGCTGAGCATCAGCCGCCGCCCGATCCGCCGATCTATCAACTGTCGTTCTCTGTTTCTTGTTCGAATCATCCGATGCCTCATCCACGTGAGCCTCTTGTGCATGCACTATGGTAGCAAGTGTATTACCGCCAGAGATCACCAACGCCCCAGCATTCACCTCAGTAGGAGGTTGGGCAGCAGGCGTTCTTGGAACATAAACCTGCTTGGGATTCTTCCTCTTCTTCCCAGCAAGGGTATCATCCTGGGGCACCGCCTGCTTCCCCGCCGTAGTAGCATTTTTCCTCACATTTGGAGTAGAACGTCGGGTCCTTGTCTGTTTCTTCGCAGGTGAGCTGACCTCTGCAGCCCCATCATCCTTCTTCTTGGACCCCGACGATGGTGCGGATTTTTTCGATAAAGGAGCATAGCCCCAGCCTCTGCATCAATAGATGCACACGGCTTGCTTTATTAATAACAAAGTATCAAGTCTAAAAAGATCCAAAATCACTTATTACACTCATGGAAACGAAAGGGTCGATACATGGATCAACCAACTAAAAATCCGGCTAACAGAAAAGCTATGTATTTGCTATTCTATTAAGATGCCGCCACCCAGTAGCCTGGAAAAAGAAGTCCTGAGCAACCAGTAACATCCGGTTGCATCCAATAACCATATCCTCCCGCTGCTCCACCGGGAGAAGGAAAACCCATTGCTGGATTGAATGAGCAGCCCGGCGGATAACCTGCAAAAAATTAGTCCCACTTTGTTTGTTAAAGATAATATCATTTCTAGTCCTCCAGATAGCCCAACAAATGGTCGAAACACCAATCCGAATCTTCAGTTTATCAAATTTTCTCACACCATTGAGCCATCTACCAAACATATTAGTAATATTAGCTGGTGCCCCTCGATGGTGCGGATGCCTGAGAGCCAGACCCCACATCCGTGCCATGCCGTGCCCCTCGACCATTCTGAGAATGTTCAGTTGAGGCCGAGGATTCCCTCCTTCTTGGTCTCGCGCACGCACTAGCCTGTCGCCACATGTATTGCTTCACAAAATCTCGTTTTGGCACCGAAAATGAAAAACCATCGCCCACGGGTAGGATTGAAATCCGCTCCCGGCCATGCCTTCCTTCCTGGGACCACGCATGTGCCAAATATGGCCTGTTCGACAACTATGCGGTGTCACAGTCGTTTTACTCATTTGCCCTAAAAGTCATAGAACTCCGGACGTGATAGCTCTGTTTGTGAAGGGTTTTTCAAAATAATTGCCGTATCCTAATTCCAATTTTTGGAGTGGTTACTAGGGCACATAAAATGACGCCATGCGGCTCCAAGGGATTTTCTAACTTAGTTTAAATTGCCATCCGGCCAAACGGCCCCCACAGAGATGCGGTATGGCGACGGGCTGGTCCACACGTTCACCATCGCGCTAAACGGAAAAATTTAGCACATAAAGTGATGATTTGTAGACCTAAAAACATTTTTCTGAATTTATTGAGCGAAAAGTGTAACCCTAGTTCAAATCCGGTCACTTTCTAGGGCGGGACACTCGCAGAAGCCGCAGGATTCCCGTGATAGCTAGCACGCACATATGACATGTGATATGTGGTGCGGAGGCGGTGTCCTACTAGTACGCGGAGGTCTCGCGCAATACAAAAATACGCCCCATGTAGCGCTTCACAAAAAAAACCGTTTTGGCACCCGAAATGAAAAAACCATCGCCCATGGGTCGGATTGGAAATCCGCTCCCGGGACCTTGCTTCCCATCCCAGGTACCACACATGTGCCAAATATGGCCTCGGTCCGACAAACTATACGGTGTCACAGGCCGTTTCCTACTCATTTGCCCTAAAAGCCATAGAACTACGGACGTGATAGCTCTGTTTGTGAAGGGTTTTCCCAAATAATTGTTGTATCCTAATTCTAATTTTTGGAGTGGTTACTAGGACACATAAAATGACGCCATGCGGCTCCAAGGGATTTTCTAACTTAGTTTAAATTGCCATCCGGCAAAAACGGGCCCCCACGGAGATGCGGTATGGCCGTACCGGGCTGGCGCCCGTTCACCATCGCGATAAACGGAAAAAAATTAGCACATAAAGTGATGAGTTGTAGACCTAAAACCAATTTTCCCCGAATTTATTGAGCGACGGAAAGTTTACCCCTAGTTCAAATCCGGTCACTTTCCAGCGGATTCAGCGGGACACAGGAAGCCGCAGGGATTTCCAGATAGCTAGCACGCACATATGACATGTGATATGTGGTGCGCGGTGTCCTACTACTACGCGGAGGTCTCGCGCAATACAAAAATACGCCCCATGTAGCTTAAAAAAAACCGTTTTGGCACCCCGAAAATGAAAACCATCGCCCATGGGTCGGATTGGAAATCCGCTTCCGGGGCATTGCTTCCCATCCCAGGGACCACGCACGTGCCAAATATGGCCTCGTTCCGACAAACTATGCGGTGTCACGGACCGTTTCCTACTCATTTGCCCTAAAAGTCATAGAACTCCGGACTTGATAGCCCTGTTTGTGAAGGGTGTTCCAAAATAACTGCCGTATCCCAATTCCTTCTTTTGGAGTGGTTACTAGGACACATAAAATGACGCCATGCGGCTCCGCGAGATTTTCTGACTTCGTTTAAATCGCCATCTGGCCAAAACAGGAACCCGATGACATATAAGAAAGTTTTTGAATTGTTACTATATTAACATGATATACATGATTCAAATATGCATTATTTTGACATAAACGGATAGATGATGTTTTTCTGAACATTTTGATACCTTATACGCATTTTTCTGACATCATATGAATTAGTTATGATTTTTACAAAATTAGACAAATTTGACAAATAGTCTACGCGAGGGTGGCCGTCGGCGTAGCCCAGTCTACGCCTAAGGCCAAACATATGCCGAGGGCTGCCCTCGGCGTAGAATTCGCTACGCCGACGGCAACGATACGCCGAGGGTGAGACTCGCTGGCTGGCCGTGCCGGGCCATACGCCGACGGCCCCGACATTTGGCCGTCGGCGTATGCCACGGCCCTCGGCGTACGTCGCCATTCCTGTAGTGACTCGCTCGTGTGTGCAACTGTAATTCTATCTGCTGTACTCATGCTTTGTACGCTATTTTACTCGTGTGTTCACTGAGTTGTACTCGTCCTTGGTTTTACTCATGCAACTATACTCGTGTTGTATATGCAATTGTACTCGGGTATTTACTGAGTAGATTTAAACAAAAGCTAGCAAGTACACCAAATGTTTAATGATGGGCATGCATGATAGCTAAACACGCGTCCAGTTGATGGAGCTAGCTCACGTATCATGTACGGAACGGAACCAGCTAGCTTTTTGCACCGCGCGAGACTGGAATTGATCGCGGGGGCGTACTTGCTCAGCGGTACCCGATGGCGCGGGACGTACTTGCTGCGCGGGGCTCGTTCGCGGAACCTGGTCAAAGCTTGGTGTCGTACGCGCACGTGTCGAGCTGTGTGCGGGCTGATTCTTTTTATCTATTATATACTAAAAACACAATACGAGGGCCTAAAATAGAGACACCACTTTAATCCACATCACTAAAATTATTTTAACTGTTAGATCTATAATTTTAATGGTTAAGATTAAAAGAGTTTACGTAACATGTACCAACATATATTTTGAACCTACACAATATGTTATGTTTGACACGTACATGTCTCTATCCACACGAAATTAAAAATAAAAGGAGACCAGACACATTACAATACATGCACGTGATTAGTTCTATTAGTCTCCAACTCTATTTTTTTTAGTAGCACTTCCATGTTTAAAAAATATGATGAAATTAAAATAAAGGTGTCCAGAAGCATTACTATACATGCACGTGATTAGTTATATTAGTCTCCAACTCTATTTTTATTCACGTAGCACACTACAGGAATCGACGAAGACGCTGACGGCCGGCTGCCCTCGGCGTAGCCACGCCTGGCCCTCGGCGTAGGCTACGCTCGGCATAGCGCCTCGGCGTCAAGCCCCTCGGCACCTGGCACCGTGCCCTCGGCGTAGGCGGCGGCCGGCGTACGCCGCCCATGCCGACGGTGCGACGTCACCCTCGGCGTAGCTGCCCTCGGCGTTTGGCTACGGCGCGCCGTCGCCGTTAACGGTGCTCCAGCAGACGCCGACGGTCTTGCCCTCGGCATAGCCACGGCATCTGGGCGCCGCGGGGCGACGTGGCGCGTCGTGAGGCTGCCACGTGCGGCGTCTACGCCGACGGCCGGGCCCTCGGCTTCTGCATGGCCCATGCAGTGGGCACGCGTCACGCTGGGCGCGGCTGCCAGGTGGGGGTCTACGCCGACGGCAATGCCCTCGGCGTAGACCTGCTCAATTTTTGTTTTGTTTTTTCAGCGGTTTAATTTGCACCGTTCCAGCAGTTCAGTTGCACAGTACAGCAGTTCACATCCAAATTCACCATAATTCACATAAATAACATGAAATCCACATAGTAGCATACAAATACATCCAAATTCATCCAAAATCACCATAATTCACATAAATAGCATGAAATCCACATAGTAGCATACATGGTGCATGTAATAGCATACAAGGAGAGTGCCATGTCATCCAATACATAGTAGTAGGTAGCACATGATGGCAAGCAAGAAGCCCGGTGCCGACTAGCGGAGGAAGGACCCGGGGTGTGTCCGCCCACATCGTTGGCGAAACGAGGAGCCCGGGGTCGCGCTCCGGTAGAAGCTGCAGAAGAACCACCTGGAGAAGGACCGGTAGCACGCCCAGGAGAAGTCGACGGAGAGGCACCGGGAGTAGTCCCAGGAGTAGTCGACGGAGAGGCACCAGCAGAACGCCCAGGAGACCGATCACCTTCATGAACCGGTGTGACCTCGCGCCCACCCGGCGATGCCTGGTTCCCGGACCATCCCATTCCCTACGTGTTCCCTACATGTTAGCAACTTGCGAGGCAAAGGAAAGTGGTAACTACCGGTTTGGCAAAGAACTTACCTCCGGTGTGGATCTGTAGTAAGTCGCAGCGAAAGCTGCCTTCGATGGCATGATAGGCATGTCCCCCGCCACGGTAACTCGAGCCGGTGGCGGTGTACCAGTAGACATAGAGATCATCATTTCCTGCAAGATAGGTTACAAGTTAGGCTTTGCAGGAATAAAGCATCAAACTGAGACTTGTCATCTACTAGCGAGAAGAAAGATTCAGACTTACTCCTATATACGCCATATAGGCCGTATTCTGCCTATTCCACTGGGCAGCGGCCTGCTGATACGCTTCATTGCAGGCTTCGAAGGCCGCCTCGAACTCAGACTACAATTTCAGAAACAATGAATCTCGTAAACACTTAGCCATGTAGGAAGGAAAACCGGAAAGAGGATGAAAATGAGGAAAACTTTCATGTTTAAAAAAGACGTAAGTTATATTGGTTTTCAACTCCAATGCATTCATGCACTAGACCAATCTAAATATTCTCTTTCTCCTCAAAACCACAGTGCCTTGATTATATCGACACATATATAGCAATATTGTTTGCCTATTCAGAGATAAATATATGCATATCAAATGTTGCAAGGAAAATGCATATAGACCGGCCTAAGGTCAATTAGTGAACTCGGACAGTGTCTTAATACAATTTGGCACGCATGACCCACCGTTCAAACCTTTCGCAACCGGTGGATACAAACGTTGAACCATGTGTTCCTTGCCAAAGTGTTCAACTATATTTTCATACAAGTATTGCCAAATCAAAGCTTGAAGTCAAATACGTGATTGTTTGTTCAGATTTTGTTGGTTGTTTGGTTAATACAAATTGATGAAAGCATAAATTCACCTCTCAACGTCTAATAGAAGTTGAAAGAAACGCGGAGAATGAATCCTTTTAGATGATAATATCTTCATTTTGACACAAGAAAATTGAAAGTATGGTAGTACATTTAAATATTAAGCCCATAGAAATAAAATGTTCCAAAAAATAAATCATTACCTACTCCCTCCGATCCAAAAAATTCTGTCGGGACATCCTATTTGCAGAAAAACCCTCGCGATTTTCTTTCCTTCAGCCAGTACTCCACCCGCACTGAACCATCACACGCAGGCGCGCAACACCTCACCCACAGTCTCGCACCCTCTTCTTCCCCACCCATCCGCCCGAGCCACCTTCGCCTGTCCCGCCAAGCCACCCTCCTGTCGTCCGTCGCCTTCACAGAAGGAATCGAGCTTGCGGCGCGTTGACCTGTAGAAAATCGATCTCCGGTAGTGACAAAATCAACCGGCACAGACGGTAATGGTGGCGCATTATTGGCCGGCAAGAGCGGGAGGTGAGGCAGCTCAATGCGCGGTGGTTAGTGCGTGCCGGCGCCGGCCTCAAGAGGCCACATCGACGGAGGATTTTTCACGCATCAGAGGGCATCGAGCGGCGGCGGGGCTCGGTTGCGGCCAAAAACGCCGTGCTTCCTTTGTTGAATTTAGCTCATTTTAGAAGGGGATAACTGTAAAATGTAATTATACCATAGCTCCCGATGCTTTTTTTCGGATCGAAGGGAGTACCAAATTTCTATATTTTTAGATTAAGCGCCTATTATATATGATCACTTACTCACCACAATTAACTAAAACTGCACATAAGATTATCAAGTATTTTTTGACACACTAAAGATAGTGCCCTCACATTTGTGAGGGCCACCTTCCTAGTTCGTATAAAGGTCGGTCTTTAGAGCATGTCTAGCAGCCCCTTATAACCGCCCACCCCGTAAAATTCCGGCGAGATACGGGGCAGCTGCGGTTTGGGCCGTCTAGGAGGCCTCGTATTCGGGCCGGCCCGTTTCGGCAGAATACGGGGCCCAGGAAATCCGCCCCGCTGCCCCCTACTTATACCGTCTAGCTCCGCCGTGCGCCGCCGCCTCCTCCGTCCTGCTCCAGCGAGCAATTCCTCACTCCCCCGCGCCGCATTCCACCCCAGCTCCGGCATGGACGCCCGCCGCCGCAGTACCGCCTCGTCGGCGAGCGGATCGAAGCGATCCCACTCGCCAGACAACGTGGAGGACGCGTGGCGTCTCCATTGCAAGAGATCCGCCGCCGGGAGCCACTGTGCTGCCTGCAAGTTCGTCGGCGCGCTTTACATGTCGGACTCGCTCCGGGAGTTCGCCGCGGGTGGGCGGTGGTACCGATAAGATCCGCCGCTCAAGCCGATGAGCGGCGGCGCCTTCGAGAAGTGGCGCGCTGAGTGGGAGCGTGAGCGCGCGGCGAAGGCGGCATGGGCGGCGCGCATCGGCAGCACCAGCGGCGGAGGAAGCGGAGGCGATCCGCGTGCCGAGCGGCGCGGAGGAGGCAGAGGAGGACGGGCATACCTGCAGGCGGTGGCCGAATCCGAGCGGAGGCCGAGAAGGCGGCGGAGGCAGAGGAGGAGGCGGCGCCGCCGGCGGAATTCAAGGCGAAGGAGGCTGCCGAGGGCGGAGAGGAGGAGGCTGCCGCCAGGGGGCCTT
This sequence comes from Lolium multiflorum, assembly GCA_030979885.1. Taxonomy (NCBI): domain Eukaryota; kingdom Viridiplantae; phylum Streptophyta; class Magnoliopsida; order Poales; family Poaceae; genus Lolium; species Lolium multiflorum. Next base: position 257,272,047 of record CM061753.1, read on the forward strand.
TCGTGCCATTCATCATCCTCGACGAGTAGCTAGGATCGCAGTGTAGATCGCTATGTATGTATGATCCAGCGTATGATCAATGATGATGAACTATGGTTTAATTTTCCCGGGGTTTTAATTTTTAAAAATACATGGCGAAATACGGGGTCTGCTAGACAGAATGGTTCAGCTAGACGCACTTTTGGTATACGGAGCGAAAAACTCGCGTTATACGGGGCAGAGAAATAAGGGGCCTGTTAGACATGCTCTTATGTAGTGATACCCCCTTTCCCCACTATTTGTTTTGACCCCTAAAAATAATTAAGGAAGTGAAATAATTATGCAAGCCCAGTTCACCAAGGATTTCATACAATACAGGATTATGGCATCCAACGTCATACGCTGTATTTGAAGTTTGAACTATCAGGAAATAATTAAGGAAGTGAAAGGATTATGGAAGCCCGGTTCACCAAAGATTTCATACAACACAGGATTATGATATCCAACGTCATATGCCGTATTCGAAGTTTGAACTATCAACCAATAATCAAGGAACTAGTGAAATGATTATGCAAGCCTGGTTCACCAAGGATTTCACACAATACTACAGGATTATGCAGGCCAGGTTCTATTAACGCTGTTTCAAATTTTGCAACTCTTATGGCGAGACATGCATTCATACGATACGAGTATCATAGTCATGAAGAATTTCAAAAAGGTCATTCTTGAGAAAAGTTGCTCCACCAGACTTCCATTGACACATGGGCATAGAGGTTAGTGATGTCTCACTACATTAGTCCAAAAATGTGTCAACTACCTTAGCGCCAAGATGGAGGTCCAGATTAAATAACATTCTAGGCACGCTTCTATGAGTCCCTGTCTTGTCCTAATTAGAAAAGCATTGCTACATGAAAGTTTTCCGTGTCACATAGCGACATCTACAATACCAAATCAACATCAATAGTACTCATATGAAATACGTTTCATGTCCTTAAAAATATGTTTCATGTCATATATATCAGATTTTTTTTGGATGTATAAACTTCCTCTATAACCTCAGTCAATTATATAGAACTTTGACTTATGTCAAAATTTATGTTATTTATTTTTGTAAAGGGATTTCGTTCCTCTTTAAATGAATAGTTTCGCTAGTTATCGATCGATCGAGAATTAACTTAGAGCTCGGTCGACTATGGTATTGTTGGATTTGCGTTCTGATTCGTGCACGTGGGAGTTGCACATGTGGTACAATTGCATCATACCACAATGCTCGGTCAAATATTCTTGAGGTTGTTGATCCCGCAATGCTCCAAGATGACAGAAGTGTAACTAACATAATGAAAATTTTCATCATACCACTGGTTAGAATAGGCCTCTTGCTCCATGACATTGCCCAAAGAGCGTCCGGATATGGGACAGGTCTCTACCGAGATCCTTAGGATCAAGCACAAGGCCTCACACATGGGTTTATAAAGCAAAGAATGAACACGATGGTAGCTAGTGACAGAAGTTCATGTAAAGAAGATTAGTGATGTATTATCTCCGTTCTGAAATGTAAGCCTTTTTAGAAAGCTAATAGTAGTATCTTATGAATTTTCCTTTGTTGAAGTCAGTTAGACAGTTAGTGACACCTTAACATTCTCTTTTGCCATCTCATTTTCCTTTTATAAGTGAGTAATATATCTATAAGCACAATCTGAGCTATACTATTTATGCCATAAGTACCCAATCAATCAAGTTAGATCTTGCTGACTCGGAACCAGCTTGTGGGGACTAAACCGCGAATGTGAAGTCTGAACATGATAACAAGAAACTCACCTGAAAAGCTAAACTAGAACAAGATCAAGACCCAAGCCTACGCCCGATCTGCAGAGAAGAACGATGTCAAGCAAATATGCATGGCACAAACATGTACCTGCCTACTTGGCCATCACAGAACCCTAGCTTGCCTCGCATCTTCTGCAAAAATACTTGTACTTGAAATGTTCTCGTCAGTTAGTGGCATTTCAAGACAGCAATGTTCGCTTTTGCAATAGCATTTTCGTGTGATTTTGTATATAGTATCTCTAGAAGCCCTATCCATGCATGGGATTAAAACTCGATACATATGCATGATTAATCTCCAACTACATCAAGATAAACATTTTGGGAAGTAGTTTGGATCCGTTGGAGATTTAAAGCTTGAACCTGAACATGAAGTCAGCATGAAAACTACTCTCAATGTACCAGATATCATGTGCAGAGATCATAAGATCGCATCAGTAACTAGCTAGTAACCACCAGGATTATTATTATTTTTTGACGAAACCACCAGGATTTTTTTGTCCACTCTGACACAAGTATATATTCATCACAACAACATGAAGTAAGAATGTAGTGTACAACACGGGGGCAAGTAAGTGAAGCTGCCTAGTTTATCTTGCCCATACGCGATACAATACGATATTTTTCATTCCGGCGCCTTTGTGACTTCGCAGTGTGCGGTGAAGACTCGGTGATTACAGATTTGATTGGAGACGGCCTATGTGACCTGGTGGACCAGGAAGTGGGTGTGTAACATTTTCAAGGTTGGAGGATATGGGCCCAGTCACGTCAGATGCAGTTGCAGGTTTGCTGGTATATGAACCATTGTCAGGAACTGGGTGCTCCGGAGTGGACGGTAAAGACCTGTCGATCAAGGCCTCACCCTTTCTATTAGATCGATCAGCAAGGGGGTGTGCAACACCTTCATCCTTCCTCCGCTGAGGGTCAGACATGACTGGCACAGCTGCAACACAGTAGAGTAACTGTTTGCGAAAATCGGCAGAAGAAATGGAGACGGGTTCGTGAAGGAAACAACATCTGAGTTACCTGGAGCGGTCGGAGTAGGCGGAACGGCGGGGGAGTACGAGGAGCTCAGCCCTGGCTTCCCGCGCAACATGAGCAGCACCAGGGAGCACAGGGACGAGCGTGGAGCAATCGCTATCTTCTCTGTAACTCTAAGCTAGCTGTACGCAGAGGACAAGTTGATTAGTGATGATGAGATGACTGCGTCCTGGCTTGTGTATGCCTATTTATGCTGTTTAGATATGATACCAGAACTCTAGTCATATCATATGTCACAGAGTGGAAGGTCACATTGCTCCAAATCTCCAATGCATGCGTACATACTGCAGTTTGTTTGCCAACTACTCTGCCACAGAGCCACTGTACCAGTTGGTCCAGTTCAGTACCCAGCGTCATACACGGTATTCGAAGTTTGAACTACCAGGAAATAATTTAAGGAAGTGAAAGGATTATGCAAGCCCAGTTCACAAAGGATTTCATACAATATAAGATTATGCAGGCCAGGTTCTATTTAATTACACACTTTCAACTTTCACAAGTCCTATGGTGAGGTGCATTCATACGATGCGAGTATCATTCGTCAATAAGAATTTCAAAAAGGTTATTCTTGAGCAAAGTTGCTCCAGACTTCCACTGGTCAAGTCAATATAATGGAGTGAGGACTGAGCCATATGTAACTTCAAGCAAGTTGCTCAGCTGCTGGTAGGGTCAATGGGGGTAGGTTTATAGAGGCATAGAGGTTACTGATGTCTCACTATATTACTCCAAAAATGTGTCAACTACCTTAGCGTCAGGATGGAGGTTCAGGTTAATAAAATAATATTCTAGGAACACTACTATGACACCCAGCCTTGTCCTAATTAAAAAACATTGCTACATGAATGTATTCAGTGACACAGAGAGACATCTACAGTAACAAACCAACATCAATAGTACTCATACGAAATACGTTTCATATCCTCCAAAAATATGTTTCAAGTCGAATATATAATATTTTTTTGGATGTATATATTTTCTCTATAACCTAGTCAATTATAGAAAACTTTGACTAGGTCAAAATTTATGCCACTTAATTTTGAAAGTGTGGTGACCCAATATAGCATTGCATGTTATAGCATGTAAATCGTTGACATAAAAGTTGTGAAGTACCAATCCCTAAATATTACATCCCTCATGATGGTACAATAGAAACATAACTGATTTTTATTCAAGCACTTAACATTACAAGCCACATATGTACATCACACTTGAGTTTCTCCTTGGTCCAAAGAGGATAACTCGGAACTCTAGTTTGACTCGCACTAACTTATGAACAACATGTAAAATCAAACTAAGAGCCATAACTTTCCGAGCAGCTTTACTCTATAAGGTTCGGTGTTGCCTGACTAACTAACTTAAATGTTACTACTACTCCTCGGCTGTAAAACCTCGAATATTAAGAAAGTGAAGTACTCAGGATAAAACTATCTTAGAAAAAGTATGAGCCAGGAAACTTTGTTTCTACTCAAGGGAGATTTATATTTTGCTAGGTTTAACCATACTACTGGTGAAATCACACCGGCTTGGGGGCAGTGTGATCAAACCACAGTGATGGCTATAATCGTATACATGATTGCTCGATTGATTGATTGTCATGCATCGTTTCAAGTGATATTCAGGAGTATGTCATCGTATAATTATAATATCGATAAGAAACCAGTGAGCATTGCCCTTTAGTTACTAGTTGAATCAACACGAGGTGATATAGTTATTGTATTGCCGAAATGGTTCAGTTTGATGTGCCAAGTTCCTCCGTTGTGCATCATACATTATGAGCATCTCGTACACATAAGCATGAAGTATATCTAAGTGATAAGTATTTGAAATGTGTACAATACATGAATATAAGGTAATACAAGATGTACAAATAAATAAGTGTCAAGAGTAATAAGTTAATGCCACAAATTAAATTAAGGTTGCTTTTACCTGTGTGTTCCAATATTAGAGTCATTTGACTGTTTGACCATGATAGTCGAGTGTGCGCTCGAGACCACGAGGCCACCAAAATTTCTTATTTCCCTAATATTTCAAAAAAAGCTATTTTCCGGTGTAATTGATTCCGTTGGTAAAGTTCTACCTAACTTGCAAAATAGCCACGAGGGAAAATAGGTACTGAATGAGGAACCAGATAAAATTAAATTTTGAAGACGTTGATATGAAATTATTTATTTATTCTTTGAGCTTACTAGTTGAAGTTACTTTTTCTCATATGCAGATTCACTAGAAAATAAACATTCATGTGTTTGGCTCGACTAGCAGCCCCATACCTTGCCCTATGCTTAAATGCAATCCATAGAAATAACCTATCATATTAGCATGTACTGTAGCAGTCAAAATGTTGTTCTCTGTGGGTTTCTACCAAAGCCTATCCTCACCGTTCCAGAAAAGTGACTAGCACCTTTCGCCCCCCGCGCGGGCAAGCGGGCCGAACCCTAGCGCTGCCTCTTCCCGTCCCCTTCTCGCACTCTCCTCTCCGCCGCCGCTGGCGCGAGCCGCCGGGTGTTGCCTGTGCGGTCCCGGCGGCGGCGGCCATTCCCCGCGAGCGTGGAGCTGTGGCGCGGCGTGCGGTGGCCCGTGGCGGTGTTCTTCGGCAGACGACGGTCCGGCACGGCCGGGTGGCTTCGGTGGCGATGGCGCAGCCTCTTGGCGGCGGGGCGGTGTGTAGCTTGGGGGCGGCCGGCTGGTCGCCGGTGTGTGGCCGGCAGCGCCTTCCCGGCCCAGATCTGGGCCCGTCGGGGCCCATCTGTGTCTGGGCGGGCCGCCCCAAGCGCGTTGGCGAACCCCCTGGAGGAAGAGGAGGTGCTTCGGCGGGGATGGGTGGTGAAGCCGTTGTCAGCCGGCCTGCTGCAGCGTGGCGGCGGAGACTTTGCGGGCTAGTTTGGGCCCGGCCGGGCCAGTACGCCTGGTGTGTCTCTGCTGCCACGTCCGGTCTGCTACCGCGAAGGCGGTGGAGGTAGTTCCCTCCCGCATGGCTTCGGTACTGCTACCCCTGACCCTGTTGTCCCCTTTTCTTTCCTCTAGGCCTCGCAACGGCGTCCACGGTGAGACGGTGAGGATGGAGCCAAGACTGTGGTGGCGCGTTCTGGTGGCTGGCAGGTTGGTTGGAGCACTTTGAATCGTTCGAGGTGGTGGTGGTGGGGGTCGGGAGAAATCCTTGTCGGTTCGTCCGGCACCGTCGGGGTGATGCCTGCGGGTGCCATCTTTCCTTCCGGGAGGGCGTCGGGTGTACCCCCTCCTTACCCTCCTCCGCATATCGGGGGAAACCCTAGGACTATTCTGGGCAGCAACGGCGTCGTCGTTGTTTTCCTTGTTGAAGGTGTTGCTTGGTATGCGGCGATTCGGTGTGCTAGGAGCGTGGTGGGACTTCTCTGGAGGGCGCAGCGGTGGCGGCTCATCCTTGTTTTTTCGTCGATCTACCGTTGTCGGCATTTGTTTCTCTTACATTTCTTTGTCTTTTCTTTTGGGCTTAGTTGTGCTGTTGCCCAGCGTTCTCGATGTATCAATGATTGCTATATTAATATAGCGGGGCGAAAGCCTATTTCGAGGAGGAAAGTGACTAGCACGAGCTGACACACAAAGGAGAAGCCACCGTAGCAAAATATGACACCTCATAGTCCTATAGAAGCACTAGGATGAGAGGAATCGATTGAAGCCTTCTCCACTATAGCATTTTTTGACACGAAAACAGTAGGGAAGGACCCTACTGTGTCATTTTATATATTTTATAAACAAAAGCAGAAAACATAAGTTCAGAATCAAATTACAAAGTGTCCAGCCACTGAGTCATGCCCTCCATGAGACTAGGTTTAGCACTATGTCTAATAAGCTCAAAAGATTCTTTGAAGAAATTAATACAAGCATCTAAGCTTATCTGCTGATTATCAAAAATGGATCTGTTCCTGTGGTTCCAGATGCTCCAACAACCAGACTCTTTGAAACAGATCAGATTATATCTCTGTCTGGCATCCATGAGCATGTCGAAAATACCCAACTCAGTGTTCCACTCCATATTCAGTTTCCACCGGAAGTTTTGACTAAAATCACATGAAAAAAAGAGGTGAATAAAATCCTCATTAGCCCCATCTGTAAATAAGACACAATCATGTGACTCAACATGGAAATTCTTCCTGGCCAATAGATTCCTGGTATTAAGCATGTCTTGCAAAAGAAGCCAGAAGAAAAAATTGTGCTTGGGCATAACACAAGAATTCCAGATCGATCTCATGGGAGCAGGTACCAAATCTGAGGGGCACAAGGCAACATAAACTCTCTTACTAGAATAGTCCTTATGGCCATCTGTGAGTTTCCAAGTATTTTGAGTGGGATTATCAGAATATGGGGTGATAGACAGCTGAAGCATGCCACACTAATCAGAAGCAATCAAAGATAATGGCAGGTGGAACAGATTATAGATTTCCTCATTGCAACAGATATCAACTGCTTTTTTCAATGTGATCCCTTGGTCCTTGGTAAAAAAAATGGAATTTATGTCACAAAGATCTATCTGACCAATTATCCATCCAGAGTCTGACAGTTGCACCATCACCAGCCACACATGAGGCAATTTCAAGGAATATACTGAGCAGCTTAAGACAACCCTTCCACCAAAATGACCCACATGGGTTGGAATTCTGTGGAATTTTGCCATGTGCATAATGTGCTTGCCATACCAGATGAACCCAAGGGATATCATGTTTGTTCATGAACTTGAACATATTTTTGAGAATAAGAGCAGTGGGTTCTAAGATGAAGAACACCAAGTCCACCTGCATTTTTCGGCTTGCAGACCTTTTCCCATTTAACAAGACATTTACCTTTCTTCTCAATCTCTTTCCCTCTCAAAGAAAACCTCTAGCAGGGCTTTCAATATGATCCAGGAAGTGTACAGATAGCAAAATTTGGAATGGCTGAAATAATAACTTTGACAACGACTAGTCTACCATCATATAATAGCGTATCAGCAATACCAACTAACCTTCTGTCAGTCCTCTCAATAATGTCTATAAGGTGTTCCATTGCAGGCTTAGTGGTGACCATGGGTAAACCCAAATATGTAAACGGAAGAGATCCCACTTTACAACCGAATCCCGGAGCCAGCTCAGAGTATTTCTCACTTGTAATATTGATAGGTACCATAGCGGATTTGCTAAAAGTTTACTTTCAACCCGGTGAACAGAGAAAAATTCTGAAGTAAATCTTTTAACCGGAGCAACTGAATTGAACAGGCAGGCAGAATGAGCAAGGTGTCGTTAGCATATTGCACAATGGGGTAATCTAAACCCAAAGAATGGTCCAGAGGTAAATTGATCAAGCCAGTGTGCCAAGCATCATTAACAATGTATTGTAGAAGTTCGGCCGTTGAGACAAAGAGCACAGGTGAGAGGGGATCCCCATGTCTGACACCTCGCTTGCAAATAATTTGTTTACCAGGAACCCCGTTAAGTAAAACAACAGTGGAAGCAGTATACAGGAACCCATGTGCTTCAACATTAGCAAAATGGCACTATACTCCACTGTGTCAAAAGCCTTTTCAAAATCGAGCTTGATGATGGCAATCTCTTGTTTTGATTTATGACAGAGATGGATATATTCAAAAGACCAAGCTTGACACAATCATGGATTGTTCTACTCTTAATGAAGCCATACTGATTTTTGAGAAATTTAAGAGCTAAACTGACTAGAGAAATAGGCCTGTAGTCGACATATTTTGGGTTTCCTTTCTTTGGTATGAGAGTGATATAAGCATTCTTGATACTCTGAATATTAAGGTTACCGGAATGGAAATCATCACATAGCTGATAAAGTTACTCTTTAACTGTATCCCAACACTTCTTTAAGAAAGCCCCATTAAATCCATCAAGTCCAGGTGACTTATTAGTAGGCATATTTTTAACAATGTCATCAATCTCATCTCTGAAAAATGGCTCAATTAAGCTGTTAAAATCAATATCCGGATTGGGTTGAACCATATTCTAAAGATCCCACGAGGAATCAGGGTTTCCCCTGGAGCACCCGGGCGGAGGCGCAAGAAAACCACCTCGACGACGCCTCCAAGGAGGTCACGACGCCAAAAAAGGCGCCGCCGCCGTCGGTTCCAGCCGCAGCCAGAACAAGACTTTCGCCCGGCAGAGAGTCGCAACCTCACACCCGCCGCAAAGGGCCGGCCAGACCACCATCACCACCCGGCGCGCCGACACCGCGCCACAGCCACCACCAACACCAATCCAGAGAGCTCCGCGAGCACAACCGACACCCACCGTACCTCGCGGAGATGAGAGGCCGGGCTGCGCAGCATGCGGCCGACAGAGCACCGCCAAGGAGCACCGTGGGCGCCGCCGGAACGCCACGAAGGAGGGGGCGCCGAACAACACCGAAGCGGAGACTCGAAGACGAACGCCAACGTCCGTAGGCTTGAGCTCCCCGGACCAGCCGCCGCACCGCCCACGCGGCCACCGCGGCCGCCACACACTGTCGAGGATGGGGACTGGGGTGCCCCGGCCCTACGGGCCGCAGCCCGCGGCGCACCACCGGCCGACCCGCTGCATCTCGCACAGCCCCGCCGCCAGCACCGCCAAGGTGCCCAGCAGCAGGAGCGACGAGACGCGCACCCCGCACTTGCAGCCGCCGGGGCCAGGTCTGAGGCCCGCCAAACCCCATCTGGGCCCGATCCGTAGAGCACAAACGGACTGCAGAGGCGCCACCGTCGCGAGGAAGCCGAGCACGGTATCCGGCGTCGATTGGCGCTCGTCGCCGGGAGACCATGACCCCACGCCGCCGTCTTGCCGTCGAAGCCACGCCGCCGCCACCGGAGAGCCCCTCCACCGACAAGCGCATGGAGACAAACGCCCCGCCGCCACCATCACCGGCCACCGCCTGGAGCTTTTGTCCGGCTTGACCTCCGGCGGCGGCGAGGATGGGGGATGAGGGAGAGGTCTGGAACTGGCGGCGCGGTCGCCCCCGAGTCGCCTAAGAGCAGGCGACGCGAGGAACTAGGTCTTCTGAGCTGCACTATCTTCTCAATTTTTCAGACTCGCCTTTTCATTTTGGAGGGCTGCAGGGCGACACTTTCCTGTGTCGTTTTGCCTGCTGGGGTCCTCGCCTTGGTTGCTCCGTCGGCCGGAGGGAGCTGTGGAGCGAGTTGGTTGTCGGCGTCGACGAGCGATTTGGATTCCTCGACTCGGCGGTCAGGCGAACACGTCTTCGGTTTCGGTGTGCTCCGGGTGAAAACCCTGCACCGGCCTCGGCCGATGCCGGTGATGGCTCTTGGACGTCGCTCCCCTCGTTGGAGGCATCACTGTGGAGGCCCTTCACTGCAAGTTTGTTGTTCGTGTTGTCTGTCCAGTGGTTTCGTCCCGGCTTGTCTTCGGCTAGGTGGTTGCGCGGCCCCGGGGTCGGCATGGTTGTCGGAGCGGCGGCTCCGTGTTTTGCCTCCGCCTTGTCGCGTTTTGAGGTGTTTTCAGGGTGTCGGCCTTGGCCACTGGGGTGGCTAGGCTGTCGGCTCGTGTGGTGCGCGGCCCCGGGGCCGGTGTGTTGTGTTGTGTTGTATCGGTTTTCGGCTAGTTTCCCTTATAAACTAGCCATTCTCTTCTCCTATATCAATGAATGGCAAGTCTCTTGCCTAGTTTCAAAAAAATATTCTGAAGATCAAATAACATGACTGGATTGTCAGAGCTGCCAATTCTTTCCTTGAAATCCTGCCAGATGATTGCTGCCTTAGCTTCATGGTCCAAAACAATTCTATCATCATCTGTTCTCAGGCTAGCAATATAATTCCCCTTGAAGCTTGGCATTCCTGCAGGCTTATTCCTCTCATCTCTGTAGCATCTCTCTCCCAAAGACCAAGACGCAGAAGACATGGCCGGTGAGATATTTTGGTAGAAGTCTTCTCCACTATGGCATTCCTGCAGGCTTCTTCCTCTCATCTCTCGCGCCACATCGACATAACATGTTGTTCCTATCTAACAAAAACAAGCAAAATGTAAAGTGGGGTAAATTGTGTTCGAAGTCTCCTAGGTGAGATATTTTGGTAGAAGTTTCACTAAATGGTTAATATGTGACACAAATGCACAACTACACAAGTACACGGTAAAAACTGGAATTCACTCTTAGAGTTATAAACAAAAGCAGAAGTCCCCGCATGTTTTAAAACCCTGAAATTTTGGAACTTCAAAATTCTGAAGTGAGGACCAGATATTCCTCAAATTGATTCTGTTCTTTCTGAAATTTACACTAGTGGAAAACGGGGCTACAGGCCCGGTCCGTTTGGGCCTTCAGTCCCGGTTTCCAAACCGGGACCAATTAGGCGGGACTAAAGGCCCCCCCCCCTTAGTCCCGGTTCAAAAAGGCACCGGGCCTAAAAGCTGCGCCACGTGGTGCGGCCAGGGAGCTCGCGGTGGAAGGCCTTTGGTCCCGGTTCGTGGTACGAACCGGGCCTGGGTACTCTGCCGCGGCAGAGAATTCCTATTTCTCTGCCGCGGCACAGTTTAGGGTGCAGCAGCGTTTCTCTGCCGCGGCAGAAAAACAGGGCGTTTCTGTGCCGCGGCTGAATTTCAGCAATGCATATATATCATTCAAGAAACCACAAACAAATCGTCGTGAATATATATAGACATCGTCAACAGTACACGTAATGCATGCATATCAAGTCGGATCTCTTTACTAAATCTATTAGCTTCTACAAAGTTGCTCAACACCTAGCTATGACCTTCGCATAGTGCTCTCCACCTGGGGTTATGCACTCGATAAGAAAGAATCCCGCGATTTCCTCTTGAATTGCTCGTATTTGATCCTCCGTTATGAGACTGTCCCGCAGGCGTATCATCTATATTTAAAAAAGGAGATCAATATATGAATGGAAATCATACAATAGATGGTACTAATTAAGATAATTGTGAGAATTTGTTATCATACACGAGTGGCATGTATTTGGGCATCCCCACCCTTGGGACAGGTCATGTCACGAATGAAGGTGCAGACGTAGTATCCACATAAGTTATTCCCGCGTTCCTGCCACATACACTTTACGAAAAAATAGTTCGATCAAACTAATAATCAAGCATCGTATTGAAAGTAAATATCATACATAGAGTTTCACGGACATAGCTATATATATAGTACTACTTACAGGGTAATCTTCAAATGTAAGCTCCGGTTTCCATTTACCCGGAACAGTAGTGATGAACCGTTTCCAAGCCCTGCCCCGGAAAAAATAATGAGTAAATGAGTTATTGATTAGTTGATGATATCGTCGAATTAGAACAGATGAAGATGCCAATACGAAATTGATTGAAATTACCTCTGAAGGATGACAGCCATGTCCGCCCATTCCGCATATTCTTTACGTTTCGAGTCCATGACCTTTACGACTCCTTTGTGAAGATCAATGATAAGGAGAATAAAGTGGAATCTGCACAAGCATAGCTCAATGATTAGGAGAATAAAGTGGAAGCTGCACAAGCATAATGTATGTTATATATAACACTCACTTGAAGTTGTAGGGAAAGAATATTTCCTCTTTGTCTGCTTGCTTCACTAAAAACATTACCATGTTGTCCTCTGTGTCCTTGGCGAAGTCTCGAACCGTAACTTCATGAACTGTGTTTGGGTCTATGAACCCCAGCGGTAGGAGCTTGCCTCTTTTGCATTCGAGCTTCTTCATTCTGCATAATTAAATATATAGCGTACACAAAGAATATAGTGAGGATAATTGTTAGTGCAAATGAATGAGCGCTGAGCTACAGACTTAATTACATAAATCAATCACTTACAGGCAGTAGCAATGATGACATTTTGTCGAGGGCGTCTTGATTGAATAACTGAAACAGTTCTTCTAACTCAAGGTTTATCTCCTCGTTCCCCCGGAAGTAATGCTCATCTCTAAGATACACCGTGAGGTAGCGATCACCTCTTCGACAGGCTTTGTACCAGTCATGCAACCTTCGCATCTGAGTACCTAGACGCGAGCTCGCCAGTTTTGACGAGATCTTTTCCGTATCTATACTTGTTTACCACTTGAGCCGTTGGATAGTAATCTTCGTAATCAACTGATGCTCCCTGAGCTCTAGCCCCCGTTCGATCATCGATGCCGTCTCTGGATCATCATAGGGCTGCACGACGAAGTGGGGTATGGCCTGATTGTCCTGCTGTCCAAGCTGGGCGACTTTTTTTGCTTCTTTGGTCGCTCTATAGGACTGTCCAAGAGAGCGGTCATGATCAGATCTCAGCTCAGGTCTCTTCATTCTCGTCTCGGCAAAGTGCTTCATTGTTTGCGGTTTAATAAACATCTTCTTCGCGCAAGAAACGCCTTTTGCTCTTCGTCTGCTCATGTGGTAACAACTCTGGAGTCTGTGCCCTCATCGGAGTTGATGATCTCTTCGGAGCTGTAGGAGGTGCCCCGGTTAGCTTCCTCTTTGCTTAGGTGGAGGCGGCGGAGTCTCCTGACGAGGAGGAGGAGGCGGCGGAGTGTTTTCACGCGGAGGAGACTGCTCATGCACAGGGGAATCATCATCGCGCATAGGAGAATCATCATGCGGAGGAGACTCATCACGCGGAGGAGACCCTGGTGGCGGAGGAGGCGGAGGAGGTGGCCTGCTTGGTGGCTTCTCACCTGGAAACACAATGTTCTCCTTCCGCCATTGCACGGTGGTTCTACGGGCTTCTCCCAGTTCTTTGATTTCCCCATCTTCACCTGCAGGGTGCTCAAGCACCATCCCCTCATAATCTCTCAACACTTCATCCACCATCACAACAGCAAAGTCGTCTTGGACCGAACGGCAATGGTAAGACCTTGTAGGTAAGAAGATGCCGACCGCCGCCTTGAAGGATAGGTTGAAAACTTTAACATGCAGCTCACAAGGACGGCTCTCAGTGAGATCATCCACGGGGGTAGCGAGGAGGCTCGACCACCTCATCATTAATATGATCGGCCTGCTGAGAGGAAGCTACGCTGCTTCTCCGGTGTTGTTGAGATTGCAGCGGGACGAGGGCATCGAGCAATGGCGCAGGATCTACAGCCTGCCCTGAGCCATCTGGGATGTAAGTACTTGGGTTACCATGGTTAATTGGGCTTGCATGGTGGTAAAACCCTCCTCTAAGGTCGCTATGCGGTCTGTTTCCCTTGCCTTTCCTCTCATGGCTTTTATCAGGAAATCTCTTCCTTTCCGCAGGAAAGCCAATGTTCCACGGAACGGAGCCTTCTGTGCCTCGTGTTCGTCCGCCGTGTTCTTTGTTCCCAAGGGCGCGTGTCAGCTCATCGTTCTCTCTATCGGGCTGGAACCTCCCCTCCTCGTCCTTATGTGCTTTTTCCAGGGCTTCAATGGGAAACTTCAGATGAGCTTTCTTATAGATGCACTTCCCTGTTTCTGGATGCAACATTCCCCCAATCCCGTAGAACCACTCCTTGCACCGTTCGATCCAACCGTGTGTCCCTAATCTGATCCCTTTCCTGGTCAGTTCCGCCTCAGCTGCCTCCCACTTAGGACGGTTAGCCCTGTATCCACCTGGACCCAGAATTTGGTTATATTTCTTCAACGCAGCATTTGCCTTATTTGTTTCCGACCTTTTCTTAAATTCTTCTGACTCCGTGCTGTACTTCACGAATTCGTCCCAGTGATTTTTTACCTTCTCACTGTCCGGAGTCTTCTTTTTCTTGATAAGCAATCTTTTCTTGTGGTTCTTGAATAGTTCGGCCATCTTCTTCTTGGCAAACTCGGTGAGGGCATGCTCCATCTTGGCCTTTTCAGCGGCACCCCCCTCTTCGGGTACTATGTTGAAATGTGACATGAGCTTGGTCAGAATGCTGTTTTTGGCTACATCATCGATATAAAGACCTTGAGCTTCTTCCTCTGCAGAACACTAGTCCCTTTGGCTTGTTCCATTCTCGAACGGTGATCGGGACGTGGTCCCTAACAAGCACTCCGCATTGAGCTATGAATGCCTTTGCACCTTTCTCTGGAGCAATCGGTTTACCATCCTTAGCGATGTGGGTGATGTCGTGCCTAACACCGTCGTCCAACTTTTTGGCCGGGCCTCGCTTCCTCGACTTTACAGAAGAAGTGCTCGATCCGGAGGGCTAAAAAAGAAATAATTTATAGTCAGTACAATTTAATTGGTTAATGCATCTAGTCGATCAACAACGGCTTAATTAATTTATATACCTGGGTGATAACTACGGTTCCGGAGCCATTATGATGATCTTCTTCCTCACCGGCGCCATTAGGATCTTCTTCCTCAATATTCTCCGCTCCCTCACCGGAGTCATTCAAAAAAGTTGCGTGACATCGTCACCGCCATCATCTGGAATAACGACGTCGTCGCGATCATCAAGAGTACCGTTGGCTATGAGGTCAGCCATGAAATTTTCTTGAGTTTCATCTCTCTCCATGCTTTCTACAACGACCTGCAAACTATATATAGGAACCATCATATGATCAAATTAAGGATAATGCAGAAAACTGAAAATGGAGTTACATATGTAGTTCTTAATTAACTAAGGATCGATAATATAGTGCTGAAAGCAGATAGTGCAGTTACATGCATACATAGATCGGGTTCATGTTTATTTAACCCTAATACATCAATCAATACTACAACCTCTCAACGACCGCGCCGACCGGGACCTGAGCCGCGCCGGTGAACACCCAAAGCCACGGAACAGTGGGAGCATAGCTAACATGAGATCCCTGCATAACGCTCCATCCGGTCCTATACATGTTGTCTAACGCATACATGTAACGGCGAACGTGCTCGTCCTCCGCCGCAATGCGCTGAGCTACCTCCTCGGCGGGCTCCTCTGAAACGACCGTGGCCCATAAGACCTCCACCAAAGAATATCCGGGTCGACGACGGGACCCGATTCCGCACCAAGGTGCGCGACCAAGCTAAGACCTCCCAGTGCCACCCCGGCGGAGCCCAGTCCCGGACCTCCCCAGCTGCTGCATCTCCTCTAGAAGAGTCGACCACGGCGCGGCGGCTGTCGCGGCATCGTAGCTACGAAAACAAATCATATATATATGTACCAACATAAATAAAAAATCATAATATTGTGCTAAATAAAATAACTTCACTAGTTATCTGCGCTTCGTCTCCGCGGGATTGATCTCCGCGGAGACGAAGGGGTAACTGTTATAGGGAAACTACCTCTATTTGGGGGGCGCCGGCACTACCGCGTAAGGCGGCGCCGGCACAACATCCTCTATTTGGGGGGCGCCGGCAAGAGCGCCGGCACAACCGCGTAAGGGGGCGCCGGCACAACATCCTCTATTTGGGGGGCGCCGGCAAGAGCGCCGGCACAACCGCGTAAGGGGGCGCCGGCACGACATCCTCTATTTGGGGGGCGCCGGCAAGAGCGCCGGCACTACCGCGTAAGGGGGGCCGGCACGACATCCTCTATTTGGGGGGCACCGGCAAGAGCACCGGCACTACCGCGTATAAGGGGACACCGGCACAACATCCTCTATTTGGGGGGCGCCGACAAGAGCGCCGGCACTACCGCGTAAGGGGGCGCCGACCCTAAAATCCTCTATTTGGGGGGCGCCGGCAAGAGCGCCGGCACTACCGCGTAAGGGGGCGCCGACCCTAACCATTTTGCCAACTATTTTACACTAATTAATCTAACTACACTAATTAATCTAACTAACAATTAATCTAACAAAAAAACTTGAAAAAAAGGAGAGGTGGCCGGCGCGGGCTCACCTCACCTTGGCGGCGGAGAGAGAGGCGGCCGACGGTCGAGGAGGCACGAGCGGCGCCGATAATTTTTCTAACTTTTTATCTAACTTTTTATGTAACTATTGTTTCTAATTTTACTAACTAATTTTACTAACTAATTTTACTAACTATTTTTTCTAACTAATTAACCTAACAAACTAATCTAACAAATGACTAAAAAAAGAAAAAAAAATAGGAGAAGGTGGGCGGCCGGTGGCTCTTACGGCGGAGGAGGCGCGGTGGCGGGGCGCGGCGGAGGAGGCGCGGTGGTGGGCGCCGCGGCGGCGGAGGCGCGCGCGGCGGCGCGCGGGAGGCGGCGGGAGGCGCGCGCGGCCGGGCGCGGGGGAGAGGCGGCGGAGGAGCCGCGGGAGAGGAGGGGGCGGCGGCAGGAGGGCGGCGGCGGAGCGCGGCAGACGAGGCGGCGGCGGCGTCGGCGGCGGGCGTCGGGGCGGCGGCGAACGGCAGGCAGCCAGCGTGGCGGTTGCTCGTCTCTCTGGATCCGAAGTGGTGAAGTTATAACCCCCTTTTGTCCCGGTCGATACAAACCGGGACCAAAGCTTGGTCCCGGTTTGTAATACAAACCGGCCTAAAGGCCTTTTTGCTTTTCGCGCAAAAGGCCTTTAGGCCGGTTTACAAACCGGGACCAAAGACCATTTTTTAAAAAATTTCGTTCCCGCCTTATTTAAAAAAACCACTTACTGGCCACCGCACGCCACACGGTCCACCGCCGCCACCGCCGTATCGCCACCGCCACCGCTACACAGACCACTGCCACCGCACGCCACCACCGTACCGCCATGTACTGCCACCACCGCCGCCACCGCCATGGCCACCACCACCGTTGTATTGCCCACCACCGCCGTCCTTTCCCGTGCCACCGCACGCCACACGTGTTCACCGCCGCCGCCATGTACGCACCGCCGCCACCGCTGTATCGCCACCGCCACCGCCATGCATGTACAGCCACCGTCGCCACCGCTGTATCGGCACCACCGTCACCGCCATGTACTGCCACCACCGCCGCCCGCCATGTACAGGCCACTGCCACCGCTCTGTCACATCCGCCGTACCGTTGCGTGCACCGCCGCCGCCATGTACCGCCATCGCCGCCACCGCCACATGCCACCGCCACCCCATGCATGTCCATGGCCACCGCCTTGCCCACCAACCGACCGCCATGTCCGCCACCACCGCCGGCACCGCCATGTACCGCCACCGTGCCGTGACTATCACCACCGTACCGCCATGTACTGCCACCACCACCGTCACCGCCATGTACAGCCACTAGTTGTTTATATATTTTAATTGTATTTTCAATAAAGTCGTTGTGGCAGACGCTGATGATGAGAAAAGTTTCCCGCCAGATACATAGAATTAAAGTACAGAGCTCAACTGAAAATTAATTAAGATACATATGGCCAGATTCGACTGTTCGAGTCATTCAGTCATACTCGTGCCTAGCCCGATAGTACTCGCCACTGTAGTCGTCGTAGTCGTCATCATCGTCGCTGGCATCGGGGTCGCGGTAGTCGAACCTCGCGGGAGAGCACGCGTGGGCTGGGACCGAGGGTAGCACAGCGGGGGCCACGGTGGGCCATGACGCTGGAGAGTCCGGCCGCGCCACCACAGCCGACGGCCGGCCTCGTTGAAGTCCGAAGGAGGCGGGCCGCCCTCCTCGTGCCTGGCAAGCGCCCTCTCATGCCGATTGATGAAGAAGCTTTCCCAAGTTGGGAAGTAGTCGGGATGCCACTGGGGATTCCTCCGCTGCTCCGCGTGAGCTCGAAGTAGTAGTGGTTCGTGATGGCCATCTCGCGCGCCACACCTAGAGGGACAGGAGGGACCGGTACGCCTCCGACGCTCAGCAACCAGCCGGTCGGGACGCGGTAGCCCGGCGGGCAGGGGTAGTTCGACGCAAAGCGCCTCCGCCTCCCGGAGGGTTAGAGATACGATGGAAGCCATGGGACAGAGTGATGAGGTTTGCAGAAATGAGTGTAGATGTGATATGTAAATGGAGGCCAAGCCATCATATATATAGTGAAAAAATGGCGGGAGGACGGAGGCGGGCGGTGGAAAGCGCAAAAAAAAGGCGAACGCAAGGCGCCGAAAACATTAGTCCCGGTGGACAACCTAAAGATTTTTTTTGTCATCTAACAAAACTGTCGGTGGGATAACCCTTTAGTCCCGGGTGGGTACAACCGGACGAAAGATCCTTTTTTTGTCATCTAACAAAACTGTCGGTGGGATAAGGACGTGTGGGTAACCTTTAGTCCCGGCTGGTGGGTACAACCGGGACTAAAGATGTCGGCAGGATAAGAACGCATGGGTGGACGCACTGCTCGATGAGATAAAGCATGTAGCGCACGACGTCCTCGAAGAACAAGACAAAGTAGAAGAGGTGCAGTGCCTATAAAAGGAGCATCGATACGCCTTGCCGAAGCAGATCAACAAGCCAAGCAGAGTTTCATTCCCATGGATGAAGGAAAGGGTTGGGAAATCTCCCGTGACACAGCTTCTCGAAGATGTCGTTGGTGCACACGCGCCTACGGCATCTTCGGAGGCTGTGCCTCGGAAAATTTCCCGGCAAGCCCGTGAACGACTACATCTCCTCTAACAGTACTGTTGGGGAAAGGTTTGGGAAATCTCCCGTGGCGCAGCTTCTCGAAGATGTCGTTGGTGCACACGCCCTACGGCATCTTCGGAAGCTGCTCCTCGGAATTTTTCCCTGCAAGCCCCCGAACGACTACATCTCCTCTAACAGTAGTACTGTTGGGGAAAGGGTTGAGAAATCTCCACTTTTAATATCTTACATACAGTTAAATTGATTGCCATGTTGAGATACTCATTTTGTAGGATAACGTAGCATAGAAAACAAAAATTTTCCTACGGCGAACACGCAATCCAAGCCAAGATGCAATCTAGAAGACGGTAGCAACGAGGGGATTGTCGAGACTCACCCTTGAAGAGATTCCAAAGCCTACAAGAGGAGGCTCTTGTTGCTGCGGTAGACGTTCACTTGCCGCTTGCAAAGCGCGTAGAAGATCTTGATCACGATCGGTTCCGGCGCCACGAACGGGCAGCACCTCCGTACTCGGTCACACGTTCGGTTGTTGATGAAGACGACGTCCACCTCCCGTCCCAGCGGGCAGCGGAAGTAGTAGCTCCTCTTGAATCCGACAGCACGACGGCGTGGTGTCGGTGGCGGTGTAGAAGTCCGGCGGAGCTTCGCTAAGCTATGCGGGCAATATGAAGTGGAGGAGCAAAGCTAGGGTTTGGGAGGTGGCCGGCCACTCTATGGGGGGCGGCCAGCTTGTGGTCTTGGGGTGGCCGGCCCCCTCCCTTGGCCCCTCATTATATAGGTGGATCCCAAGTGTTGGTGTCCAAGTCTTCGAATAAGACCCAAACCAAAACCTTCCATATGGAAACTTTCCTCCCACTAGAGGTGGGAATTCCACCTTCCATGGGGGGGGGGCCCCCTAGGGGAGTCCACTTGGGACTCCTCCCCCACTAGGGTTGGCCGGCCATGGAGGTGGAGTCCCATGTGGACTCCACCT
Source organism: Lolium multiflorum (assembly GCA_030979885.1). Taxonomy (NCBI): domain Eukaryota; kingdom Viridiplantae; phylum Streptophyta; class Magnoliopsida; order Poales; family Poaceae; genus Lolium; species Lolium multiflorum. The sequence goes on from CM061753.1 coordinate 257,292,149, forward strand.
TCCTTGGTGGTTTCTTCCGGACTTTTCTAGAACCTTCTAGAACCTTCCATAGAACCTTCCGCATCATTTTATTCACATAAAATGACATCCTATATATGAATCTTATTCTCCGGACCATTCCGGAACTCCTCGTGATGTCCGGGATCCCATCCGGGACTCCGAACAAATATTCCAACTTCATTCCATATTCAAGTACTACCATTTCAACATCCAACTTTAAGTGTGTCACCCTACGGTTCGTGAACTATGCGGACATGGTTGAGTACTCACTCCGACCAATAACCAATAGCGGGATCTGGAGATCCATAATGGCTCCCACATATTCAACGATGACTTTAGTGATCGAATGAACCATTCACATATGATACCAATTCCCTTTGTCACGCGATATTTTACTTGTCCGAGGTTTGATCATCGGTATCACTATACCTTGTTCAACCTCGTCTCCGACAAGTACTCTTTACTCGTACCGTGGTATGTGGTCTCTTATGAACTTATTCATATGCTTGCAAGACATTAGACGACATTCCACCGAGAGGGCCCAGAGTATATCTATCCGTCATCGGGATGGACAAATCCCACTATTGATCCATATGCCTCAACTCATACTTTCCGGATACTTAATCCCACCTTTATAACCACCCATTTACGCAGTGGCGTTTGATGTAATCAAAGTACCTTTCCGATATAAGTGATTTACATGATCTCATGGTCATAAGGACTAGGTAACTATGTATCGAAAGCTTATAGCAAATAACTTAATGACGTGATCTTATGCTACGCTTAATTGGGTGTGTCCATTACATCATTCATACAATGATATAACCTTGTTATTAATAACATCCAATGTTCATGATTATGAAACTAATCATCTATTAATCAACAAGCTAGTTAAGAGGCTTACTAGGGACTCTTTGTTGTTTACATATCACACATGTATCAATGTTTCGTTAATACAATTATAGCATGGTATATAAACATTTATCATAAACATAAAGATATATAATAACCACTTTTATTATTGCCTCTTGGGCATATCTCCAACAGTCTCCCACTTGCACTAGAGTCAATAATCTAGATTACATTGTAATATACCTAACACCCATGGCATTCTGGTGTTGGTCATGCTTTGCCCTAGGGAGAGCTTTAGTCAACGGATCTGCTACATTCAGATCAGTGTGTACTTTGCAAATCTTTACTTCTCCATCTTCGATGTACTCGCGAATCGAGTGGTAACGCAGCTTGATATGCTTCAGCCTCTTGTGTGACCTTGGCTCTTGTGCATTGGCGATGGCACCCATGTTATCACAGTAGATGACAAATGGGTCCAATGCACTAGGAACCACACCGAGCTCTACAATGAACCTCTTCATCCATACCGCTTCGATGAAGCCTCTGAAGCCGCTATGTACTCCGATTCTGTTGAGGATTTCGCCACCGTGCACCGCTTCGAGCTTGCCCAGCTTACTGCAGCACCATTCAATATAAACACGTACCCAGATTGTGACTTAGAGTCATCAGGATCGTGTTCCAACTTGCATCGGTGTAACTTGTTACAACGAGCTCTTGGTCACCTCCATAACAAAGAAACATATCCTTAGTTCTTTTCAAGTACTTCAGATATTCTTGACCGCTGTCCAGTGTTCCATTCCTGGATCACTTTGATATCTCTAGTCAAACTAACGCATGTGCTATATCCGGTCTTGTACATAGCATGGCATACATGATAGAGCCTACTGCCGAGGCATAGGGGATCTGACTCATCCTTTCTCTTTCTTCTGCCGTAGCCGGTCCTTGAGTCTTACTCAAGACCTTGCCTGGTAACATAGGTAAGAATCCTTTCTTACTTTCGTCCATTCTAAACTTTTTCAGAATCTTGTCCAGGTATGTACTCTGTGATAGCCCTATTAGACGTCTTGATCTATCTCTATAAATCTTGATGCCTAATATATATGATGCTTCACCAAGGTCTTTCATTGAAAAACTATTATTCAAATAACCCTTTACACTGCTTAATAGTTCTATATCATTCCCAATCAATAATATGTCATCTACATATAATATCAGGAATGCTACAGAGCTCCCACTCACTTTCTTGTAAATACAGGCCTCTCCATGACACCGTATAAACCCGAAGTCTTTGATCACCTTATCAAAGCGTCGGTTCCAACTTCTTGATGCTTGCTTCAGTCCATAGATTGAACGCTGAAGTTTGCATACTTTGTCAGCATTTTTAGGATCGACAAAACCTTTGGGTTGTACCATATACAACTCTTCCTCAATGTCTCCATTAAGGAACGCCATTTTGACATCCATCTGCCAAATCTCATAATCGAAAAATGCAGCTATTGCTAACAAAATCCTCACAGATTTTAGCTTCGCTACAGGTGAGAAAGTCTCATCGTAGTCAACACCTTGAATTTGTCGGAAACCCTTTGCGACAAGTCGAGCTTTATAGACAGTAATATTACCATCAGCATCTGTTTTTCTTTTGAAGATCCATTTATTCTCGACAGCCTTGCGGCTATCAGGTAATTCTACCAAAGTCCATACTTTGTTATCATACATGGATCCCATTTCGGATTTCATGGCTTCTTGCCATTTGTTGGAATCTGGGCTCATCATCGCTTCTTCATACGTCGCAGGTCTTCATCATTGTTATCCACAATCATGACATTTAGACAAGGATCATACCAATCTGGAGTGGCACGATCCCTTGTCGATCTGCGAGGTTCAGTAGCTGTCTCATTTGAAGTTTCATGATCATTATCATTAGCTTCCTCTGTTGCCGGTGTAGGTGGTACAGGAACATTTTCCGGTACGCTACTCTGATCAACGAGTAGAGATTCTTCAATCTCATCGAGTTCTACTTTTCTTCTCACTTCTTTAGTGAGAAATTCTTTCTCAAGAAAGGTTCCGTTCTTAGCAACAAAGATCTTGCCTTCGGATCTGTGATAGAAAGTGTACCCTATAGTTTCCTTAGGGTATCCTATGAAGACGCATTTCTCCGCTTTGGGTTCTAGCTTGTCCGGTTGTAACTTTTTTACATAGGCTTCGCAACCCCAAACTTTTAGGAACGACAGCTTAGGTTTCTTATTAAACCATAATTCATACGGTGTCGTTTCAACGGATTTTGATGGTGCTCTATTTAAAGTGAATGCGGCTGTCTCTAATGCATAACTCCAAAATGATAACGGCAAATCAAGAGACATCATAGAACGAACCATATCTAAGAGAGTTCGATTAACGTTCGGACACACCTTCGTTGTGGTGTTCCCGGCGGTGTCAATTTGAAAGTATTCCGCATTTCTTTAAATGCATGCCAAACTCATAACTCAGATATTCACCTCTGATCAGATCGTAGAAATTTAATCTTCTTGTTACGTTGATTTTCTACTTCACTTTGGAATTCCTTAAACTTCTCGAAAGTTTCGGATTTATGTTTCATTAAATAGATATACCCATATCTACTCAAATCATCTGTGAAGGTTAGAACATAACGATAACCACGCTACACTCATTGGTCCACATACATCTGTGTATGATTTCCAATAAGTCAGAGCTCGCTCCATCATACCCGAGAATGGAGTCTTAGTCATTTTTCCCATCGGACATGCTTCGCATCTATCAAGTGACTCAAAGTCAAGTGATTCAAGTAATCCATCAGTATGGAGTTTCTTCATGCTTCACTCCAATATGACCAAGACGATACTACATATAAGTAGAATTATCATTTAATTTAATTCGCTTAGCATCAATGTTATGTATATGCGTATTACTACTATCGAGATCTAACAGAAATAAGCCATTCTTTTGTGGTGCTTGACCATAAAAGATATTATTCATAAAAATAGAACAACCATTATTCTCAGACTTGAATGAATAACCGTCTTGCATTAAACAAGATCCTGATATAATGTTCATGCTCAACGCGGGTACATAATAACAATTATTTAGGCTTAAAACTAATCCCGAAGGTAGATGTAGAGGAAGTGTCCCGACTGCGATCACATTGACCTTGGATCCGTTTCCAACGCGCATCGTCACTTCATCTTTCAGCAGTTGTCGTTATTCTTTAGTTCCTGTTTCGAGTTACAAATATGAGCAACCGAACCAGTATCAAATACCCAGGTACTAGAACGAGAACTAGTGAGATAAACATCTATAACATGTATATCAGATATACCTTCTTTCTTCTTCTTGATAAGGCCGCTCTTCAGATCCGCCAAATACTTGGAGCAATTACGCTTCCATGTCCCTTCTCCTTGCAGTAACAACAAAGATCGCTTAGGGCCAGACTTAGGTTTCACAGAGGCGTGGCAGCTTTCTTGCCACTCTTCTTGTTCTTGCCTTTAGACTTGCCCTGCTTGAAGCTGGTGGTCTTGTTGACCATCAACACTTGGTGCTCTTTCTGATCTCAATCTCAGCAGTTTTTAGCATGCCAAAGAGTTCAGGAAACTCCTTGTTCATGTTCTGCATATTGTAGTTCATCACAAAGTTCTTGTAACTTGGTGGCAGTGATTGAAGGACACGATTAATCCCCAGTCTGTTAGGAATCACTATTCCCAAGTCATGAGTTTCTTCGCATGCCCGGTCATAACGAGCATGTGCCCACTAATGGAGCTGCCTTCTTCCATCATACAGCTGAAAAGTGTTTCGATGCTTCATAGCATTCCACGGCCGCATGAGTCTCAAAAATAGTCTTCAACTCTTTTATCAACTCATGAGGATCGTGGTGCTCAAAACGTTTTTGAAGATCGGATTCCAGACTGCATAAGATGGCACACTGAACTTGAGAGTACCGAGTTTTCCGAGTCACGTAAACATTCTTTACTTCATCGGTTTCAGCAGGAGGGTCACCTAGCGGTGCATCAAGCACATATTGCAGATTTCCGCCATTGAGGAAGATCCTCACATGACGGAACCAGTCGGTGAAGTTGCTACCGTTGCTCTTAAGCTTTTCTTTCTCTAGGAACTGGTTAAAATTGATTGAGGACGCCATATCTACAACATATTTGCAATAGTTTAGACTAAGTTTATGACAAATTGAGTTCAAATTTTAATTCTACATAATTAAAAATCTAGGTGAACTCCCACTCAAAACAATATCCCTCGCATTGTCTTAGTGATCACACGAACCAAATCCATCACACCTATGCCCGATCATCACGAGACAAGATGTAATTTCAATGGCGAACACTCAAAGTGTTCATCATATCAATCATATGATTCATGCTCTACCTTTCGGTATCACGTGTTCCGAGACCATGTCTTTACATGCTAGGCTCGCCAAGGCCACCTTAGTATCCGCATGTGCAAACGTCTTGCACCCGTTATATGTACTTATCGAATCTATCACACCCGATCATCACGAGATGCTTCGAAACGATAAGACTTGATAACGGTGCTACTAAGGATGAACACTTTATTATCTTGAGATTTTAGTGAGAGGATCATCTTATAATGCTACCGTCGCGATCTAAGCAAAATAAGATGCATAAAAGGATTAACATCACATGCAGTTCATATGTGATATGATATGGCCCTTTTGTCTTTGCGCCTTTGATCTTCATCTTCAAAGCACGGACATGATCTCCATCATCAACGGGCATGATCTCCATCATCGTCGGCTAAGCACCAAGGTCAATGGCGCCGTCTTCATGATCGTCCTCCATGTAGCAACTATTACAACTACTTTGAAATACTACTCAACATGAAATTTAAAGACAACCATAAGGCTCCTGGTTGCCACAATACAATAATGATCATCTCATACATATTCATCATCACATTATGGCCATATCACATCACCAAACCCTGCAAAAACAAGTTAGACGTTCTCTAATTTGGTTTGCACATTTTACGTGGTTTAGGGTTTTCGAGCAAGATCCAATCTACCTACGAACATGAACCACAACGGTGATACTAGTGTTGTCAATAGAAGAGTAAATTGAATCTTCACTATAGTAGGAGAGACAGACACCCGCAAAGCCACTTATGCAATACAAGTTGCATGTCAAGCGTGGAGCAAATCTCATGAACGCGGTCATGTAAAGTTAGCCCGAGCCGCTTCATCCCACTATGCCACAAAGATGCAAAGTACTCAACTAAAGATAACAAGAGCATCAACGCCCACAAACCATTGTGTTCTACTCGTGCAACCATCTATGCATAGACACGGCTCTGATACCACTGTAGGATAACGTAGCATAGAAAACAAAAATTTTCCTACGGCGAACACGCAATCCAAGCCAAGATGCAATCTAGAAGACGGTAGCAACGAGGGATTGTCGAGACTCACCCTTGAAGAGATTCCAAAGCCTACAAGAGGAGGCTCTTGTTGCTGCGGTAGACGTTCACTTGCCGCTTGCAAAAGCGCGTAGAAGATCTTGATCACGATCGGTTCCGGCGCCACGAACGGGCAGCACCTCCGTACTCGGTCACACGTTCGGTTGTTGATGAAGACGACGTCCACCTCCCCGTTCCAGCGGGCAGCAGAAGTAGTAGCTCCTCTTGAATCCGACGCACGACGGCGTGGTGTCGGTGGCGGTGTAGAAGTCCGGCGGAGCTTCGCTAAGCTATGCGGGCAATATGAAGTGGAGGAGCAAAGCTAGGGTTTGGGAGGGGGTGGGCGGCCACTCTATGGGGGGCGGCCAGCTTGTGGTCTTGGGGTGGCCCCCTCCCTTGGCCCCTCATTATATAGGTGGATCCCAAGTGTTGGTGTCCAAGTCTTCGAATAAGACCCGAACCAAAACCTTCCATATGGTGGAAACTTTCCCCACTAGAGGTGGGAATTCCACCTTCCATGGGGGGGTGGCCCCAAGGGGAGTCCACTTGGGACTCCTCCCCACTAGGGTTGGCCGGCCATGGAGGTGGAGTCCCATGTGGACTCCACCTTCCTTGGTGGTTTCTTCCGGACTTTTCTAGAACCTTCTAGAACCTTCCATAGAACCTTCCGCATCATTTTATTCACATAAAATGACATCCTATATATGAATCTTATTCTCCGGACCATTCCGGAACTCCTGATGTCCGGGATCCCATCCGGGACTCCGAACAAATATTCCAACTTCATTCCATATTCAAGTACTACCATTTCAACATCCAACTTTAAGTGTGTCACCCTACGGTTCGTGAACTATGCGGACATGGTTGAGTACTCACTCCGACCAATAACCAATAGCGGGATCTGGAGATCCATAATGGCTCCCACATATTCAACGATGACTTTAGTGATCGAATGAACCATTCACATATGATACCAATTCCCTTTGTCACGCGATATTTTACTTGTCCGAGGTTTGATCATCGGTATCACACTATACCTTGTTCAACCTCGTCTCTGACAAGTACTCTTTACTCGTCCGTGGTATGTGGTCTCTTATGAACTTATTCATATGCTTGCAAGACATTAGACGACATTCCACCGAGAGGGCCCAGAGTATATCTATCCGTCATCGGGATGGACAAATCCCACTATTGATCCATATGCCTCAACTCATACTTTCCGGATACTTAATCCCACCTTTATAACCACCCATTTACGCAGTGGCGTTTGATGTAATCAAAGTACCTTTCCGATATAAGTGATTTACATGATCTCATGGTCATAAGGACTAGGTAACTATGTATCGAAAGCTTATAGCAAATAACTTAATGACGTGATCTTATGCTACGCTAATTGGGTGTGTCCATTACATCATTCATACAATGATATAACCTTGTTATTAATAACATCCAATGTTCATGATTATGAAACTAATCATCTATTAATCAACAAGCTAGTTAAGAGGCTTACTAGGGACTCTTTGTTGTTTACATATCACACATGTATCAATGTTTCAGTTAATACAATTATAGCATGGTATATAAACATTTATCATAAACATAAAGATATATAATAACCACTTTTATTATTGCCTCTTGGGCATATCTCCAACACATTTGTGCCATGAACATTCTACAATTAACTTGATGATGGAGCATCTTCATCATTTAATCTTCTTCAGCCTTAACCATGGAGCATCTTCATCATTTAACTTGATGCTTGGATCAATGTTCACTCTGAAGGGTGGAATTTCATCAAACTTATTATAATCTTCTGACATGTCTGTCTTGTCCTCCACTCCAACGATGTTTCTTTTTCCAGAAAGAACTATGTGGCGCTTTGGCTCATCGTTTGATGTATTTGTTTCCTTATGTTTCCTTTTTCTTGGTTTGGTAGACATGTCCTTCACATAGAAAACCTGGGCCACATCCTTGGCTAGGACGAATGGTTCGTCTCTATACCCAAGATTGTTGAGATCCACTGTTGTCATTCCATACAACTTGTCTACCTGAACCCCGCCTCCTGTTTTGTTGACCCATTTGCACCTAAACAAAGGGACCTTAAAAGAAGGTCCATAGTCAAGTTCCCATATATCCTCTATGTAACCATAATATGTGTCATTTGGGCCTTCATTCATTATTGCATCAAATCGGACACCACTGTTTTGGTTGGTGCTCTTTTTATCTTGGGCGATCGTGTAAAATGTATTCCCATTTATCTCGTACCCTTGGAAAGTCACTACAGTCAAAGATGGTGTCTGGGCCAGCAAGTACAGCTGATCTTCAATATCTTCGTTATTCAGGAGATGTTTTTGCAACCAACCGCCGAAAGTCGACATGTGTTCACGTCTAATCCAATCGTTCGACTGCCCCGGGTTCTGGGAGCGTAGAAAGTTCTTGTGGTCACCGATATACGGAGCCACCAAGGTGGAACTGTGTAGTGTGCTTGAGTCAAAGAAATTCCGTCCCTACATATCATTGATTTCCTTCCTAGCGTGCCTTTTCCACTTAGTCTCCCTTCATGCCGCGATTCAGGAACACCAATCGGCTTAAGGTCGGAATAAAGTCAACACAGAATTCAATGACCTCCTCTGTTCCATAGCCCTTGGAGATGCTTCCTTCTGGCCTAGCACGGTTATGAACATATTTCTTTAAGACTCCCATGAACCTCTCGAAGGGGAACATATTGTGTAGAAATACAGGACCGAGAATGGAAATCTCATCGACCAGGTGAACGAGGAGATGTGTCATAATATTGAAGAAGGATGGTGGGAACACCAGCTCAAAACTAACCAGACATTGGACCACATCATTCTGCAACCTCGGTAGAATTTCTGGATTTATTACCTTCTGAGAAATTGCATTGAGGAATGCACATAGCTTCACAATGGGCAATCGAACATTTTCCGGTAGAAGCCCCCTCAATGCAATCGGAAGCAACCGTGTCATTATCACGTGACACATGAGACTTCAGGTTCTGGAATGTTTTCTTCTCCATATTTATTATTCCCTTTATATTGGAGGAGAAGCCAGACGGGACCTTGATACTTCTCAGACATTCAAAAAATATTTCCTTCTCTGCTTTTGTAAGAGCGTAGCTGGATAAATGACATCCTTTAACTCTCTCATGCAGATTTTTGGGGTCTTTCCAACGTTGCTGGTCCTCCCGTGCTTCTGGTGTATCTTTTGTCTTCCCGTACACGCCCAGAAAGCCTAGCAGGTTCACGCAAAGATTCTTCGTCACGTGCATCACATCGATTGAAGAGCGGACCTCTAAGACTTTCCAATAGGGTAGATCCCAAAATATAGATTTCTTCTTCCACATGGGCGCGTGTCCGGCATCGTCATTCGGAACAGACCGTCCGCCAGGACCCTTTCCAAATATTACATCTAGATCCTTGACCATACCAAATATATCAACACCATCACGATGGGGAGGCTTCCTCCGGTGATCAGCCTCACCGCTGTAATGCTTGCCTTTCTTTCTTACGGGATGGGTAATCCTAAGAAATCGACGATGCCCCAGTACACGACCTTCTGACCTTTTCCAAATAATCACCTTCGAGCTCATGTAAAGCGTGCATGCATTGTATCCCTTGTTTGACTGTCCTGAAAAACCAAGAGCAGTCATTGATGGTTACGAAAAGCGCTTTAGGTCAAATTCCTCCTTGTGCTCGTCCCACACACGTACACCTGCTAGGGACCACAGCTGTAGAAGTTCTTCGACTAATGGCTTCAGGTACACATCAATGTCGTTCCCGGTTGCTTCGGGCCTTGTATGAGCACTGGCATCATAATGAACTTCCGCTTCATGCACAACCAAGGAGGAAGGTTATATATACAAAGAGTCACAAGCCAGGTGCTATGGCTGCAGCTCTGCTCTCCAAAAGGATTCATGCCATCTGTACTTAGACCAAACCTTAAGTTCCTTGCATCCCGTGCAAAGTTTGGGAACTCTCTATCGATTTTTCTCCATTGGGAGCCATCAGCAGGTGCCTCAACATCTCGTCTTTCTTACGGTCTTCTTTGTGCCATCGCAACAACCTAGCATGCTCTTTATTTCTGAACAAGCGTTTCAGCCGTGGTATTAGAGCATACCACATAACCTTGGCAGAACCCTCTTCCCGGGGCGCTCGCCAACATCACCAGGGTCATCTCGTCTGATCTTATACCGCAATGCAGTGCACACCGGACATGCATCCAAATTCTCGTACTCACCGCGGTAGAGGACACATTAATGCATGCATGTATCTTTTGCACATCTAATCCTAGAGGGCAGACAATCTTCTTCGCGTACGCGGCAATTCGTTACCCCTTGGAAGCTTCCTCTTAATTATTGTCGCAACTTTCCAAATCCTGAGTCGTGACACCGTTCTCGCCTTCCATTGCAACAATTCCAGTGTGCTGCCTAGCTTTTATGGCCATCTTCGCAAGTTGGGTATAACAATTTGTTGTGATCTTCTATCATCTTGTCGAAGGCCAACCTTTCCTTTTCAGTTTCACATTCTCTCCTTGCATCAGCAATGGCCCGACCAAGATCATCATCAGCAGGCTCATCTGGTGCCTCTTGATCTTCTACTTCATTGTCTTCATTGCCTTCGCAGTATCATCGTATTCAGGAAAATTGGGATAACCGTCATCATCCTCTTCCTCTTCTTCATTCTCTTCCATCATAACCCCTCTTTCTCCGTGCTTGGTCCAACAATAGTAGTTGGGCATGAAACCTGCCCGCAGAAGGTGGCTGTGAATGACACTCGAGTGAGCGTAATTTACGATATTCTTGCAGTCGACACATGGACAATACATGAAGCCACCATGTTTGTTTGCCTCAGCCACGGCGATGAAATTCTCCAGGCCCGAAGTGAACTCGTCAAACCGTCGGTCAATGTACATCCATTGCCGATTCATCTGCATGATATAATTAACATTATATCAAAAACCATTACATTTTATCAATTACAGATGAAAAGGATAAAGTTGTTAACCTCGATGAAGAAGAAAAAAGCAAGTTAAGTGTGGCTTGATTTGTGTAAACTCAAGTGTCAAATCCTCTTAAGCATTTCATCGAACACCTCTTGTGCATGTGAAGAAGAGAGGAGAGCAATACACCCCTCTTGTGAAGAAAGTGAAAAAATGGCCAAGTGTGGCTCACATTTGGGCAGGGGCAAGGTCATATAGCCAGATTGGGGACTTTGTCCCGGTTTGTAATACAAACCGGGTCCAGAGGTGGGGCATTTGGACCCGGTTTGTATTACAAACCGGGACTAAAGGGTTCCCACGCCCGACACGCCTGCCGCGCCCTGCCGGCCACCCTTTAGGCCCGGTTTGTAATACAAACCGGGTCCAAAGGCCACTACAGGACAGGCTCTGAACCAGTGGGGCCGCCCTGGGCAAAACGAACCGGGCCTAATGCCCCCAATGGTCCCGGTTTGGTTCTGCACTGGGTTATTTGCTTAGGACCAAAGGCCTCTTCTCCACTAGTGTTATCAACACAAACAGTTCAGCGAAATAAATTTCAACTTACCAAAAGAGAACATTTTTGGAAAGGGACCGCTGGCCACCCTTCTAGAGGCTAACCGCGACTTAGAACAGCCTCATAGATAGTAACGACATTTCTCTCATTACTCTTTCTGATGATCTTCAACTATAATTACTTTTTCCTTGACAGCATCAGCATGTATTGAGATTATAGGATCACATCAGTAACTAGCTAGTAACCAGCATGATCTTTTTTCTCCACTCCGATAGAAATATATATTCATCACAAGTTCACAACAATATGAAGTAAGAATCTAGTGTACAACACGAGGAAAAGTAAGTAAAGCTGCCTTAGCTAATTTATTTTGTCCATAACGTACGCTGTAAAATATTATATTCTCTTCCGAAACAGGAGCGCCTTTGTGACTTGAACTATATATGGAAACACGGGTGTCCCGGTTACTCCGCAGTGTGACGTAAAGGCTCGACGATTACAGCTTTAGATTGGCGACGACCTCCGTGATGCGGTGGATCAGGAAGTGGGTCTGTAACATTTTCAAGGTTGGAGGGTATGGGCCGAGCCACGTCAGGTACAGGTGCAGGTTTGCTGTTATATTGGTGCTCTGGAGTGAACGGTAAAGGCCTGTCGATCACGGCGTCACCCTTTCTATTAGGTGGATCACGAAGCGGGTGTCCAACACCAGCGTCATTCCTACGCCCAGGATCAGGATCAGGCATGACTGGCACAGCTGCAACACAGTAGAGTAACTGTTAGCGGAAATTGGCAGCAGAAATGGCGACGGGTCCGTGAAGTAAACAACATCTGAGTTACCTGGAGCGTCCAGAGTAGGCGGAACGGCAGGGGAGTACGATGAGCTCATCCGTGGCTTCCCGCGCGACATGAGCAGCACCAGCTGGGAGCGCAGGGACGAGCGTGGTGCAAGCGCCATCTTCTCCGTAACTCTAAGCTAGCTGTACGCAGAGGACAAGTTGATTAGTGATGATGAGATGACTGCGTCCTGGCTTGTGTATGCCTATTTATGCTGTTTAGATATGATACCAGAACTCTAGTCATATCATATGTCACAGAGTGGAAGGTCACATTGCTCCAAATCTCCAACGCATGCGTACATACCAAGTGTATAACTGCAGTTTTTTTACCAACTACTCTGCCACAGAGCCACTGTACCGGTTGTTCCAGTTCAGTACCCAGTGTCATCCGCGGTAATCGAAGTTTGAACTACCAGGAAATAATTTAAGGAAGTGAAAGGATTATGCAAGCCCGGTTCACCAAGGATTTCATACAATAAGGATATGCCTCCAAGTTTTATTTACACTGTTTCAACTTTCATGAGTCCTACGGCGAGAAGTGTGCATTCATACGATGTGAGTATCATCGTCATGAAGAACTTCGAAAAGTTTATTTTTGACCAAAGTTGCTCTATCAGACTTCCACTGGTCAAGTCAGTTGAGTGAGGACAGAGCCATATGTATTCTTTTTGAGGCAAGTTCCTCAGCTGATGGCAGGGTCAATGGGGTTAGGTTTATAGGGGCATAGAGGTTAGTGATGTCTCACTATATTAGTCCAAAAATGTGTCAACTACCTTAGCGTCAAGATGGAGGTCCAGATTAATTAAATAACATTCTAAGAATGCTTCTACGAGTCCGGGTCTTGTCCTAATTAGAAAAGCATTGCTACTCTCTGTTTCACACATCGACATCTACAATACCAAATCAACATCAATAGTACTCATATGAAACATGTTTCATATCCTCCAAAAATATGTTTTAAGTCTTATATATAAGTTTTTTTGGATGTAAATATTTTCTCTATAACCTCAGTCAACTATAGAAAACTTTGACTTAGGTCAAAATTTATATCACTTAATTTTGAAAGGGATTTCATTCCCCTTTAAATGAACAATTTCACTAGTTCTTGGTTGATTGAGAATTAACTTCGAGCTCAGACGATTGGCCTTGTTGGATTTGCATGGTGATTTATGCACCTAGGAGTTGCACATGGGTTACAATTGCAATCAAGACTTTTGCACATTATACCCATGATTTGCAACAAATGTTGGATGATGTCATCTGACCAAGATTCGTGTCCTTAAACGAATCACTTCCATTTTCTTAATGAAAAGGCAGCCCTCCTTCTATTTTCTTTAAAAAAATATGTTTATATGAAACAAAGGAAATAATGATCCAAGGAAGAATCGATACGACTAGCTTCCCTGTACTGTAAAAAAGAGTACTTCTCTGTTTTATTTTTTATTATCTTCAGCTATGATTATTATTTTCCTTAACAACATGTATTTTTTCGAAATGGGGGTATCCCCGGCCTCTGCATCGGTTGATGCACACAACCTTTTATTAAAAAATGAATATTCAAGAGTTACAATCACGGATCAACGAGGGTCGATACAAAAATCAACCATCTGAAAATAAAAAGCATGCCAAGCACTCTAACCATCTTCCAGTTCTTAATAGACCGCCAAGTAGGCTGATAGAAAATATCCTGGGCAACCATTTGAAGGCGGTTGCATCCAGAAACCATGCACTCCCGCTGGTCCTCCGGGAGCAAGAAGCGCCAAAGTTGGATCCAATGAACCATAGTGTGAATAACCTACAGAAAATTAGTAGAATCTTTTTTGTTAAACACAATATCCGTTGGCTTATGGACAGAAATAAGATAGATGAATTACACCAACAGATGTCCGTTGCTTAAAACACCAATAGCTTTTTTTCTCTCACTTGATCACTGGGCCAATCTAAGTACCACTTAAGCCACAGATTATAATATTTACTGCAAAATTACATGCATTTAGGAGAAAAAATCTGCCTAAGAACTGAAATAAGTTATGCTATCATCAGGCAGCGTGAGCGGCTTCTTATTGCTACCAATGCTTGTGGTCACCATGCAGCTTTTGTGCATTAGCAGGCACATGTAGGACATATCGCACGCATCAAGAAAACACTATTTGATAAAATACATGAACGTGAGGACTATATATACTTACTTCATTGGTTGTTGCCTGGAAGATTTCAGTACTTCAATGCTTGCAAGAGTAGAACTACAATTGCTCGAACAGAAAAGCTATGCATATACTGATATACATTAAACACAGAAACGTTTTGGGACGTGAGAAGAAATTAAATAAACATGGGAAGAGACTATATATTGTTGAGGAGGTTTTCATCTTACTACGTATCAAACTCCCAATATTATTTGGTTTACCTAGAAGAGTAAAATGTAGCAACCTATGGATGGCCGGGTCAAAGTTTCTAATTAACTATGATTGTGCAAAACAAAGTGAATTGTAAAATGAGGGAGCACACCTATCCTATTCCTGGCAATGTGAATGAAAACTTTAAACCACCGGTGTTCCCATTTGCAAAGGACACATTGTTGTTTCACGGCAAACATGTAAACTACTGTTGGGAATCCTAATTATTGCTGCAGCAAAAATATCCCAGTTATTGCAGGCTGTAACTGTATGCATTTATCAAAATAGTATGTGAAAGTACAGAGTAGAAACAAACCTGATGGATCCAAAAAGGCTAGATTATATATATACAAATGGTCGACTTCAGCTCCTTGTGCATAAGCATGATATTTAGGATGCTTCTTTCTTGTGCACCAGAAATTTTGTAATGCAATGATGGAGTGCATCCCTAAAATTGGCTGGAACTTACTATCAACTACATACTTGGTATCCATCTTATCCAAAAACGAATTGGCATCCGTGTGTGTTTGCCACCAAGGCTCCTTTACTTTGCAACTTGTTTTCACATCCCGTGATAGATCTGATAAATTACTGGGTGAAGAAAAGTGCAAATTGGGGATTAACTGGGAAACCAGCTGCACCAAATCTTTTGCCATTCTTTCAATTTAATAATATTTCAGTACATATGTCCATATGCACAGGAGAACTAATCAGACTGGAATCCATCCTCGGACCTCCAATCAAATTAATTCATAGGATCCAATCATCCAAGTGCGTGGAGATGAACTCATACATTGATCTGTACCTGGTTGCCTGCAGATCGAGTACAGCAAGGAAAATTTGTGTTGGCAGAGAGGGGATGAAAGGTTAATTACCAGCAGATTGAGAGCGGCGCACCGCTGGAACATCGTTCCTATGAGCCTAGAAGGAGAGACCTCAAACCTTGCTCGAATCATCTCCACGCAGTGCTCGATCGAGGATTCTAGAAGGCTGACGGTAGAGGGCTTGTTGCATAGGATAGAGGAAACGCCGGTATGGTATGGACACGCGAGGAGAAGGACGCGAGTTGGCGACATGGCTGGGATCGAGGAGCCGGAGAGGCACACGACAGAGAGGAGAGGCGGCCCCATGGACGGGATCGGTGGAAGAAGCCACGATGGGAATATTCTTTTTTTATGAAGGAGACGTCAATGCAAGGCATACCACATATGTTCATAATTAGATCGCGGTCGTTAATATTAGATCTAGCGGTAATTTTTGGTTGTTTACCTAGGATTAACGTGGAGGCTTAATGGGAGTCTCCAATTAGTAAATATAAGATTGCTACATGAAAGTTTTCTGTGTCATATATCGACATCTACAATACCAAATCAACATCAATAGTACTCATATGAAATACGTTTCATGTCCTTAAAAAATATGTTCCATGTCGTAGATATCAGATTTTTTTTTGGATGTATAAACTTCCTCTATAACCTCAGTCAATTATATTGAACTTTGACTTATGTCAAAATTTATATTATTTATTTTTGTAAAAGGATTTCGTTCCTCTTTAAATGAATAGTTTCGCTAGTTATCGATCGATCGAGAATTAACTTAGAGCTCGGTCGACTATGGTATTGTTGGATTTGCGTTCTGATTCGTGCACGTGGGAGTTGCACATGTGGTACAATTGCATCATACCACAATGCTCGGTCGAATATTCTTGAGGTTGTTGATCCCACAATGCTCCAAGATGACAGAAGTGTAACTAACATAATGAAAATTTTCATCATACCCACTGGTTAGAATAGGCCTCTTGCTCCATGACATTGCCCAAAGAGCGTCCGGATATGGGACAGGTCTCTACCGAGATCCTTAGGATCAAGCACAAGGCCTCGCACATGGGTTTATAAAGCAAAGAATCAACACGATGGTAGCTAGTGAAAGAAGTTCATGTAAAGAAGATTAGTGATGTATTATCTCCGTTCTGAAATGTAAGCCTTTTTAGAAAGCTAATAGTAGCATCTTATGAATTTTCCTTTGTTGAAGTCAGTTAGACAGTTAGTGACACCTTAACATTCTCTTTTGCCATCTCATTTTCCTTTTATAAGTGAGTAATATTTCTATAAGCACAATCTGAGCTATACTATTTATGCCATCAGTATCCAATCAATCAAGTTAGATCTTGCTGACTCGGAAGCAGCTTGTGGGGACTAAACCTCGAATGTGAAGTCTGAACATGATAACAAGAAACTCACCTGAAAAGCTAAACTAGAACATGATCAAGACCCAAGCCTACGCCCGATCCGCAGAGAAGAACGATGTCAAGCAAATATGCATGGCACAAACATGTACCTGCCTACTTGGCCATCACAGAACCCTAGCTTGCCTCGCATCTTCTGCAAAAGTACTTGTACTTGAAATGTTCCGTCAGTTAGTGGCATTTCAAGACAACAATGTTCGCTTTTGCAATAGCATTTTCGTGTGACTTTGTATATAGTATCTCTAGAATCCCTATCCATGGGATTAAAACTCGATACATATGCATGATTAATCTCCAACTACATCAAGATAAACATTTTGGGAAGTAGTTTGGATCCGTTGGAGATTTAAAGCTTGAACCTGAACATGAACTCAGCATGAAAAAATACTCTCAATGTAAGTAAGACAGAGTCGAGGTCCAAAGTCTACGCCCTACCAGATATCATGTGCAGAGATCATAAGATCGCATCAGTAACTAGCTAGTAACCACCAGGATTTTTCTTTTTTTGACGAAACCACCAGTATTTTTTTTGTCCACTCCGACACAAGTATATATTCATCACAACAACATGAAGTAAGAATGTGGTGTACAACATGGGGGCAAGTAAGTGAAGCTGCCTAGTTTATCTTGCCCATACGCGATGCAATACAATATTTTTCATTCCGGCGCCTTTGTGACTTACTACGCCGTGTGCGGTGAAGACTCGGTGATTACAGATTTGATTGGAGACGGCCTATGTGACGTGGTGGATCAGGAAGTGGGTGTGTAACATTTTCAAGGTTGGAGGATATGGGCCGAGTCACGTCAGATGCAGTTGCAGGTTTGCTGGTATATGAACCATAGTCAGGAACTGGGTGCTCCGGAGTGGACGGTAAAGACCTGTCGATCAAGGCGTCACCCTTTCTATTAGGTCGATCAGCAAGGGGGTGTGCAACACCTTCGTCCTTCCTCCGCTGAGGGTCAGACATGACTGGCACATCTGCAACACAGTAGACTGAGTAGAGTAACTGTTATCGAAAATCGGCAGAAGAAATGGAGACGGGTTCGTGAAGGAAACAACATCTGGTTACCTGGAGCGGTTGGAGTAGCCGGAACGGTGGGGGAGTACGAGGAGCTCAGCCCTGGCTTCCCGCGCAACATGAGCAGCACCAGGGAGCGCAGGGACGAGCGTGGAGCAATCGCTATCTTCTCTGTAACTCTAAGCTAGCTGTACGCAGAGGACAAGTTGATTAGTGATGATGAGATGACTGCGTCCTGGCTTGTGTATGCCTATTTATGCTGTTTAGATATGATACCAGAACTCTAGTCATATCATATGTCACAGAGTGGAAGGTCACATTGCTCCAAATCTCCAATGCATGCGTACATACTGCAGTTTGTTTGCCAACTACTCTGCCACAGAGCCACTGTACCAGTTGGTCCAGTTCAGTACCCAGCGTCATACACGGTATTCGAAGTTTGAACTACCAGGAAATAATTTAAGGAAGTGAAAGGATTATGCAAGCCCAGTTCACAAAGGATTTCATACAATATAAGATTATGCAGGCCAGGTTCTATTTAATTACACACTTTCAACTTTCACAAGTCCTATGGTGAGGTGCATTCATACGATGCGAGTATCATTCGTCAACAAGAATTTCAAAAAGGTTATTCTTGAGCAAAGTTGCTCCAGACTTCCACTGGTCAAGTCAATATAATGGAGTGAGGACTGAGCCATATGTAACTTCAAGCAAGTTGCTCAGCTGCTGGTAGGGTCAATGGGGGTAGGTTTATAGAGGCATAGAGGTTACTGATGTCTCACTATATTACTCCAAAAATGTGTCAACTACCTTAGCGTCAGGATGGAGGTTCAGGTTAATAAAATAATATTCTAGGAACACTACTATGACACCCAGCCTTGTCCTAATTAAAAAACATTGCTACATGAATGTATTCAGTGACACAGAGAGACATCTACAGTAACAAACCAACATCAATAGTACTCATACGAAATACGTTTCATATCCTCCAAAAATATGTTTCAAGTCGAATATATAATATTTTTTTGGATGTATATATTTTCTCTATAACCTAGTCAATTATAGAAAACTTTGACTAGGTCAAAATTTATGCCACTTAATTTTGAAAGTGTGGTGACCCAATATAGCATTGCATGTTATAGCATGTAAATCGTTGACATAAAAGTTGTGAAGTACCAATCCCTAAATATTACATCCCTCATGATGGTACAATAGAAACATAACTGATTTTTATTCAAGCACTTAACATTACAAGCCACATATGTACATCACACTTGAGTTTCTCCTTGGTCCAAAGAGGATAACTCGGAACTCTAGTTTGACTCGCACTAACTTATGAACAACATGTAAAATCAAACTAAGAGCCATAACTTTCCGAGCAGCTTTACTCTATAAGGTTCGGTGTTGCCTGACTAACTAACTTAAATGTTACTACTACTCCTCGGCTGTAAAACCTCGAATATTAAGAAAGTGAAGTACTCAGGATAAAACTATCTTAGAAAAAGTATGAGCCAGGAAACTTTGTTTCTACTCAAGGGAGATTTATATTTTGCTAGGTTTAACCATACTACTGGTGAAATCACACCGGCTTGGGGGCAGTGTGATCAAACCACAGTGATGGCTATAATCGTATACATGATTGCTCGATTGATTGATTGTCATGCATCGTTTCAAGTGATATTCAGGAGTATGTCATCGTATAATTATAATATCGATAAGAAACCAGTGAGCATTGCCCTTTAGTTACTAGTTGAATCAACACGAGGTGATATAGTTATTGTATTGCCGAAATGGTTCAGTTTGATGTGCCAAGTTCCTCCGTTGTGCATCATACATTATGAGCATCTCGTACACATAAGCATGAAGTATATCTAAGTGATAAGTATTTGAAATGTGTACAATACATGAATATAAGGTAATACAAGATGTACAAATAAATAAGTGTCAAGAGTAATAAGTTAATGCCACAAATTAAATTAAGGTTGCTTTTACCTGTGTGTTCCAATATTAGAGTCATTTGACTGTTTGACCATGATAGTCGAGTGTGCGCTCGAGACCACGAGGCCACCAAAATTTCTTATTTCCCTAATATTTCAAAAAAAGCTATTTTCCGGTGTAATTGATTCCGTTGGTAAAGTTCTACCTAACTTGCAAAATAGCCACGAGGGAAAATAGGTACTGAATGAGGAACCAGATAAAATTAAATTTTGAAGACGTTGATATGAAATTATTTATTTATTCTTTGAGCTTACTAGTTGAAGTTACTTTTTCTCATATGCAGATTCACTAGAAAATAAACATTCATGTGTTTGGCTCGACTAGCAGCCCCAGTTACCTTGCCCTATGCTTAAATGCAATCCATAGAAATAACCTATCATATTAGCATGTACTGTAGCAGTCAAAATGTTGTTCTCTGTGGGTTTCTACCAAAGCCTATCCTCACCGTTCCAGAAAAGTGACTAGCACCTTTCGCCCCCCGCGCGGGCAAGCGGGCCGAACCCTAGCGCTGCCTCTTCCCGTCCCCTTCTCGCACTCTCCTCTCCGCCGCCGCTGGCGCGAGCCGCCGGGTGTTGCCTGTGCGGTCCCGGCGGCGGCGGCCATTCCCCGCGAGCGTGGAGCTGTGGCGCGGCGTGCGGTGGCCCGTGGCGGTGTTCTTCGGCAGACGACGGTCCGGCACGGCCGGGTGGCTTCGGTGGCGATGGCGCAGCCTCTTGGCGGCGGGGCGGTGTGTAGCTTGGGGGCGGCCGGCTGGTCGCCGGTGTGTGGCCGGCAGCGCCTTCCCGGCCCAGATCTGGGCCCGTCGGGGCCCATCTGTGTCTGGGCGGGCCGCCCCAAGCGCGTTGGCGAACCCCCTGGAGGAAGAGGAGGTGCTTCGGCGGGGATGGGTGGTGAAGCCGTTGTCAGCCGGCCTGCTGCAGCGTGGCGGCGGAGACTTTGCGGGCTAGTTTGGGCCCGGCCGGGCCAGTACGCCTGGTGTGTCTCTGCTGCCACGTCCGGTCTGCTACCGCGAAGGCGGTGGAGGTAGTTCCCTCCCGCATGGCTTCGGTACTGCTACCCCTGACCCTGTTGTCCCCTTTTCTTTCCTCTAGGCCTCGCAACGGCGTCCACGGTGAGACGGTGAGGATGGAGCCAAGACTGTGGTGGCGCGTTCTGGTGGCTGGCAGGTTGGTTGGAGCACTTTGAATCGTTCGAGGTGGTGGTGGTGGGGGTCGGGAGAAATCCTTGTCGGTTCGTCCGGCACCGTCGGGGTGATGCCTGCGGGCGCCATCTTTCCTTCCGGGAGGGCGTCGGGTGTACCCCCTCCTTACCCTCCTCCGCATATCGGGGGAAACCCTAGGACTATTCTGGGCAGCAACGGCGTCGTCGTTGTTTTCCTTGTTGAAGGTGTTGCTTGGTATGCGGCGATTCGGTGTGCTAGGAGCGTGGTGGGACTTCTCTGGAGGGCGCAGCGGTGGCGGCTCATCCTTGTTTTTTCGTCGATCTACCGTTGTCGGCATTTGTTTCTCTTACATTTCTTTGTCTTTTCTTTTGGGCTTAGTTGTGCTGTTGCCCAGCGTTCTCGATGTATCAATGATTGCTATATTAATATAGCGGGGCGAAAGCCTATTTCGAGGAGGAAAGTGACTAGCACGAGCTGACACACAAAGGAGAAGCCACCGTAGCAAAATATGACACCTCATAGTCCTATAGAAGCACTAGGATGAGAGGAATCGATTGAAGCCTTCTCCACTATAGCATTTTTTGACACGAAAACAGTAGGGAAGGACCCTACTGTGTCATTTTATATATTTTATAAACAAAAGCAGAAAACATAAGTTCAGAATCAAATTACAAAGTGTCCAGCCACTGAGTCATGCCCTCCATGAGACTAGGTTTAGCACTATGTCTAATAAGCTCAAAAGATTCTTTGAAGAAATTAATACAAGCATCTAAGCTTATCTGCTGATTATCAAAAATGGATCTGTTCCTGTGGTTCCACATGCTCCAACAACCAGACTCTTTGAAACAGATCAGATTATATCTCTGTCTGGCATCCATGAGCATGTCGAAAATACCCAACTCAGTGTTCCACTCCATATTCAGTTTCCACCGGAAGTTTTGACTAAAATCACATGAAAAAAAGAGGTGAATAAAATCCTCATTAGCCCCATCTGTAAATAAGACACAATCATGTGACTCAACATGGAAATTCTTCCTGGCCAATAGATTCCTGGTATTAAGCATGTCTTGCAAAAGAAGCCAGAAGAAAAAATTGTGCTTGGGCATAACACAAGAATTCCAGATCGATCTCATGGGAGCAGGTACCAAATCTGAGGGGCACAAGGCAACATAAACTCTCTTACTAGAATAGTCCTTATGGCCATCTGTGAGTTTCCAAGTATTTTGAGTGGGATTATCAGAATATGGGGTGATAGACAGCTGAAGCATGCCACACTAATCAGAAGCAATCAAAGATAATGGCAGGTGGAACAGATTATAGATTTCCTCATTGCAACAGATATCAACTGCTTTTTTCAATGTGATCCCTTGGTCCTTGGTAAAAAAAATGGAATTTATGTCACAAAGATCTATCTGACCAATTATCCATCCAGAGTCTGACAGTTGCACCATCACCAGCCACACATGAGGCAATTTCAAGGAATATACTGAGCAGCTTAAGACAACCCTTCCACCAAAATGACCCACATGGGTTGGAATTCTGTGGAATTTTGCCATGTGCATAATGTGCTTGCCATACCAGATGAACCCAAGGGATATCATGTTTGTTCATGAACTTGAACATATTTTTGAGAATAAGAGCAGTGGGTTCTAAGATGAAGAACACCAAGTCCACCTGCATTTTTCGGCTTGCAGACCTTTTCCCATTTAACAAGACATTTACCTTTCTTCTCAATCTCTTTCCCTCTCAAAGAAAACCTCTAGCAGGGCTTTCAATATGATCCAGGAAGTGTACAGATAGCAAAATTTGGAATGGCTGAAATAATAACTTTGACAACGACTAGTCTACCATCATATAATAGCGTATCAGCAATACCAACTAACCTTCTGTCAGTCCTCTCAATAATGTCTATAAGGTGTTCCATTGCAGGCTTAGTGGTGACCATGGGTAAACCCAAATATGTAAACGGAAGAGATCCCACTTTACAACCGAATCCCGGAGCCAGCTCAGAGTATTTCTCACTTGTAATATTGATAGGTACCATAGCGGATTTGCTAAAAGTTTACTTTCAACCCGGTGAACAGAGAAAAATTCTGAAGTAAATCTTTTAACCGGAGCAACTGAATTGAACAGGCAGGCAGAATGAGCAAGGTGTCGTTAGCATATTGCACAATGGGGTAATCTAAACCCAAAGAATGGTCCAGAGGTAAATTGATCAAGCCAGTGTGCCAAGCATCATTAACAATGTATTGTAGAAGTTCGGCCGTTGAGACAAAGAGCACAGGTGAGAGGGGATCCCCATGTCTGACACCTCGCTTGCAAATAATTTGTTTACCAGGAACCCCGTTAAGTAAAACAACAGTGGAAGCAGTATACAGGAACCCATGTGCTTCAACATTAGCAAAATGGCACTATACTCCACTGTGTCAAAAGCCTTTTCAAAATCGAGCTTGATGATGGCAATCTCTTGTTTTGATTTATGACAGAGATGGATATATTCAAAAGACCAAGCTTGACACAATCATGGATTGTTCTACTCTTAATGAAGCCATACTGATTTTTGAGAAATTTAAGAGCTAAACTGACTAGAGAAATAGGCCTGTAGTCGACATATTTTGGGTTTCCTTTCTTTGGTATGAGAGTGATATAAGCATTCTTGATACTCTGAATATTAAGGTTACCGGAATGGAAATCATCACATAGCTGATAAAGTTACTCTTTAACTGTATCCCAACACTTCTTTAAGAAAGCCCCATTAAATCCATCAAGTCCAGGTGACTTATTAGTAGGCATATTTTTAACAATGTCATCAATCTCATCTCTGAAAAATGGCTCAATTAAGCTGTTAAAATCAATATCCGGATTGGGTTGAACCATATTCTAAAGATCCCACGAGGAATCAGGGTTTCCCCTGGAGCACCCGGGCGGAGGCGCAAGAAAACCACCTCGACGACGCCTCCAAGGAGGCCACGACGCCAAAAAAGGCGCCGCCTGTTGGAGATATGCCCAAGAGGCAATAATAAAAGTGGTTATTATATATCTTTATGTTTATGATAAATGTTTATATACCATGCTATAATTGTATTAACATTGATACATGTGTGATATGTAAACAACAAAGAGTCCCTAGTAAGCCTCTTAACTAGCTTGTTGATTAATAGATGATTAGTTTCATAATCATGAACATTGGATGTTATTAATAACAAGGTTATGTCATGTATGATGATGTAATGGACACACCCAATTAAGCGTAGCATAAGATCACGTCATTAAGTTATTTGCTATAAGCTTTCAATACATAGTTACCTAGTCCTTATGACCATGAGATCATGTAAATCACTTATATCGGAAAGGTACTTTGATTACATCAAACGCCACTGCGTAAATGGGTGGTTATAAAGGTGGGATTAAGTATCCGGAAAGTATGAGTTGAGGCATATGGATCAATAGTGGGATTTGTCCATCCCGATGACGGATAGATATACTCTGGGCCCTCTCGGTGGAATGTCGTCTAATGTCTTGCAAGCATATGAATAAGTTCATAAGAGACCACATACCACGGTACGAGTAAAGAGTACTTGTCAGGAGACGAGGTTGAACAAGGTATAGTGTGATACCGATGATCAAACCTCGGACAAGTAAAATATCGCGTGACAAAGGGAATTGGTATCGTATGTGAATGGTTCATTCGATCACTAAAGTCATCGTTGAATATGTGGGAGCCATTATGGATCTCCAGATCCCGCTATTGGTTATTGGTCGGAGTACTCAACCATGTCCGCATAGTTCACGAACCGTAGGGTGACAGACTTAAAGTTGGATGTTGAAATGGTAGTACTTGAATATGGAATGAAGTTGGAATATTTGTTCGGAGTCCCGGATGGGATCCCGGACATCACGAGGAGTTCCGGAATGGTCCGGAGAATAAGATTCATATATAGGATGTCATTTTATGTGAATAAAATGATGCGGAAGGTTCTATGGAAGGTTCTAGAAGGTTCTAGAAAAGTCCGGAAGAAACCACCAAGGAAGGTGGAGTCCACATGGGACTCCACCTCCATGGCCGGCCAACCCTAGTGGGGGAGGAGTCCCAAGTGGACTCCCCTTAGGGGCCGGCCACCCATGGAAGGTGGAATTCCCACCTCTAGTGGGAGGGAAAGTTTCCCACCATATGGAAGGTTTTGGTTTCGGGTCTTATTCGAAGACTTGGACACCAACACTTGGGATCCACCTATATAATGAGGGGCCAAGGGAGGGGGCCGGACACCCCAAGACCACAAGCTGGCCGCCCCCATAGAGTGGCCGGCCACCCCTCCCAAACCCTAGCTTTGCTCCTCCACTTCATATTGCCCGCATAGCTTAGCGAAGCTCCGCCGGACTTCTACACCGCCACCGACACCACGCCGTCGTGCTGTCGGATTCAAGAGGAGCTACTACTTCCGCTGCCCGCTGGAACGGGAGGTGGACGTCGTCTTCATCAACAACCGAACGTGTGACCGAGTACGGAGGTGCTGCCCGTTCGTGGCGCAACCGATCGTGATCAAGATCTTCTACGCGCTTTGCAAGCGGCAAGTGAACGTCTACCGCAGCAACAAGAGCCTCCTCTTGTAGGCTTTGGAATCTCTTCAAGGGTGAGTCTCGACAATCCCCTCGTTGCTACCGTCTTCTAGATTGCATCTTGGCTTGGTTTGCGTGTTCGCCGTAGGAAAATTTTTGTTTTCTATGCTACGTTATCCTACAGTGGTAGAGCCGTGTCTATGCATAGATGGTTGCACGAGTAGAACACAATGGTTTGTGGGCGTTGATGCTCTTGTTATCTTTAGTTGAGTACTTTGCATCTTTGTGGCATAGTGGGATGAAGCGGCTCGGGCTAACTTTACATGACCGCGTTCATGAGATTTGCTCCACGCTTGACATGCAACTTGTATTGCATAAGTGGCTTTGCGGGTGTCTGTCTCTCCTACTATAGTGAAGATTCAATTTACTCTTCTATTGACAACACTAGTATCACCGTTGTGGTTCATGTTCGTAGGTAGATTGGATCTTGCTCGAAAACCCTAAACCACGTAAAATATGCAAACCAAATTAGAGAACGTCTAACTTGTTTTTGCAGGGTTTGGTGATGTGATATGGCCATAATGTGATGATGAATATGTATGAGATGATCATTATTGTATTATGGCAACCGGCAGGAGCCTTATGGTTGTCTTTAAATTTCATGTTGAGTAGTATTTCAAAGTAGTTGTAATAGTTGCTACATGGAGGACGATCATGAAGACGGCGCCATTGACCTTGGTGCTTCGACGATGATGGAGATCATGCCCGTTGATGATGGAGATCATGTCCGTGCTTTGAAGATGAAGATCAAAGGCGCAAAGACAAAAGGGCCATATCATATCACATATGAACTGCATGTGATGTTAATCCTTTTATGCATCTTATTTTGCTTAGATCGCGACGGTAGCATTATAAGATGATCCCTCTCACTAAAATCTCAAGATAATAAAGTGTTCATCCTTAGTAGCACCGTTATCAAGTCTTATCGTTTCGAAGCATCTCGTGATGATCGGGTGTGATAGATTCGATAAGTACATATAACGGGTGCAAGACAGTTTTGCACATGCGGATACTAAGGTGGCCTTGACGAGCCTAGCATGTAAAGACATGGTCTCGGAACACGTGATACCGAAAGATAGAGCATGAATCATATGATTGATATGATGAACACTTTGAGTGTTCGCCATTGAAATTACATCTTGTCTCGTGATGATCGGGCATAGGTGTGATGGATTTGGTTCGTGTGATCACTAAGACAATGCGAGGGATATTGTTTTGAGTGGGACTTCACCTAGATTTTTAATTATGTAGAATTAAAATTTGAACTCAATTTGTCATAAACTTAGTCTAAACTATTGCAAATATGTTGTAGATATGGCGTCCTCAATCAATTTTAACCAGTTCCTAGAGAAAGAAAAACTTAAGAGCAACGGTAGCAACTTCACCGACTGGTTCCGTCATGTGAGGATCTTCCTCAATGGCGGAAATCTGCAATATGTGCTTGATGCACCGCTAGGTGACCCTCCTGCAGAAACTGAAACCGATGAAGTAAAGAATGTTTACATGACTCGGAAAACTCGGTACTCTCAAGTTCAGTGTGCCATCTTATGCAGTCTGGAATCCGATCTTCAAAAACGTTTTGAGCACCACGATCCTCATGAGTTGATAAAAGAGTTGAAGACTATTTTTGAGACTCATGCGGCCGTGGAATGCTATGAAGCATCGAAACACTTTTTCAGCTGTATGATGGAAGAAGGCAGCTCCATCGTGAGCACATGCTCGTTATGACCGGGCATGCGAAGAAACTCGTGACTTGGGAATAGTGATTCCTAACAGACTGGGGATTAATCGTGTCCTTCAATCACCGCCACCAAGTTATAAGAACTTTGTGATGAACTACAATATGCAGAACATGGGAGTTTCCTGAACTCTTTGGCATGCTAAAAGCTGCTGAGATTGAGATCAAGAAAGAGCACCAAGTGTTGATGGTCAACAAGACCACCAGCTTCAAGAAACAGGGCAAGTCTAAAGGCAAGAACAAGAAGAGTGGCAAGAAAGCTGCCACGCCTCCTGTGAAACCTAAGTCTGGCCCTAAGCCTGATGCTGAGTGCTATTACTGCAAGGAGAAGGGACACTGGAAGCGTAATTGCTCCAAGTATTTGGCGGATCTGAAGAGCGGCCTTGTCAAGAAGAAGAAAGAAGGTATATCTGATATACATGTTATAGATGTTTATCTCACTAGTTCTCGTTCTAGTACCTGGGTATTTGATACTGGTTCGGTTGCTCATATTTGTAACTCGAAACAGGAACTAAAGAATAAACGACAACTGCTGAAAGATGAAGTGACGATGCGCGTTGGAAACGGATCCAAGGTCAATGTGATCGCAGTCGGGACACTTCCTCTACATCTACCTTCGGGATTAGTTTTAAGCCTAAATAATTGTTATTATGTACCCGCGTTGAGCATGAACATTATATCAGGATCTTGTTTAATGCAAGACGGTTATTCATTCAAGTCTGAGAATAATGGTTGTTCTATTTTTATGAATAATATCTTTTATGGTCGAGCACCACAAAAGAATGGCTTATTTCTGTTAGATCTCGATAGTAGTAATACGCATATACATAACATTGATGCTAAGCGAATTAAATTGAATGATAATTCTACTTATATGTGGCACTGTCGTCTTGGTCATATTGGAGTGAAACGCATGAAGAAACTCCATACCGATGGATTACTTGAATCACTTGACTTTGAGTCACTTGATAGATGCGAAGCATGTCTGATGGGAAAAATGACTAAGACTCCATTCTCGGGTATGATGGAGCGAGCTACTGACTTATTGGAAATCATACACACAGATGTATGTGGACCAATGAGTGTAGCATCGCGCGGTGGTTATCGTTATGTTCTAACCTTCACAGATGATTTAAGTAGATATGGGTATATCTATTTAATGAAACATAAATCCGAAACTTTCGAGAAGTTTAAGGAATTCCAAAGTGAAGTAGAAAATCAACGTAACAAGAAGATTAAATTTCTACGATCTGATCGCGGAGGTGAATATCTGAGTTATGAGTTTAGCATGCATTTAAAGAAATGCGGAATACTTTCACAATTGACACCGCCGGGAACACCACAACGAAACGGTGTGTCCGAACGTCGTAATCGAACTCTCTTAGATATGGTTCGTTCTATGATGTCTCTTACTGATTTGCCGTTATCATTTTGGAGTTATGCATTAGAGACAGCCGCATTCACTTTAAATAGAGCACCATCAAAATCCGTTGAAACGCGTATGAATTATGGTTTAATAAGAAACCTAAGCTGTCGTTCCTAAAAGTTTGGGGTTGCGAAGCCTATGTAAAAAAGTTACAACCGGACAAGCTAGAACCCAAAAGGAGAAATGCGTCTTCATAGGATACCCTAAGGAAACTATAGGGTACACTTTCTATCACAAATCCGAAGGCAAGATATTTGTTGCTAAGAACGGAACCTTTCTTGAGAAAGAATTTCTCACTAAAGAAGTGACTGGAAGAAAAGTAGAACTCGATGAGATTGAAGAATCTCTACTCGTTGATCAGAGTAGCGCAGTACCGGAAAATGTTCCTGTACCACCTACACCGGCAACAGAGGAAGCTAATGATAATGATCATGAAACTTCAAATGAGACAGCTACTGAACCTCGCAGATCAACAAGGGATCGTGCCACTCCAGATTGGTATGATCCTTGTCTAAATGTCATGATTGTGGATAACAATGATGAAGACCCTGCGACGTATGAAGAAGCGATGATGAGCCCAGATTCCAACAAATGGCAAGAAGCCATGAAATCCGAAATGGGATCCATGTATGATAACAAAGTATGGACTTTGGTAGACTTACCTGATAGCCGCAAGGCTGTCGAGAATAAATGGATCTTCAAAAGAAAAACATATGCTGATGGTAATGTTACTGTCTATAAAGCTCGACTTGTCGCAAAGGGTTTCCGACAAATTCAAGGTGTTGACTACGATGAGACTTTCTCACAGCGAAGCTAAAATCTGTGAGGATTTTGTTAGCAATAGCTGCATTTTTCGATTATGAGATTTGGCAGATGGATGTCAAAACGGCGTTCCTTAATGGAGACATTGAGGAAGAGTTGTATATGGTACAACCCAAAGGTTTTGTCGATCCTAAAAATGCTGACAAAGTATGCAAACTTCAGCGTTCAATCTATGGACTGAAGCAAGCATCGAGAAGTTGGAACCGACGTTTTGATAAGGTAATCAAAGACTTCGGGTTTATACAGTGTCATGGAGAGGCCTGTATTTACAAGAAAGTGAGTGGGAGCTCTGTAGCATTCCCGATATTATATGTAGATGACATATTATTGATTGGGAATGATATAGAACTATTAAGCAGTGTAAAGGGTTATTTGAATAATAGTTTTTCAATGAAAGACCTTGGTGAAGCATCATACATATTAGGCATCAAGATTTATAGAGATAGATCAAGACGTCTAATAGGGCTATCACAGAGTACATACCTGGACAAGATTCTAAAGAAGTTTAGAATGGACGAAAGTAAGAAAGGATTCTTACCTATGTTACCAGGCAAGGTCTTGAGTAAGACTCAAGGACCGGCTACGGCAGAAGAAAAAGAAAGGATGAGTCAGATCCCCTATGCCTCGGCAGTAGGCTCTATCATGTATGCCATGCTATGTACAAGACCGGATATAGCACATGTTGTTAGTTTGACTAGCAGATATCAAAGTGATCCAGGAATGGAACACTGGACAGCGGTCAAGAATATCCTGAAGTACTTGAAAAGAACGAGGATATGTTTCTTTGTTATGGAGGTGACCAAGAGCTCGTTGTAACAAGTTACACCGATGCAAGTTGGAACACTGATCCTGATGACTCTAAGTCACAATCTGGTACGTGTTTATATTGAATGGTGCTGCAGAAGTGGGCAAGCTCGAAGCACAGTGGCGAAATCCTCAATCGGAGTACATAGCGGCTTCAGAGGCTTCATCGAAGCGGTATGGATGAAGAGGTTCATTGTAGAGCTCGTGTGGTTCCTAGTGCATTGGACCCATTTGTCATCTATGTGATAACATGGGTGCCATCGCCAATGCACAAGAGCCAAGGTCACACAAGAGGCTGAAGCATATCAAGCTGCGTTACCACTCGATTCGCGAGTACATCGAAGATGGAGAAGTAAAGATTTGCAAAGTACACACTGATCTGAATGTAGCAGATCCGTTGACTAAAGCTCTCCCTAGGGCAAAGCATGACCAACACCAGAATGCCATGGGTGTTAGGTATATTACAATGTAATCTAGATTATTGACTCTAGTGCAAGTGGGAGACTGTTGGAGATATGCCCAAGAGGCAATAATAAAAGTGGTTATTATATATCTTTATGTTTATGATAAATGTTTATATACCATGCTATAATTGTATTAACTGAAACATTGATACATGTGTGATATGTAAACAACAAAGAGTCCCTAGTAAGCCTCTTAACTAGCTTGTTGATTAGTAGATGATTAGTTTCATAATCATGAACATTGGATGTTATTAATAACAAGGTTATGTCATTGTATGAATGATGTAATGGACACACCCAATTAAGCGTAGCATAAGATCACGTCATTAAGTTATTTGCTATAAGCTTTCAATACATAGTTACCTAGTCCTTATGACCATGAGATCATGTAAATCACTTATATCGGAAAGGTACTTTGATTACATCAAACGCCACTGCGTAAATGGGTGGTTATAAAGGTGGGATTAAGTATCCGGAAAGTATGAGTTGAGGCATATGGATCAATAGTGGGATTTGTCCATCCCGATGACGGATAGATATACTCTGGGCCCTCTCGGTGGAATGTCGTCTAATGTCTTGCAAGCATATGAATAAGTTCATAAGAGACCACATACCACGGTACGAGTAAAGAGTACTTGTCAGAGACGAGGTTGAACAAGGTATAGTGTGATACCGATGATCAAACCTCGGACAAGTAAAATATCGCGTGACAAAGGGAATTGGTATCGTATGTGAATGGTTCATTCGATCACTAAAGTCATCGTTGAATATGTGGGAGCCATTATGGATCTCCATCCCGCTATTGGTTATTGGTCGGAGTGAGTACTCAACCATGTCCGCATAGTTCACGAACCGTAGGGTGACACACTTAAAGTTGGATGTTGAAATGGTAGTACTTGAATATGGAATGAAGTTGGAATATTTGTTCGGAGTCCCGGATGGGATCCCGGACATCACGAGGAGTTCCGAATGGTCCGGAGAATAAGATTCATATATAGGATGTCATTTTATGTGAATAAAATGATGCGGAAGGTTCTATGGAAGGTTCTAGAAGGTTCTAGAAAAGTCCGGAAGAAACCACCAAGGAAGGTGGAGTCCACATGGGACTCCACCTCCATGGCCGGCCAACCCTAGTGGGGGAGGAGTCCCAAGTGGACTCCCCCTTGGGGGCCGGCCACCCCCCATGGAAGGTGGAATTCCCACCTAGTGGGAGGGAAAGTTTCCCACCATATGGAAGGTTTTGGTTTCGGGTCTTATTCGAAGACTTGGACACCAACACTTGGGATCCACCTATATAATGAGGGGCCAAGGGAGGGGGCCGGACACCCCAAGACCACAAGCTGGCCGCCCCCATAGAGTGGCCGGCCACCCCTCCCAAACCCTAGCTTTGCTCCTCCACTTCATATTGCCCGCATAGCTTAGCGAAGCTCCGCCGGACTTCTACACCGCCACCGACACCACGCCGTCGTGCTGTCGGATTCAAGAGGAGCTACTACTTCCGCTGCCCGCTGGAACGGGAGGTGGACGTCGTCTTCATCAACAACCGAACGTGTGACCGAGTACGGAGGTGCTGCCCGTTCGTGGCGCCGGAACCGATCGTGATCAAGATCTTCTACGCGCTTTGCAAGCGGCAAGTGAACGTCTACCGCAGCAACAAGAGCCTCCTCTTGTAGGCTTTGGAATCTCTTCAAGGGTGAGTCTCGACAATCCCCTCGTTGCTACCGTCTTCTAGATTGCATCTTGGCTTGGTTTGCGTGTTCGCCGTAGGAAAATTTTTGTTTTCTATGCTACGTTATCCTACACCGCCGCCGTCGGTTCCAGCCGCAGCCAGAACAAGACTTTCGCCCGGCAGAGAGTCGCAACCTCACACCCGCCGCAAAGGGCCGGCCAGCCACCATCACCACCCGGCGCGCCAACACCGCGCCACAGCCACCACCAACACCAATCCAGAGAGCTCCGCGAGCACAACCGACACCCACCGTACCTCGCGGAGATGAGAGGCCGGGCTGCGCAGCATGCGGCCGACAGAGCACCGCCAAGGAGCACCGTGGGCGCCGCCGGAACGCCACGAAGGAGGGGGCGCCGAACAACACCGAAGCGGAGACTCGAAGACGAACGCCAACGTCCGTAGGCTTGAGCTCCCCGGACCAGCCGCCGCACCGCCCACGCGGCCACCGCGGCCGCCACACACTGTCGAGGATGGGGACTGGGGTGCCCCGGCCCTACGGGCCGCAGCCCGCGGCACCACCGGCCGACCCGACTGCATCTCGCACAGCCCCGCCGCCAGCACCGCCAAGGTGCCCAGCAGCAGGAACGACGAGACGCGCACCCCGCACTTGCAGCCGCCGGGGCCAGGTCTGAGGCCCGCCAAACCCCATCTGGGCCCGATCCGTAGAGCACAAACGGACTGCAGAGGCGCCACCGTCGCGAGGAAGCCGAGCACGGTATCCGGCGTCGATTGGCGCTCGTCGCCGGGAGACCATGACCCCACGCCGCCGCCTTGCCGTCGAAGCCACGCCGCCGCCACCGGAGAGCCCCTCCACCGACAAGCGCATGGAGACAAACGCCCCGCCGCCACCATCACCGGCCACCTCCTGGAGCTTTTGTCCGGCGTGACCTCCGGCGGCGGCGAGGATGGGGGATGAGGGAGAGGTCTGGAACTGGCGGCGCGGTCGCCCCCGAGTCGCCTAAGAGCAGGCGACGTGAGGAACTAGGTCTTCTGAGCTGCACTATCTTCTCAATTTTTCAGACTCGCCTTTTCATTTTGGAGGGCTGCAGGGCGAC
Source organism: Lolium multiflorum (assembly GCA_030979885.1). NCBI lineage: Eukaryota > Viridiplantae > Streptophyta > Magnoliopsida > Poales > Poaceae > Lolium > Lolium multiflorum. Next base: position 257,326,260 of record CM061753.1, read on the forward strand.
ACTTTCCTGTGTCGTTTTGCCTGCTGGGGTCCTCGCCTTGGTTGCTCCGTCGGCCGGAGGGAGCTGTGGAGCGAGTTGGTTGTCGGCGTCGACGAGCGATTTGGATTCCTCGACTCGGCGGTCAGGCGAACACGTCTTCGGTTTCGGTGTGCTCCGGGTGAAAACCCTGCACCGGCCTCGGCCGATGCCGGTGATAGCGGCACTCTTGGACGTCGCTCCCCTCGTTGGAGGCATCACTGTGGAGGCCCTTCACTGCAAGTTTGTTGTTCGTGTTGTCTGTCCAGTCGGTTTCGTCCCCGGCTTGTCTTCGGCTAGGTGGTTGCACGGCCCTGAGGGTCGGCATGGTTGTCGGAGCGGCGGCTCCGTGTTTTGCCTCCGCCTTGTCGCGTTTTGAGGTGTTTTCAGGGTGTCGGCCTTGGCCACTGGGGTGGCTAGGCCGTCGGCTCGTGTGGTGCGCGGCCCCGGGGCCGGTGTGTTGTGTTGTGTTGTATCGGTTTTCGGCTAGTTTCCCTTATAAACTAGCCATTCTCTTCTCCTATATCAATGAATGGCAAGTCTCTTGCCTAGTTTCAAAAAAATATATTCTGAAGATCAAATAACATGACTGGATTGTCAGAGCTGCCAATTCTTTCCTTGAAATCCTGCCAGATGATTGCTGCCTTAGCTTCATGGTCCAAAACAATTCTATCATCATCTGTTCTCAGGCTAGCAATATAATTCCCCTTGAAGCTTGGCATTCCTGCAGGCTTATTCCTCTCATCTCTGTAGCATCTCTCTCCCAAAGACCAAGACGCAGAAGACATGGCCGGTGAGATATTTTGGTAGAAGTCTTCTCCACTATGGCATTCCTGCAGGCTTCTTCCTCTCATCTCTCGCGCCACATCGACATAACATGTTGTTCCTATCTAACAAAAACAAGCAAAATGTAAAGTGGGGTAAATTGTGTTCGAAGTCTCCTAGGTGAGATATTTTGGTAGAAGTTTCACTAAATGGTTAATATGTGACACAAATGCACAACTACACAAGTACACGGTAAAAACTGGAATTCACTCTTAGAGTTATAAACAAAAGCAGAAGTCCCCGCATGTTTTAAAACCCTGAAATTTTGGAACTTCAAAATTCTGAAGTGAGGACCAGATATTCCTCAAATTGATTCTGTTCTTTCTGAAATTTATCAACACAAACAGTTCAGCGAAATAAATTTCAACTTACCAAAAGAGAACATTTTTGGAAAGGGACCGCTGGCCACCCTTCTAGAGGCTGACCGCGACTTAGAACAGCCTCATAGATAGTAACGACATTTCTCTCATTACTCTTTCTGATGATCTTCAACTATAATTACTTTTTCCTTGACAGCATCAGCATGTATTGAGATTATAGGATCACATCAGTAACTAGCTAGTAACCAGCATGATCTTTTTTCTCCACTCCGATAGAAATATATATTCATCACAAGTTCACAACAATATGAAGTAAGAATCTAGTGTACAACACGAGGAAAAGTAAGTAAAGCTGCCCTAGCTAGTTTATTTTGTCCATAACGTACGCTGTAAAATATTATATTCTCTTCCGAAACAGGAGCGCCTTTGTGACTTGAACTATATATGGAAACACGGGTGTCCCGGTTACTCCGCAGTGTGACGTAAAGGCTCGACGATTACAGCTTTAGATTGGCGACGACCTCCGTGATGCGGTGGATCAGGAAGTGGGTCTGTAACATTTTCAAGGTTGGAGGGTATGGGCCGAGCCACGTCAGGTACAGGTGCAGGTTTGCTGTTATATTGGTGCTCTGGAGTGAACGGTAAAGGCCTGTCGATCACGGCGTCACCCTTTCTATTAGGTGGATCACGAAGCGGGTGTCCAACACCAGCGTCATTCCTACGCCCAGGATCAGGATCAGGCATGACTGGCACAGCTGCAACACAGTAGAGTAACTGTTAGCGGAAATTGGCAGCAGAAATGGCGACGGGTCCGTGAAGTAAACAACATCTGAGTTACCTGGAGCGTCCAGAGTAGGCGGAACGGCAGGGGAGTACGATGAGCTCATCCGTGGCTTCCCGCGCGACATGAGCAGCACCAGCTGGGAGCGCAGGGACGAGCGTGGTGCAAGCGCCATCTTCTCCGTAACTCTAAGCTAGCTGTACGCAGAGGACAAGTTGATTAGTGATGATGAGATGACTGCGTCCTGTCTTGTGTATGCCTATTTATGCTGTTTAGATATGATACCAGAACTCTAGTCATATCATATGTCACAGAGTGGAAGGTCACATTGCTCCAAATCTCCAACGCATGCGTACATACCAAGTGTATAACTGCAGTTTTTTTACCAACTACTCTGCCACAGAGCCACTGTACCGGTTGTTCCAGTTCAGTACCCAGTGTCATCCGCGGTAATCGAAGTTTGAACTACCAGGAAATAATTTAAGGAAGTGAAAGGATTATGCAAGCCCGGTTCACCAAGGATTTCATACAATAAGGATATGCCTCCAAGTTTTATTTACACTGTTTCAACTTTCATGAGTCCTACGGCGAGAAGTGTGCATTCATACGATGTGAGTATCATCGTCATGAAGAACTTCGAAAAGTTTATTTTTGACCAAAGTTGCTCTATCAGACTTCCACTGGTCAAGTCAGTTGAGTGAGGACAGAGCCATATGTATTCTTTTTGAGGCAAGTTCCTCAGCTGATGGCAGGGTCAATGGGGTTAGGTTTATAGGGGCATAGAGGTTAGTGATGTCTCACTATATTAGTCCAAAAATGTGTCAACTACCTTAGCGTCAAGATGGAGGTCCAGATTAATTAAATAACATTCTAAGAATGCTTCTACGAGTCCGGGTCTTGTCCTAATTAGAAAAGCATTGCTACTCTCTGTTTCACACATCGACATCTACAATACCAAATCAACATCAATAGTACTCATATGAAACATGTTTCATATCCTCCAAAAATATGTTTTAAGTCTTATATATAAGTTTTTTTGGATGTAAATATTTTCTCTATAACCTCAGTCAACTATAGAAAACTTTGACTTAGGTCAAAATTTATATCACTTAATTTTGAAAGGGATTTCATTCCCCTTTAAATGAACAATTTCACTAGTTCTTGGTTGATTGAGAATTAACTTCGAGCTCAGACGATTGGCCTTGTTGGATTTGCATGGTGATTTATGCACCTAGGAGTTGCACATGGGTTACAATTGCAATCAAGACTTTTGCACATTATACCCATGATTTGCAACAAATGTTGGATGATGTCATCTGACCAAGATTCGTGTCCTTAAACGAATCACTTCCATTTTCTTAATGAAAAGGCAGCCCTCCTTCTATTTTCTTTAAAAAAATATGTTTATATGAAACAAAGGAAATAATGATCCAAGGAAGAATCGATACGACTAGCTTCCCTGTACTGTAAAAAAGAGTACTTCTCTGTTTTATTTTTTATTATCTTCAGCTATGATTATTATTTTCCTTAACAACATGTATTTTTTCGAAATGGGGGTATCCCCGGCCTCTGCATCGGTTGATGCACACAACCTTTTATTAAAAAATGAATATTCAAGAGTTACAATCACGGATCAACGAGGGTCGATACAAAAATCAACCATCTGAAAATAAAAAGCATGCCAAGCACTCTAACCATCTTCCAGTTCTTAATAGACCGCCAAGTAGGCTGATAGAAAATATCCTGGGCAACCATTTGAAGGCGGTTGCATCCAGAAACCATGCACTCCCGCTGGTCCTCCGGGAGCAAGAAGCGCCAAAGTTGGATCCAATGAACCATAGTGCGAATAACCTACAGAAAATTAGTAGAATCTTTTTTGTTAAACACAATATCCGTTGGCTTATGGACAGAAATAAGATAGATGAATTACACCAACAGATGTCCGTTGCTTAAAACACCAATAGCTTTTTTTCTCTCACTTGATCACTGGGCCAATCTAAGCACCACTTAAGCCACAGATTATAATATTTACTGCAAAATTACATGCATTTAGGAGAAAAAATCTGCCTAAGAACTGAAATAAGTTATGCTATCATCAGGCAGCGTGAGCGGCTTCTTATTGCTACCAATGCTTGTGGTCACCATGCAGCTTTTGTGCATTAGCAGGCACATGTAGGACATATCGCACGCATCAAGAAAACACTATTTGATAAAATACATGAACGTGAGGACTATATATACTTACTTCATTGGTTGTTGCCTGGAAGATTTCAGTACTTCAATGCTTGCAAGAGTAGAACTACAATTGCTCGAACAGAAAAGCTATGCATATACTGATATACATTAAACACAGAAACGTTTTGGGACGTGAGAAGAAATTAAATAAACATGGGAAGAGACTATATATTGTTGAGGAGGTTTTCATCTTACTACGTATCAAACTCCCAATATTATTTGGTTTACCTAGAAGAGTAAAATGTAGCAACCTATGGATGGCCGGGTCAAAGTTTCTAATTAACTATGATTGTGCAAAACAAAGTGAATTGTAAAATGAGGGAGCACACATATCCTATTCCTGGCAATGTGAATGAAAACTTTAAACCACCGGTGTTCCCATTTGCAAAGGACACATTGTTGTTTCACGGCAAACATGTAAACTACTGTTGGGAATCCTAATTATTGCTGCAGCAAAAATATCCCAGTTATTGCAGGCTGTAACTGTATGCATTTATCAAAATAGTATGTGAAAGTACAGAGTAGAAACAAACCTGATGGATCCAAAAAGGCTAGATTATATATATACAAATGGTCGACTTCAGCTCCTTGTGCATAAGCATGATATTTAGGATGCTTCTTTCTTGTGCACCAGAAATTTTGTAATGCAATGATGGAGTGCATCCCTAAAATTGGCTGGAACTTACTATCAACTACATACTTGGTATCCATCTTATCCAAAAACGAATTGGCATCCGTGTGTGTTTGCCACCAAGGCTCCTTTACTTTGCAACTTGTTTTCACATCCCGTGATAGATCTGATAAATTACTGGGTGAAGAAAAGTGCAAATTGGGGATTAACTGGGAAACCAGCTGCACCAAATCTTTTGCCATTCTTTCAATTTAATAATATTTCAGTACATATGTCCATATGCACAGGAGAACTAATCAGACTGGAATCCATCCTCGGACCTCCAATCAAATTAATTCATAGGATCCAATCATCCAAGTGCGTGGAGATGAACTCATACATTGATCTGTACCTGGTTGCCTGCAGATCGAGTACAGCAAGGAAAATTTGTGTTGGCAGAGAGGGGATGAAAGGTTAATTACCAGCAGATTGAGAGCGGCGCACCGCTGGAACATCGTTCCTATGAGCCTAGAAGGAGAGACCTCAAACCTTGCTCGAATCATCTCCACGCAGTGCTCGATCGAGGATTCTAGAAGGCTGACGGTAGAGGGCTTGTTGCATAGGATAGAGGAAACGCCGGTATGGTATGGACACGCGAGGAGAAGGACGCGAGTTGGCGACATGGCTGGGATCGAGGAGCCGGAGAGGCACACGACAGAGAGGAGAGGCGGCCCCATGGACGGGATCGGTGGAAGAAGCCACGATGGGAATATTCTTTTTTTATGAAGGAGACGTCAATGCAAGGCATACCACATATGTTCATAATTAGATCGCGGTCGTTAATATTAGATCTAGCGGTAATTTTTGGTTGTTTACCTAGGATTAACGTGGAGGCTTAATGGGAGTCTCCAATTAGTAAATATAAGATTGCTACATGAAAGTTTTCTGTGTCATATATCGACATCTACAATACCAAATCAACATCAATAGTACTCATATGAAATACGTTTCATGTCCTTAAAAAATATGTTCCATGTCGTAGATATCAGATTTTTTTTTGGATGTATAAACTTCCTCTATAACCTCAGTCAATTATATTGAACTTTGACTTATGTCAAAATTTATATTATTTATTTTTGTAAAAGGATTTCGTTCCTCTTTAAATGAATAGTTTCGCTAGTTATCGATCGATCGAGAATTAACTTAGAGCTCGGTCGACTATGGTATTGTTGGATTTGCGTTCTGATTCGTGCACGTGGGAGTTGCACATGTGGTACAATTGCATCATACCACAATGCTCGGTCGAATATTCTTGAGGTTGTTGATCCCACAATGCTCCAAGATGACAGAAGTGTAACTAACATAATGAAAATTTCATCATACCCACTGGTTAGAATAGGCCTCTTGCTCCATGACATTGCCCAAAGAGCGTCCGGATATGGGACAGGTCTCTACCGAGATCCTTAGGATCAAGCACAAGGCCTCGCACATGGGTTTATAAAGCAAAGAATCAACACGATGGTAGCTAGTGAAAGAAGTTCATGTAAAGAAGATTAGTGATGTATTATCTCCGTTCTGAAATGTAAGCCTTTTTAGAAAGCTAATAGTAGCATCTTATGAATTTTCCTTTGTTGAAGTCAGTTAGACAGTTAGTGACACCTTAACATTCTCTTTTGCCATCTCATTTTCCTTTTATAAGTGAGTAATATTTCTATAAGCACAATCTGAGCTATACTATTTATGCCATCAGTATCCAATCAATCAAGTTAGATCTTGCTGACTCGGAAGCAGCTTGTGGGGACTAAACCTCGAATGTGAAGTCTGAACATGATAACAAGAAACTCACCTGAAAAGCTAAACTAGAACATGATCAAGACCCAAGCCTACGCCCGATCCGCAGAGAAGAACGATGTCAAGCAAATATGCATGGCACAAACATGTACCTGCCTACTTGGCCATCACAGAACCCTAGCTTGCCTCGCATCTTCTGCAAAAGTACTTGTACTTGAAATGTTCCGTCAGTTAGTGGCATTTCAAGACAACAATGTTCGCTTTTGCAATAGCATTTTCGTGTGACTTTGTATATAGTATCTCTAGAATCCCTATCCATGGGATTAAAACTCGATACATATGCATGATTAATCTCCAACTACATCAAGATAAACATTTTGGGAAGTAGTTTGGATCCGTTGGAGATTTAAAGCTTGAACCTGAACATGAACTCAGCATGAAAAAATACTCTCAATGTAAGTAAGACAGAGTCGAGGTCCAAAGTCTACGCCCTACCAGATATCATGTGCAGAGATCATAAGATCGCATCAGTAACTAGCTAGTAACCACCAGGATTTTTCTTTTTTTGACGAAACCACCAGTATTTTTTTTGTCCACTCCGACACAAGTATATATTCATCACAACAACATGAAGTAAGAATGTGGTGTACAACATGGGGGCAAGTAAGTGAAGCTGCCTAGTTTATCTTGCCCATACGCGATGCAATACAATATTTTTCATTCCGGCGCCTTTGTGACTTACTACGCCGTGTGCGGTGAAGACTCGGTGATTACAGATTTGATTGGAGACGGCCTATGTGACGTGGTGGATCAGGAAGTGGGTGTGTAACATTTTCAAGGTTGGAGGATATGGGCCGAGTCACGTCAGATGCAGTTGCAGGTTTGCTGGTATATGAACCATAGTCAGGAACTGGGTGCTCCGGAGTGGACGGTAAAGACCTGTCGATCAAGGCGTCACCCTTTCTATTAGGTCGATCAGCAAGGGGGTGTGCAACACCTTCGTCCTTCCTCCGCTGAGGGTCAGACATGACTGGCACATCTGCAACACAGTAGACTGAGTAGAGTAACTGTTATCGAAAATCGGCAGAAGAAATGGAGACGGGTTCGTGAAGGAAACAACATCTGGTTACCTGGAGCGGTTGGAGTAGCCGGAACGGTGGGGGAGTACGAGGAGCTCAGCCCTGGCTTCCCGCGCAACATGAGCAGCACCAGGGAGCGCAGGGACGAGCGTGGAGCAATCGCTATCTTCTCTGTAACTCTAAGCTAGCTGTACGCAGAGGACAAGTTGATTAGTGATGATGAGATGACTGCGTCCTGGCTTGTGTATGCCTATTTATGCTGTTTAGATATGATACCAGAACTCTAGTCATATCATATGTCACAGAGTGGAAGGTCACATTGCTCCAAATCTCCAATGCATGCGTACATACTGCAGTTTGTTTGCCAACTACTCTGCCACAGAGCCACTGTACCAGTTGGTCCAGTTCAGTACCCAGCGTCATACACGGTATTCGAAGTTTGAACTACCAGGAAATAATTTAAGGAAGTGAAAGGATTATGCAAGCCCAGTTCACAAAGGATTTCATACAATATAAGATTATGCAGGCCAGGTTCTATTTAATTACACACTTTCAACTTTCACAAGTCCTATGGTGAGGTGCATTCATACGATGCGAGTATCATTCGTCAATAAGAATTTCAAAAAGGTTATTCTTGAGCAAAGTTGCTCCAGACTTCCACTGGTCAAGTCAATATAATGGAGTGAGGACTGAGCCATATGTAACTTCAAGCAAGTTGCTCAGCTGCTGGTAGGGTCAATGGGGGTAGGTTTATAGAGGCATAGAGGTTACTGATGTCTCACTATATTACTCCAAAAATGTGTCAACTACCTTAGCGTCAGGATGGAGGTTCAGGTTAATAAAATAATATTCTAGGAACACTACTATGACACCCAGCCTTGTCCTAATTAAAAAACATTGCTACATGAATGTATTCAGTGACACAGAGAGACATCTACAGTAACAAACCAACATCAATAGTACTCATATGAAATACGTTTCATATCCTCCAAAAATATGTTTCAAGTCGAATATATAATATTTTTTTGGATGTATATATTTTCTCTATAACCTAGTCAATTATAGAAAACTTTGACTAGGTCAAAATTTATGCCACTTAATTTTGAAAGTGTGGTGACCCAATATAGCATTGCATGTTATAGCATGTAAATCGTTGACATAAAAGTTGTGAAGTACCAATCCCTAAATATTACATCCCTCATGATGGTACAATAGAAACATAACTGATTTTTATTCAAGCACTTAACATTACAAGCCACATATGTACATCACACTTGAGTTTCTCCTTGGTCCAAAGAGGATAACTCGGAACTCTAGTTTGACTCGCACTAACTTATGAACAACATGTAAAATCAAACTAAGAGCCATAACTTTCCGAGCAGCTTTACTCTATAAGGTTCGGTGTTGCCTGACTAACTAACTTAAATGTTACTACTACTCCTCGGCTGTAAAACCTCGAATATTAAGAAAGTGAAGTACTCAGGATAAAACTATCTTAGAAAAAGTATGAGCCAGGAAACTTTGTTTCTACTCAAGGGAGATTTATATTTTGCTAGGTTTAACCATACTACTGGTGAAATCACACCGGCTTGGGGGCAGTGTGATCAAACCACAGTGATGGCTATAATCGTATACATGATTGCTCGATTGATTGATTGTCATGCATCGTTTCAAGTGATATTCAGGAGTATGTCATCGTATAATTATAATATCGATAAGAAACCAGTGAGCATTGCCCTTTAGTTACTAGTTGAATCAACACGAGGTGATATAGTTATTGTATTGCCGAAATGGTTCAGTTTGATGTGCCAAGTTCCTCCGTTGTGCATCATACATTATGAGCATCTCGTACACATAAGCATGAAGTATATCTAAGTGATAAGTATTTGAAATGTGTACAATACATGAATATAAGGTAATACAAGATGTACAAATAAATAAGTGTCAAGAGTAATAAGTTAATGCCACAAATTAAATTAAGGTTGCTTTTACCTGTGTGTTCCAATATTAGAGTCATTTGACTGTTTGACCATGATAGTCGAGTGTGCGCTCGAGACCACGAGGCCACCAAAATTTCTTATTTCCCTAATATTTCAAAAAAAGCTATTTTCCGGTGTAATTGATTCCGTTGGTAAAGTTCTACCTAACTTGCAAAATAGCCACGAGGGAAAATAGGTACTGAATGAGGAACCAGATAAAATTAAATTTTGAAGACGTTGATATGAAATTATTTATTTATTCTTTGAGCTTACTAGTTGAAGTTACTTTTTCTCATATGCAGATTCACTAGAAAATAAACATTCATGTGTTTGGCTCGACTAGCAGCCCCAGTTACCTTGCCCTATGCTTAAATGCAATCCATAGAAATAACCTATCATATTAGCATGTACTGTAGCAGTCAAAATGTTGTTCTCTGTGGGTTTCTACCAAAGCCTATCCTCACCGTTCCAGAAAAGTGACTAGCACCTTTCGCCCCCCGCGCGGGCAAGCGGGCCGAACCCTAGCGCTGCCTCTTCCCGTCCCCTTCTCGCACTCTCCTCTCCGCCGCCGCTGGCGCGAGCCGCCGGGTGTTGCCTGTGCGGTCCCGGCGGCGGCGGCCATTCCCCGCGAGCGTGGAGCTGTGGCGCGGCGTGCGGTGGCCCGTGGCGGTGTTCTTCGGCAGACGACGGTCCGGCACGGCCGGGTGGCTTCGGTGGCGATGGCGCAGCCTCTTGGCGGCGGGGCGGTGTGTAGCTTGGGGGCGGCCGGCTGGTCGCCGGTGTGTGGCCGGCAGCGCCTTCCCGGCCCAGATCTGGGCCCGTCGGGGCCCATCTGTGTCTGGGCGGGCCGCCCCAAGCGCGTTGGCGAACCCCCTGGAGGAAGAGGAGGTGCTTCGGCGGGGATGGGTGGTGAAGCCGTTGTCAGCCGGCCTGCTGCAGCGTGGCGGCGGAGACTTTGCGGGCTAGTTTGGGCCCGGCCGGGCCAGTACGCCTGGTGTGTCTCTGCTGCCACGTCCGGTCTGCTACCGCGAAGGCGGTGGAGGTAGTTCCCTCCCGCATGGCTTCGGTACTGCTACCCCTGACCCTGTTGTCCCCTTTTCTTTCCTCTAGGCCTCGCAACGGCGTCCACGGTGAGACGGTGAGGATGGAGCCAAGACTGTGGTGGCGCGTTCTGGTGGCTGGCAGGTTGGTTGGAGCACTTTGAATCGTTCGAGGTGGTGGTGGTGGGGGTCGGGAGAAATCCTTGTCGGTTCGTCCGGCACCGTCGGGGTGATGCCTGCGGGCGCCATCTTTCCTTCCGGGAGGGCGTCGGGTGTACCCCCTCCTTACCCTCCTCCGCATATCGGGGGAAACCCTAGGACTATTCTGGGCAGCAACGGCGTCGTCGTTGTTTTCCTTGTTGAAGGTGTTGCTTGGTATGCGGCGATTCGGTGTGCTAGGAGCGTGGTGGGACTTCTCTGGAGGGCGCAGCGGTGGCGGCTCATCCTTGTTTTTTCGTCGATCTACCGTTGTCGGCATTTGTTTCTCTTACATTTCTTTGTCTTTTCTTTTGGGCTTAGTTGTGCTGTTGCCCAGCGTTCTCGATGTATCAATGATTGCTATATTAATATAGCGGGGCGAAAGCCTATTTCGAGGAGGAAAGTGACTAGCACGAGCTGACACACAAAGGAGAAGCCACCGTAGCAAAATATGACACCTCATAGTCCTATAGAAGCACTAGGATGAGAGGAATCGATTGAAGCCTTCTCCACTATAGCATTTTTTGACACGAAAACAGTAGGGAAGGACCCTACTGTGTCATTTTATATATTTTATAAACAAAAGCAGAAAACATAAGTTCAGAATCAAATTACAAAGTGTCCAGCCACTGAGTCATGCCCTCCATGAGACTAGGTTTAGCACTATGTCTAATAAGCTCAAAAGATTCTTTGCAGAAATTAATACAAGCATCTAAGCTTATCTGCTGATTATCAAAAATGGATCTGTTCCTGTGGTTCCAGATGCTCCAACAACCAGACTCTTTGAAACAGATCAGATTATATCTCTGTCTGGCATCCATGAGCATGTCGAAAATACCCAACTCAGTGTTCCACTCCATATTCAGTTTCCACCGGAAGTTTTGACTAAAATCACATGAAAAAAAGAGGTGAATAAAATCCTCATTAGCCCCATCTGTAAATAAGACACAATCATGTGACTCAACATGGAAATTCTTCCTGGCCAATAGATTCCTGGTATTAAGCATGTCTTGCAAAAGAAGCCAGAAGAAAAAATTGTGCTTGGGCATAACACAAGAATTCCAGATCGATCTCATGGGAGCAGGTACCAAATCTGAGGGGCACAAGGCAACATAAACTCTCTTACTAGAATAGTCCTTATGGCCATCTGTGAGTTTCCAAGTATTTTGAGTGGGATTATCAGAATATGGGGTGATAGACAGCTGAAGCATGCCACACTAATCAGAAGCAATCAAAGATAATGGCAGGTGGAACAGATTATAGATTTCCTCATTGCAACAGATATCAACTGCTTTTTTCAATGTGATCCCTTGGTCCTTGGTAAAAAAAATGGAATTTATGTCACAAAGATCTATCTGACCAATTATCCATCCAGAGTCTGACAGTTGCACCATCACCAGCCACACATGAGGCAATTTCAAGGAATATACTGAGCAGCTTAAGACAACCCTTCCACCAAAATGACCCACATGGGTTGGAATTCTGTGGAATTTTGCCATGTGCATAATGTGCTTGCCATACCAGATGAACCCAAGGGATATCATGTTTGTTCATGAACTTGAACATATTTTTGAGAATAAGAGCAGTGGGTTCTAAGATGAAGAACACCAAGTCCACCTGCATTTTTCGGCTTGCAGACCTTTTCCCATTTAACAAGACATTTACCTTTCTTCTCAATCTCTTTCCCTCTCAAAGAAAACCTCTAGCAGGGCTTTCAATATGATCCAGGAAGTGTACAGATAGCAAAATTTGGAATGGCTGAAATAATAACTTTGACAACGACTAGTCTACCATCATATAATAGCGTATCAGCAATACCAACTAACCTTCTGTCAGTCCTCTCAATAATGTCTATAAGGTGTTCCATTGCAGGCTTAGTGGTGACCATGGGTAAACCCAAATATGTAAACGGAAGAGATCCCACTTTACAACCGAATCCCGGAGCCAGCTCAGAGTATTTCTCACTTGTAATATTGATAGGTACCATAGCGGATTTGCTAAAAGTTTACTTTCAACCCGGTGAACAGAGAAAAATTCTGAAGTAAATCTTTTAACCGGAGCAACTGAATTGAACAGGCAGGCAGAATGAGCAAGGTGTCGTTAGCATATTGCACAATGGGGTAATCTAAACCCAAAGAATGGTCCAGAGGTAAATTGATCAAGCCAGTGTGCCAAGCATCATTAACAATGTATTGTAGAAGTTCGGCCGTTGAGACAAAGAGCACAGGTGAGAGGGGATCCCCATGTCTGACACCTCGCTTGCAAATAATTTGTTTACCAGGAACCCCGTTAAGTAAAACAACAGTGGAAGCAGTATACAGGAACCCATGTGCTTCAACATTAGCAAAATGGCACTATACTCCACTGTGTCAAAAGCCTTTTCAAAATCGAGCTTGATGATGGCAATCTCTTGTTTTGATTTATGACAGAGATCGATGGATATATTCAAAAGACCAAGCTTGACACAATCATGGATTGTTCTACTCTTAATGAAGCCATACTGATTTTTGAGAAATTTAAGAGCTAAACTGACTAGAGAAATAGGCCTGTAGTCGACATATTTTGGGTTTCCTTTCTTTGGTATGAGAGTGATATAAGCATTCTTGATACTCTGAATATTAAGGTTACCTGAATGGAAATCATCACATAGCTGATAAAGTTACTCTTTAACTGTATCCCAACACTTCTTTAAGAAAGCCCCATTAAATCCATCAAGTCCAGGTGACTTATTAGTAGGCATATTTTTAACAATGTCATCAATCTCATCTCTGAAAAATGGCTCAATTAAGCTGTTAAAATCAATATCCGGATTGGGTTGAACCATATTCTAAAGATCCCACGAGGAATCAGGGTTTCCCCTGGAGCACCCGGGCGGAGGCGCAAGAAAACCACCTCGACGACGCCTCCAAGGAGGCCACGACGCCAAAAAAGGCGCCGCCGCCGTCGGTTCCAGCCGCAGCCAGAACAAGACTTTCGCCCGGCAGAGAGTCGCAACCTCACACCCGCCGCAAAGGGCCGGCCAGACCACCATCACCACCCGGCGCGCCAACACCGCGCCACAGCCACCACCAACACCAATCCAGAGAGCTCCGCGAGCACAACCGACACCCACCGTACCTCGCGGAGATGAGAGGCCGGGCTGCGCAGCATGCGGCCGACAGAGCACCGCCAAGGAGCACCGTGGGCGCCGCCGGAACGCCACGAAGGAGGGGGCGCCGAACAACACCGAAGCGGAGACTCGAAGACGAACGCCAACGTCCGTAGGCTTGAGCTCCCCGGACCAGCCGCCGCACCGCCCACGCGGCCACCGCGGCCGCCACACACTGTCGAGGATGGGGACTGGGGTGCCCCGGCCCTACGGGCCGCAGCCCGCGGCGCACCACCGGCCGACCCACTGCATCTCGCACAGCCCCGCCGCCAGCACCGCCAAGGTGCCCAGCAGCAGGAGCGACGAGACGCGCACCCCGCACTTGCAGCCGCCGGGGCCAGGTCTGAGGCCCGCCAAACCCCATCTGGGCCCGATCCGTAGAGCACAAACGGACTGCAGAGGCGCCACCGTCGTGAGGAAGCCGAGCACGGTATCCGGCGTCGATTGGCGCTCGTCGCCGGGAGACCATGACCCCACGCCGCCGCCTTGCCGTCGAAGCCACGCCGCCGCCATCGGAGAGCCCCTCCACCGACAAGCGCATGGAGACAAACGCCCCGCCGCCACCATCACCGGCCACCGCCTGGAGCTTTTGTCCGGCGTGACCTCCGGCGGCGGCGAGGATGGGGGATGAGGGAGAGGTCTGGAACTGGCGGCGCGGTCGCCCCCGAGTCGCCTAAGAGCAGGCGACGCGAGGAACTAGGTCTTCTGAGCTGCACTATCTTCTCAATTTTTCAGACTCGCCTTTTCATTTTGGAGGGCTGCAGGGCGACACTTTCCTGTGTCGTTTTGCCTGCTGGGGTCCTCGCCTTGGTTGCTCCGTCGGCCGGAGGGAGCTGTGGAGCGAGTTGGTTGTCGGCGTCGACGAGCGATTTGGATTCCTCGACTCGGCGGTCAGGCGAACACGTCTTCGGTTTCGGTGTGCTCCGGGTGAAAACCCTGCACCGGCCTCGGCCGATGCCGGTGATGGCGGCACTCTTGGACGTCGCTCCCCTCGTTGGAGGCATCACTGTGGAGGTCCAGTCGGTTTCGTCCCCGGCTTGTCTTCGGCTAGGTGGTTGCGCGGCCCTGAGGGTCGGCATGGTTGTCGGAGCGGCGGCTCCGTGTTTTGCCTCCGCCTTGTCGCGTTTTGAGGTGTTTTCAGGGTGTCGGCCTTGGCCACTGGGGTGGCTAGGCCGTCGGCTCGTGTGGTGCGCGGCCCCGGGGCCGGTGTGTTGTGTTGTGTTGTATCGGTTTTCGGCTAGTTTCCCTTATAAACTAGCCATTCTCTTCTCCTATATCAATGAATGGCAAGTCTCTTGCCTAGTTTCAAAAAAAAATATTCTGAAGATCAAATAACATGACTGGATTGTCAGAGCTGCCAATTCTTTCCTTGAAATCCTGCCAGATGATTGCTGCCTTAGCTTCATGGTCCAAAACAATTCTATCATCATCTGTTCTCAGGCTAGCAATATAATTCCCCTTGAAGCTTGGCATTCCTGCAGGCTTATTCCTCTCATCTCTGTAGCATCTCTCTCCCAAAGACCAAGACGCAGAAGACATGGCCGGTGAGATATTTTGGTAGAAGTCTTCTCCACTATGGCATTCCTGCAGGCTTCTTCCTCTCATCTCTCGCGCCACATCGACATAACATGTTGTTCCTATCTAACAAAAACAAGCAAAATGTAAAGTGGGGTAAATTGTGTTCGAAGTCTCCTAGGTGAGATATTTTGGTAGAAGTTTCACTAAATGGTTAATATGTGACACAAATGCACAACTACACAAGTACACGGTAAAAACTGGAATTCACTCTTAGAGTTATAAACAAAAGCAGAAGTCCCCGCATGTTTTAAAACCCTGAAATTTTGGAACTTCAAAATTCTGAAGTGAGGACCAGATATTCCTCAAATTGATTCTGTTCTTTCTGAAATTTATCAACACAAACAGTTCAGCGAAATAAATTTCAACTTACCAAAAGAGAACATTTTTGGAAAGGGACCGCTGGCCACCCTTCTAGAGGCTGACCGCGACTTAGAACAGCCTCATAGATAGTAACGACATTTCTCTCATTACTCTTTCTGATGATCTTCAACTATAATTACTTTTTCCTTGACAGCATCAGCATGTATTGAGATTATAGGATCACATCAGTAACTAGCTAGTAACCAGCATGATCTTTTTTCTCCACTCCGATAGAAATATATACTCATCACAAGTTCACAACAATATGAAGTAAGAATCTAGTGTACAACACGAGGAAAAGTAAGTAAAGCTGCCTTAGCTAGTTTATTTTGTCCATAACGTACGCTGTAAAATATTATATTCTCTTCCGAAACAGGAGCGCCTTTGTGACTTGAACTATATATGGAAACACGGGTGTCCCGGTTACTCCGCAGTGTGACGTAAAGGCTCGACGATTACAGCTTTAGATTGGCGACGACCTCCGTGATGCGGTGGATCAGGAAGTGGGTCTGTAACATTTTCAAGGTTGGAGGGTATGGGCCGAGCCACGTCAGGTACAGGTGCAGGTTTGCTGTTATATTGGTGCTCTGGAGTGAACGGTAAAGGCCTGTCGATCACGGCGTCACCCTTTCTATTAGGTGGATCACGAAGCGGGTGTCCAACACCAGCGTCATTCCTACGCCCAGGATCAGGATCAGGCATGACTGGCACAGCTGCAACACAGTAGAGTAACTGTTAGCGGAAATTGGCAGCAGAAATGGCGACGGGTCCGTGAAGTAAACAACATCTGAGTTACCTGGAGCGTCCAGAGTAGGCGGAACGGCAGGGGAGTACGATGAGCTCATCCGTGGCTTCCCGCGCGACATGAGCAGCACCAGCTGGGAGCGCAGGGACGAGCGTGGTGCAAGCGCCATCTTCTCCGTAACTCTAAGCTAGCTGTACGCAGAGGACAAGTTGATTAGTGATGATGAGATGACTGCGTCCTGTCTTGTGTATGCCTATTTATGCTGTTTAGATATGATACCAGAACTCTAGTCATATCATATGTCACAGAGTGGAAGGTCACATTGCTCCAAATCTCCAACGCATGCGTACATACCAAGTGTATAACTGCAGTTTTTTTACCAACTACTCTGCCACAGAGCCACTGTACCGGTTGTTCCAGTTCAGTACCCAGTGTCATCCGCGGTAATCGAAGTTTGAACTACCAGGAAATAATTTAAGGAAGTGAAAGGATTATGCAAGCCCGGTTCACCAAGGATTTCATACAATAAGGATATGCCTCCAAGTTTTATTTACACTGTTTCAACTTTCATGAGTCCTACGGCGAGAAGTGTGCATTCATACGATGTGAGTATCATCGTCATGAAGAACTTCGAAAAGTTTATTTTTGACCAAAGTTGCTCTATCAGACTTCCACTGGTCAAGTCAGTTGAGTGAGGACAGAGCCATATGTATTCTTTTTGAGGCAAGTTCCTCAGCTGATGGCAGGGTCAATGGGGTTAGGTTTATACACTAGTGGAGAAGAGGCCTTTTGCCGCGGGTGGTAAGACCCTTTTGTCGCGGGCGGCCAGCCGCGACAAAGGAGGCGCGATAAAAGGTCCACCTTTTGTCGCGGGTCACTTACCACCCGCGACATATGGTCAACCACGTGGCAGACGCGGGGCGCGCAGTGGACAGACCCTTTTGTCGCGGGGGTATTACCACCCGCGGCAAAAGGTCCTCGACGTGGCGCTCCCAGAAACCTGCTGCTTTAGGGTTTGAGGGATGCCCCCACCCCGCCCCCGCCGCCACCGCCCCCTTTTATTCGAAATAAAAGTTGCATATATTTATACGCTACTAGAAGTTGTACACATGTTCATTTATATATAGATTGATCAACCAAATATTGGAAACAAAAGTCGATTCCCCTTACATATATATATACATGAGCTCACGACTACCGGGACTAATTAAACTTTGGGAGAGGGAGAGCGCCTATTAGGACTAAACAAGCCGTTGTTGTCTATTACTTCTCTAAGCAAAACTCCCGCCACTTCCTCCGCAATTCCTAGTAGGTGTTCCTTTGGTTCGAGTGTGTCCCGCATGTAGTCGACCTATATAGGAAAATGAGATGATGAGTATGACTATATCAATGTGATAACGAAATATTGACGAAAATAAATAAAGTTGTGAATGTTATTGCTTACGTTGAATTTATTATTGTTCTGCTTCTCAGTGGTTAACATGCGAATGAACTCGCAAACGTAGTATCCACATAGATTCGTCCCTTGTGGCTGTTGGGCGCACGGTACAGTAGTAAATGTTAGCTTCTCTGCCCAGGTACCCTCAATGTTTTTCTTGAAACCTATCCAAGCCCTGCCATGCAAAAGAATGATTGAATGAGTGGATAATTAATTGATATCTCACGAAAGATATAGCGCGGCGATGAAGGAAATTACACTTGGAGCAACTTCTGCAGGTCGCGGAACCCGTCCAGGCCTCTACTCATTGGGTCCCTTACTTCAACTATTCCCTTATCAAGTTGAATGTCTAGTAGAATCCAGTGGAAGCTGCACATGTTTATGTATATACGTCAGGAATTACACTTAACATCGAGTAAGCAAAACTGAATGTGCATAAAAGATCATTAAGAATCTCACTCGTAGTTGTAAGGAAACAGTATTGAATCACAGAAATTTTGCTCCCCCAAAAACCTTAGTATGTTTCCCCCCGTATCCATGGGTTGATGCTTTACCGTTTCAACATGTACTTTATCGGGGTCAACAAACCCAATATTGATAATATTATTACTTTTGCATTCACTGATCTTCAGTCTGCATAAGAGAACACATAAGATATAATGAGTATATGCAATGAAAACGAACATGAACTGAATGAAAATGAACTTATATGTAGTTAAAAACTTACAAGCAATAGCAGCTCATGAGAGATTTGTCGAGGGCATCTAAATTGAATAACTGCCAGAGTTCATTCATCTCAATATGGATCTCCTCCTTTCGGTAGTAATATTGACGTGGGATCTTCGCCACGATGAACCTTTGGTTCTCCTTGCACGCATCAAGGTACCACTGATGCAAATTCCGCATATGCGTTGGCATTTTCTGCAGCCGCTCTCTGCTGACCAAGTCGGCCCCGTAGACAAATTTAGGAGCTATGTCAGCAAAGGGTAGTGCAACATCTGCGGCACTCAGCAATTCCTCCACGCTACAATCCATCGAAGCCGCTAGCGCCTGAGCTTCATCCAGATTGAAACCTTCACCATGTTGCTGGTACAGCTTGGGAACATCAAACACTTTGAGTGCTGGGATCGATTGTTTGGCCTGTTCTCCGAGCTGGGAAACTTCCTTTCTTTTTTTCCTTTTGTCGTTTGCTTGGGCGCCTTGAGGGGTGCACTTGTCTTCTTCCCGGCTGATGATTTGCTCGTGCTAGCACTATCCTTCTCCTTAGCCTTGCCATCCTCCTTCTTCTTAGCCTCGTCATCCTCCTTCTTCTTCTTAGCCTCGTCATCCTCCTTCTTCTTTTTAGCCTTGTCATCAATTACCTTCGCAAGGTGGCGTGTATAGTCATCCTTTTTCTCGTGCAAGTCATATTGCGATGGTGTGTTCAGAAAAGAAGTAGCATATGCTATTTGCTTCTCGGTGAATGGCTCTGGCGCTGGAGGTTTTGGCTTATGGAAATGATCATAGTTGTGTTTCGCAACGGCGCATTTTGCTCGACAGTAAGATCCCAAGGACGGGGGGAGGAACCTTTGGTACTCTTGGGAGGGGCGACAACTTGCGGATAGGACTCTTGAAACGCTTCCGGCCGGGTGCATACCGAGTCTTAGTGGGCGGAGGCGGCGGCGCTGGAGATGGAGATGGACTACGGATGTCGTGGTCGACATCGTACCCATGGGGTGATGGTGTCGACATGTGATCAGTAGGAGGAGGTGATGGTTGCTTGCGATCACCTGGAGGAGGTGATGGTGATGGTGGCCTGCGATCATCTGGAGGAGGTGATGGTGACCTGCTCGGACGACTGGTAGGGGCCCCCGGGCAGCTTGATGTTCTTCTTGAGAATGATTTCTCCCAGCACCTCTCTGAGTGTAAGCCCCCCATCACCTCCAGGGATATCAAGCTCCAATGTCTCCCACGACGGGACAACTGAATCCACCCCGACACGAGCATAGCCAGCTGGAATCGGATTGCCATGCCATGTTGCCGGCTCACCTTCAGGTCCAAATGCCGGTAAGACATAGCCGACCGCCACCTTAACAGACCTTCCTGAACACCTCATGGAGATCACAAGGTGTTTGCTCCTTGATTCCATCCAAGGGGTCGCCAGGACCGGCATCTATCATCATCCGTGTAGAAGGGGCCTCCGAGTCGGCCACACTGTCTCGTCGCTGAGATATGTCAGCGGTATTATCTGGGCGCTGTCCTTTTAGTTCATTTATCTCCGCTGCTGCTGCTGAAGCTCCCGCTGCTGCTGGTCAAGTCGGCGTTGGAACTCGGCCATCCGGTCATTCTGCACCTCCAGCTGGCGTTGTTTAGCTCTCGCTCGGCTTCTATAAGTCTCCGCGTCGGCCGGAAACCCAAGCGACCACGGAACACTAGGGCCGAATCCTCTTGTTCGTCCTCCCTTCTCAGGATTACCGAGGACAAGCGTCAGCAAGTCTTTCTCTCTATCGGGAGCAAACTTTAGTTTTCCCGCCTTTATTTCTGCCGTCACTTTAATCCATTCTTCCCTGGGTACCTAACCCTGCTGTCACTTTCAACAATGTTCCCTGTCTTCATATCATACTCACAGCCATGCGCGAGGAACCAATTCCGAGCCCTAGTGTCCCATCCTTCTCGCTCTGGTTCTGGAGTGATCCCATTCAGCTTCATCTCAGCCTCTTGTGCATCCCACTTAGGCATGGCTACTTCGTAGCCCCCTCGCCCCGTATGATGGTGATATTTCTTTTCGCTTGCATTCTTCTGGTTTTTTTTGACAGATTCACAGCCTCCTCTGATTCTTTGTACTTCACAAAATCTTCCCAGTTATGCTCCTGCTTCGCTAGATAGTTTTCGAATACTGGAGGCTTCTTGGCTTTCTTATAATTTTGCCATAACCGGTTCTTATACGCCCGGAAAAGTTCCCCCATCTTCTTAAGAGCCCACTTCTTCACTAGCGCCCTCTGCTTGGCATTCTCAGACTCGGATCCCAAATTTGGCAAAGTGAAATGTGACATGAGGTCGTCAAAAAGTGTGTTCTTGTACCTATCGGCAACA
Organism: Lolium multiflorum; assembly: GCA_030979885.1. Lineage (NCBI taxonomy): Eukaryota > Viridiplantae > Streptophyta > Magnoliopsida > Poales > Poaceae > Lolium > Lolium multiflorum. Next base: position 257,347,474 of record CM061753.1, read on the forward strand.
TGATCTTCGGACACATTCTTGGTCTTGTTCCATTCTCTAACAGTGATCGGGATATGATCTCTAACCACAACTCCGCACTGATTCTTAAATGTCACTCTGACACTCGCGGGTGCCACAGGTTGGCCTTCCGGTGATATAGCTTCAATGTTGAAGTGGTCTTTTTGCCCAGTCTCTTTGCCGGGCCTCGTTTGTCCAACTTATCTTCGGAGGCCTAAGAGAATAAAAATCAGTTAATTTATATACATAAGTACATATAGAATTCCATTAATGCCTCAACTGATCGTATACCTCGTCATTACCGGAGCCGTCGGCTTCTCCATCACCGGAGCCGCCGGCATCTCCATGATCACCGGAGCCGCCGGCTTGTCCATGATCACCGGAGCCGCCGGCTTCTCCATGATCACCGGAGCCGCCGGCATCTCCATGATCACCGGAGCCGCCGGCTTCTCCATCACCATCGCGGATTAACTTCGCGAAAATGTCTTCCTGTTCCAAGTCCCGTTCGAATGGATCCATTGTTTCTGCAAAAGAATTAAATCGATAAGTACATGTTCTAACCCTAACCCTAATCAAACACAAACCAAACCCTAACCCTAATCAAACACAAACCAAACCCTAACCCTAATCGGCGACACGTGTTTGCGAGAGGGAGAGGGTGTCGGCGACGCGTGTTTGCGAGAGGGAGAGGGTGTCGGCGACGCGTTTTGCGAGAGGGAGAGGGTGTTGGCGATGCGTGTTTGCGAGAGGGAGAGGGTGTCGGCGACGCGTGTTTGCGAGAGGAGGGGTGAAACGCGTGTTTGCGAGAGAGAGAGAGGGAGGTGACGACGCGTGTTTGCGAGAGAGAGGAGCGCGACGCGTGTTTGCGAGAGAGAGAGGGTGTCGGTGGACGCGTGTTTGCGAGAGAGGGTGTCGGTTTGCGAGAGAGGGTGTCGGTGTCGGTGGAGAGAGGGAGATCGAGCGGTGTCGGCGAGTGTTATTCGCGAGAGTGTTTCGTCGGTTGTTAATACAAAATTTGAATTAATACAAAATTTAATCTAACTAACTACAAGATTTGAATTAATACAAAATTTAAACTAACTAACTACAAAATTTAAACTAACTAACTAATACTAAATTTAATCTAAATACTAATACTAATACTAACTAACTAATACTAATTAAAACTAAATACTAATACTAACTAAACTAAACTAACTAACTAATACTAATTAAAACTAAATACTAATACTAACTAAACTAAACTAACTAACTAACTAACTTAATAAAAAACTTAATGAAAAAACTTAATGAAAAAAACTTAATGAAAAAAAAATGCCGGCATGGCCGGCCGGCACCGGCGGCCGCGCGGGACGGCGGAGGTGGCGGCTACCTGCGCGGGACGGCGGAGGGTGGCGCGGGACGGCGGAGGGTGGCGGCCGCGCGGGACGGCGGCCGGGGTACCAGAGGAGGCGGCGGCGCCGGAGTTGCCGCGCGCAGAGGCCGCGCGCGCGGGGGGAGATGGCGCGCAGACGGCGCGGCCGGCGCGCGCAGAGGCGGCGCAGAGGGCGGGGGCGGCGAAGAGGCCGCTCAGAGTGGCGGGGGCGGCGGCCGGACGCGAGGAAGATGGCCGGCGGCGGCGGCGAAATCGGGCAGCCTGGCGGCGTCGATTCGCTAAGTGCTGGCCTCCGGGTATCGCGGGTGGAGGCACCGCCCGCGGCCTCCACCTTATATACCTACCCTTTTTATCGCGGGTGGTGGCACGACCCGCGATAAAAGGCCCCGCGGCCGTGCCACCACCCGCGATAAAAGGGGGGCCTTTTATCGCGGGCCATGGCACGACCCGCGACAAAAGGGGGTAGGAGGGGGAGTTGGCTGATCCGTGGCACAGCCCATCCAACGGCTCTGGCCGTTTGAATCCAACGGCCTAGAGCCGTTGGATGGGTTGTGCCACGGATCACCATCTCCCCCTCTTCACCCCTTTTTTTTCTATTTTAACTTAATAAAACTATTATTTCAATAACTTTTGAATGGTACCTCAAATACAAAAGTTTTATATATGAAAATTGATCAGAAAAATCCAATGAACATGAATATGACATGGATATAACTATTTGCATCTCGCATCATATCAAATGTTTCACCGCTTCCACGTGCCTCACCCCGCCGACGCCGGCGTGCGACGTGTAGCCACCGCTACCACGTGCCTCGCCCAGCCGACCGGCGTGCGACGTGTAGCCACCGCTTACACGTGCCCTGCGCGCTATAGAGCGACGAGAGCGCCCGCGCCCCACCGTGCCTCGTCGACGACGAGGACCGTCGCCGCATCGCCAGGTGCAGCGCAGATCCACCGCCGCGACGAGCAGTTGATGCGCGTGAGGGCGTCCCCAGACGCGTTCTTTGCTAACCTTAGGGCACAACGAAGGTCCAACAGGCGCCACCGTCGGGCCGTCGCCGCCTTCGAGCTCGAGAACTCGAATACAACTTGGACCGAAAGTGGTTGACACGAAATTTATTACGATTGAACTGAAATTAAAGTACAGAGCTCAACTGAAAAATAAGATACATGGCCAGATTCGAATGTTGGAGCCATTCAATCATAGTCGTGCCTAGTCCTATAATACTCGCCACTGTAGTCATCATAGTCGCCGACGTCATCGTCGCTACCATCGGGGTCGCGGTTGTCGAACCTCGGCGGATGACCACGCGTGGGCTGGGATTGAGGGTAGCGCAGGCGGGGGCCACGATAGGCCATGACGCTCGGGAGAGTCCGGCGCCACCACATCCGACGGCCGGCCTCGTTGAAGTTCGAAGATGGCGGGCCGTCCTCCTCGTACCTGGCAACCGCCCTCTCACGCCGATTGATGAAGAAGCTGTCCCAAGTCGGGCTGTAGTCGGGATGCCACTGGGGATTCCTCCGCTGCTCAGCGTGAGCTCGAAATAGTAGTGGTTCGTGATGGCCATCTCGCGTGGCACACCTACAGGGATAGGAGGGACCGGTACGCCTCCGACGCTCAGCAACCAGCCGGTCGGGACGCGGTAGCAGCAGGGGTAGTTCGAGGCGCAAAGCGCCTCCGCCTCCCGGGTGTTAGACATACGATGGAAGCCATGGGAGAGAGTGATGAGGTTTGCAGATATGAGTCCAAGGCCTACATATATATAGGGAAAAATGGAGGGAATGCGGGAAGAAAATAGGCGGGAACGAAGTGGCGCGCAAACTTTCATCCCGGGTGGAGGCTCAAACCGGGACAAAAGATGGGGGAGGCTTATCTAGGAGGGCCTTATCTGGGGGATGATGTGCAGTAACCTTTTGTCACGGTTGGTGGCTGCAACCGGGACTAAAGCTGTCGGCAGGATAAGGATGCGTCGGTGGACGCACTGCTCGATGAGATAAAGCATGTAGCGCACGACGCCTGTCAAGGAACAAGACAAAGTAGAAGCGGTGCCGTGCCTATAAAAGGAGCATCAATACGCCTTGCCAAGCAGATCAACAAGCCAAGCACAGTTTCATTCCCATTGATGAAGGAAAGGGTTGGGAAATCTCCGTGGCGCAGCTTCTCGAAGATGTCGTTGGTGCACACGCCCTACGGCATCTTCGGAAGCTGCTCCTCGGAAAAATTTCCCATTATTACATAAATGTAGAGATTGTCTTGGGAACTATATATGAAGAATACATTATTACATCGCCATCTAGTGTTGTGATTTTCTACGCCGTAGCCATGGAGAATCTTCATCATTTAGTAAGATGCTTGGGTCAATTTTCACCGTGAAGGGCGGAATTTCTTTAAACCTATTATAATCTTCTGACATGTCTGTCTTCTCATCCACTCCCACGATGTTTCTTTTCCCCGAAAGAACTATGTGGCGCTTTGGCTCCTCGGTTGATGTATTCTTTTGTTGATTTCTTTTTCTTGATTTGCTAGACATGTCCTTCACGTAGAAAACCTGAGCCACCTCGCTGGCTAGGACAAATGGCTCGTCCAGGTACGCAAGATTGTTGGGATCCACTGTTATCATACCGTACTTATCGTCAATATGTATACCGCTGAGCTTCACCCATTTGCACCGAAACAAAGGGACCTTAAAAGTGGGACCATAGTCAAGTTCCCATATCTCCTCTATGTATCCATAATATGTGGTGGTCTGCCCATTCTCGTCTTTTGCATCGAAGCGGACACCTGTTTTGGTTGGTGCTCTTTTATCTTGGTCGATCGTGTAAAATGTATTCCCATTTATCTCGTACCCTTGGAATGTACATATGTTTGAAGATGGTAACCTGGCCAACAAGAACAGCTGGTCCACAACAGATGGGTCATTAATGAGATGTCTTTGCAACCAACTGCCGAAGGTATTAATGTGTTGACGTGTAATCAAGGACTCCTGCCCCGTAAAATTCTTATGTTTCTCGATGTACGGAGCCACCAAGATGGAATTGTATAGAACTGTGTAGTGTGCTTGATTGAAAGAAATCTTGTCCCTGCACACCATTGATTTCCTTCCTAGTGTGCCTTTTCCAGTCAGCCTCCCCTCATACCGAGATTCAGAACACCAATCGGCTTAAGGTCAGGAAGAAAGTCAACACAAAACTCAATGACCTCCTCAGTTCCGTAGCCCTTTGAGATACTTCCTTCCGGCCTAGCTCGGTTATGAACATATTTCTTTAAGACTCCCATGAACCTCTCGAAGGGGAACATATTGTGTAGAAATACAGACCGAGAATTCTAATCTCTTCAACTAGGTGAACGAGGAGGTGCGTCATAATATTGAAGAAGGATGGTGGGAACAACAACTCGAAGCTGACAAGACATTCGACCACATCTTCCTGTAATCCTGACAAAGTTTCTGGATCCATTACCTTCGAGAAATTGCGTTGAGGAATGCACATATCTTCACAATGGCTAGTCGAACATTTTCTGGTAGAAGTCCCCTCAATGCAACCGGAAGCAATTGTGTCATAAGCACGTGACAGTCATGGGACTTCAGGGTTTGGAATTTTTTATCCTTCATATTTACTATCCCCTTTATATTCGACGAGAAACCAGACGGAACCTTGATACTGAATAGGGCTTCAAAAAAGATCTCCTTCTCTTGTTTGGTAAGAGCGTAGGGTGCAGGCCCTACAAACTGCCCTGGATGTTTGCCGTTTCCCTTTATGAAGTTCCTGGTCCTCCCGTGCTTCTGGTGTATCTTTTGTCTTTCCATACACGCCCAGAAAACCTAGAATATTCACACAAAGATTCTTGGTCAGGTGCATCACGTCGATTGCAGAGCGGACTTCCAGGACTTTCCAGTATTCTAGCTCCCAAAAATAGATTTCTTCCTCCACATGGGCGCGTGTCCGTCAGGCGTCTTTCGGAACAGGTCGACTGCCTGGACCCTTTCCAAAGATAACATTTAAATCCTTGACCATGTCAAATATATCAGCACCACTACGGGGGACAGGCTTCGGACGGCGGTCTGCCTCGCCATCGAAATGCTTTCCTTTTTTCCTTAAGGGATGCTTGCGCGGAAGGTAACGACGATTGAACGGGTACACAACTTTTTTTTTTTCCCAAATATTTACTTTCAGTCTCATCTAAACAGTGTGTGCATGCATTGTATCCTTTGTTCGTCTGTCCTGAAATGTTGAGAGCAGGCCAATCATTGATGGTTACGAATAGCAACCCTCGTAGGTCAAATTCTTGCTCGGTGTGCTCATCCCACACACGTACACCTGGTTTGGCCCACAACTCCAAAAGTTCATCGACTAATGGCCTTAGGTACACATCAATGTCGTTGCCGGTTGTTTGGGCCTTGGATAAGCACTGCATCATAATGAACTTCCGCTTCATGCACAACCAAGGAGGAAGGTTGTAGATACATAGAGTCACGGGCCAGGTGCTGACTGCAGCTCTGCTCCCCAAAAGGATTCATGCCATCTGTACTTAGACCAAAGTATAAGTTCCTTGCCTCACCTGCAAAATCCGGGAACTCTCTCCCGATGTTTCTCCACTGCCGACCATCAGCGGGGTGCCTCAACATCGCGTCTTTCTTACGTTCTTCCATGTGCCATCGCAACAACTGGGCATGCTCTTTGTTTCGAACAAACGTTTCAACCGTGGTATTATTGGAGCATACCACATCACCTTCAGGAACCCTCTTCCGGGTGGCTCGCCTCAACATCACCAGGGTCATCTTTTCTGATCTTATACCGCAATGCACCACATATGGGACATTTATTCAAATTCTCGTACTTCTCACCGCGGTAGAGGATACAGTCATTAATGCATGCATGTATCTTCGCACATCTAATCCTAGAGGGCAGACAAGCTTCTTTGCTTCATATGTACTGACGGGCAACTCATTATTTCTTGGAAACAGCTTCTTTAATATTATCATCAATTTCTCAAATCCCGAGTCAGTCACACCGACCTCTGCCTTCCATTTCAGCAATTCCAATATGCTACCCAGCTTTCTATGCCCATCTTCACAACCTGGGTACAACAATTTGTGGTGGTCCTCTAACATCTTGTCGAACGCAACCTCTCCTTATCCGTGCCACAGTCTCTTCTTGCATCAGAAATGGCCCGACGAAGATCATCATCAACAGGATCATCTGATGCCTGTTCTTCACCTCCTTCTTCTTCATTGTCGTCCATTGCGGTATCATTGCATTCAGAGAACATAGATCGGTACTGGTCATCATTATCTTCTTCCTCATCGCCGTCTTCCATCATAACCCCTTCTTCTCCGTGCTTGGTCCAAACATTATAGCTGGACATGAATCCAAACCGAAGCTGGCTCTTAATGTCTCTTGAGCAAGAGTAATCCTTCTCGTTCTTACATTTTAGACATGGACAGCACATAAAACCTTGCTTCGACTTGTTGGCCTCGGCCACAAGCAGGAAAGAATTCACGCCCTCTCTGAAAGCGGGAGCACATCGGTTACCGTACATCCATGGATGACTCATCTGCATCATAAGTACAATTATATACATATATATGTATCAGATGCAATCACGTTGCTAAAATTAATATTGTACGGACTATGCATATATATATAGTCGAGAAAATAGTTGCTAACCTTTTAGGATCAAAAAGAGGAGAAATCTTATCAAATAAAACCAAGTGGCATCCCTCTCACAAGCATTCCATCAAACACCTCTTGTGCACATGTAGAAAAAATGAGCTAGCATACACCTCCACCTTCACCACCAAGGAAAAAATGAGGTGGGGGGGGGCTGGCTGCGTGTCTATATATAGCCATGGCCCTTTGGTCGCGGGCCGTATTACGACCCGCGACAAAAGGGGCCGACAGGAAGCCCCAGCACTCAGACACCTTTTGTCGCGGGTCGAGATACGGCCCGCGACAAAAGGGCGCGACAAAGCCCTGCCCGCTCCACACGGTTTCGGGGCGACGTGGCCAGGCCATTTGTCGCGGGTGCAGGCGCGCCCGCGACAAAAGGCTCCCACGGAAGCCCTGTTTTCCACTAGTGATAGGGGCATAGAGGTTAGTGATGTCTCACTATATTAGTCCAAAAATGTGTCAACTACCTTAGCGTCAAGATGGAGGTCCAGATTAATTAAATAACATTCTAAGAATGCTTCTACGAGTCCGGGTCTTGTCCTAATTAGAAAAGCATTGCTACTCTCTGTTTCACACATCGACATCTACAATACCAAATCAACATCAATAGTACTCATATGAAACATGTTTCATATCCTCCAAAAATATGTTTTAAGTCTTATATATAAGTTTTTTTGGATGTAAATATTTTCTCTATAACCTCAGTCAACTATAGAAAACTTTGACTTAGGTCAAAATTTATATCACTTAATTTTGAAAGGGATTTCATTCCCCTTTAAATGAACAATTTCACTAGTTCTTGGTTGATTGAGAATTAACTTCGAGCTCAGACGACTGGCCTTGTTGGATTTGCATGGTGATTTATGCACCTAGGAGTTGCACATGGGTTACAATTGCAATCAAGACTTTTGCACATTATACCCATGATTTGCAACAAATGTTGGATGATGTCATCTGACCAAGATTCGTGTCCTTAAACGAATCACTTCCATTTTCTTAATGAAAAGGCAGCCCTCCTTCTATTTTCTTTAAAAAAATATGTTTATATGAAACAAAGGAAATAATGATCCAAGGAAGAATCGATACGACTAGCTTCCCTGTACTGTAAAAAAGAGTACTTCTCTGTTTTATTTTTTATTATCTTCAGCTATGATTATTATTTTCCTTAACAACATGTATTTTTTCGAAATGGGGGTATCCCCGGCCTCTGCATCGGTTGATGCACACAACCTTTTATTAAAAAATGAATATTCAAGAGTTACAATCACGGATCAACGAGGGTCGATACAAAAATCAACCATCTGAAAATAAAAAGCATGCCAAGCACTCTAACCATCTTCCAGTTCTTAATAGACCGCCAAGTAGGCTGATAGAAAATATCCTGGGCAACCATTTGAAGGCGGTTGCATCAAGAAACCATGCACTCCCGCTGGTCCTCCGGGAGCAAGAAGCGCCAAAGTTGGATCCAATGAACCATAGTGTGAATAACCTACAGAAAATTAGTAGAATCTTTTTTGTTAAACACAATATAATTTCTGCAATTCCATATTGACCAACATAAAGTCGAAACACCAATGTGAATCCTAGCTTTATCTGTTTTATCCGTTCCATTAAGCTAATTTCCAAACATATTTGTAATATTGGATGGAGGACGAATATTATATGCAGCAAAAACAACTCGTCAAACGAGTCTAGCAAACGGACATGAAATAAACAAATGTTCAACTGTTTCCTCGGCGTCACAGAAACAATATTTTGTATTTCCATTCCAATTCCTCTTTACTAGATTATCACGAATCAAAAGAACTTTTCTACTAAGGAACCACATAAAGATTATAATTTTTAGTGGGATTTTTAATTTCCGAAGATATTTGCGTATGTATCTGGCATGACCACTTAACATATCAGATACATAGACTTGACAGTGAAAATCTCTGATGATATTAGACCCCAAACAAACTTATCTTGTTCTTCATTTAAATTTATCTCCATCAATCGCTGACATAAATGTACCCACTGATCCCATCTATTACCCAAAAGTTGCCTCCGAAAACCAATATTTAACGGAACCAAACTCATAACATTTGCCACCGTATCATGTTTACGATAAACTATGTTATAAAGCTGTGGGTATTGGGATGCGAGGGTTTGCTATCCAATCGATATATCTTCTCAGAAGCGGACTCCTTCTCCTGAGCCAACTTTAAAACTCCCTCTACAAAAAAAATCCCCCTTAACTTTCATTAATCCCTTTCAGAAGGGTGAGTCAGTTGGCTTACTTTGAACTTCAGACAAAGGCTTTTGCGAAAGATATTTGTTTTTTAACAATTGATGCCATTACCCTTCTTTAGAAAGAAGCTTATGCCGAAAAAGATAACAAAAACAGTGGTAAACTACTAAGAACAGAATTGATCAATACGAGGTGATCCCCATACGATAACATTTTCCCCGCCCAACATCCCAGTTTTCTTTCGAAACGACTTTCAACAGGGTTCCATTCAGAATTTTTAAGCTTTCTATAATGAATTGGTATACCTAAATACCTAACGGGCAACAAACAGGATTCACAACCAAACAAATGTTTGTATTGCTCTTCTTCTTCCTTAGCCGTACCAAAACAGAAAATCTCACTTTTGTGAAAGTTTATTTTCAACCCTCACAATTCTTCGAAGAATCGTAATATTAGTTTCATATTAATGGCTTTTTCAACATCATGCTCTATGAAAAGTATAGTATCATCGGTATATTGCATTATGGAAATTCCTCCATCAACAAGATGAGGAATTAGACCTCCGATCTGGCCATCCTCCTTTGCCCTTGCAATTAGGATAGCCAACATATCTGCAATAATGTTGAATAACATGGGTGACAACGGATCACCCTGTCGAAGTCCTTTCCTGATTTGAAAATAGTGACCGATGTCATCATTGACCTTGACCCCTACGCTTCCGCCTCTCACGAATTGTTCGATGAGTTTGCACAATTTGGGATCAAAACCTTTCATACGCATGACTTGCTGAAGTAAATGCCATTTAACCTTGTCATATGCTTTCTCAAAATTAATTTTGAAAATCACACCATCCATCTTCTTTCGATGAAGTTCATGGATAGTTTCATGTAAGACAACTACTCCTTCAAGTATATGCCGTCCTGACATGAAAGCCGATTGTGTAGGGCTAATCACTGTTTCAGCATAGTATTAACTCTTATTGTAGCGACTTTTGTGAAAATTTAAAACTAACGTTGAGAAGACATATTGGTCTATATTATTGAATCTGAACATCATTCTCCTTTTTGGGTAAGAGAGTGTTATCACCAGATTTTGGCCAAATCAGGAGATGGGCCGTAAGTGAAGATGGGCTTGAAGGATATACGCGTGGAGCATCTTTGAAGCGGCCTTGCACGAAGAGTTTGGGCTTAATTGCCCATGTATCTGTAATATAGTAGATCGCATCTTAGTTTAGAATTAAAAGATAGAGTTTAACCCGTGCACGGTTAGGTGCACGCCCGAATTAGAAAGTCCCTTGGACTATAAATATGTATCTAGGGTTATCGAAAAAGGAGGACAATCACGTTAACAACAAACACAAATCAGGCGCATCGCCACCCTTCTTTCGAGGTTTCTCCGGGTAAGCATCATGCTGCCTAGATCGCATCTTGCGATCTAGGCAGCACACGTTTATTCGTTTACCTTGTGCTGCTCGTGCTGAAGCGTTGTTGATGGCGAGTAGCACTATTTATCATAGATGTTTTGGGCTTGCATGGATGATTTTCTTATGCATATCTGCTTAGCTATGCCGTCCCCTCGATATCTGGCTGCCCTTACACCTATCCAGGTGTAAGGCAGCGTCTTTGCTTGTTTGTTGTTTAGTAGATCCGATCCGTTATAGTTGCTCCTTGATTCCTCAAGGATTGGTTTAATATCTGTATGGTTAGGCCTTGCAAACGGGTTGAACGATCCGGTAGTGCGTTAGGTATGGTTTGTTAGTCCTAAGAGGGATGTTCCGGGAATTAACTTAATGTTGGTTTTTAGGCCTCTTATAGGGTTAATTTTCCATTATCTTTCGTGTCTATTAGGCTCAACTACGCGTAGGATGTTCCGGTCATACGGTGAAAACCCTAAACTGTCGTAGATTGGTTTGACTCTACATTGATCAAGGAGGAGCCCCATGTCATCGTTAACCCGACGCAAAACCATGGGGCGATCGGCTCTTTGAGCCGATCCACAGGGCAACCTGAGAGCCGATCGGGCTCGTATTTAATGTTTACGTGTCTGCCATGCAGGAAACTAATCGAAGCAATCCAACACCTTCCCGACCAGGTATAGGTCAGGTGGCACGCCCTTGCAACCGCTAGGACGTGTGCCGGAACATTTGCGGGACGACGTCGAGGGACCAGGGCCCCTGCAGTCTTGAAGCCTCCCGGCTCTTCGTGTTGCTTAACCACTACTCGCCGGTGGGCAGGCAACACATTCTGGCACGCCCGGTGGGACCATCGGGACAATCTTCCGCAGCAACCACGTCAACATCTACATCCGAGATGGCGGAAGAACCGATCAAGTACGAAGATCTGCCTGCTGAGCATAAGAAGAAATATGATGAGCTCAAGGCCACCTTCGAAGCCGATCTCATCGGCTCTTTCGAGAAAACCCATTCGCACGGGATCAAGTTCAAAGGGTTCCAACCCGAAGGTGCGTTAGAGGGACTAGATCTATCTCTCCCGTCGGAGGAACGTACCAGAGCCCTGCGACAGGAAGTCAACTATGCCGTGGCTCACTCTCTTCATCGGCATTCTGAGAGCCTGGTGAACACTCTGGAGCGTGTCGCGCTCAATGTGGTGCAAGAAATCATGAAGCATAAGTACTCTCCGTCAGGACCTGCCCTAGGGACTCACCAGGGGGAGATACCGCTCTATACTAGGCCACCACTACAATACACGATGGCAGCTCCACAACAACAGGGTTCACCGGCGTACGTCGTCTACAAGGTTGGAGGTGATCCTGGCGATTACCAATTCCTGTATGAGCCGCCCAAGGAGATTCCACATGGATACGTGTGCACATACGTGCCGGGCAACAACCGGATGACCCGGTTACAGCAGGAAGGACGCCACGGCAGGAGGGATCGCCGAACAGAGTAGTTGCTGGAGCAGAAACAGCTGGAGCAGATGCTGAGAAACAGGCGTGGCTAGCTAAATATGCCACCGGTACAAGTCATGAACGCTCAACTTCTGCAGCTCCTACGGTGGATGAGATCACCGCAATCATGAGAGATCAGTTCGGCATCCTGCCGAAGAAGAGAATGATCGGCTATTCCAAGCCGTATCCCAACGAGTATGACCTAATCCCACTACCGCCTAAGTATCGGCTCCCTGACATCACAAAATTCGGTGGATCAGAAGGAACCAGCTCAATCGAGCACGTGAGCCGATATTTGGCACGACTGGGCATGGTTTCAGCTTCAGACGAGCTGCGTGTGAGGTTCTTCTCACAATCTCTCACGGGTCCGGCCTTTGGATGGTACACCTCGTTGCCACCAGATTCGGTTCGGACGTGGAAGCAGCTGGAGGAACAATTCCACGTACAATACCATTCGAAGCTACTAAGTATTGCCGATCTAACCCAGGTTCGGCAGGGCGAGGAGAGACTGTGTCCGAATACATTCAGCGCTTCAGACCATCAAAACCAATGTTACTCGGTTCGTTTATCCGAGAAGGAAGCAGTAGGGCATAGCGGATTGCCGCCGCTCAAAGATGTGACCTTCCAAGCTGACTACAATTCATTGGCGCATATGGTTCAGAAATTGACATCGTATAATCAGCGCCACCCAGAATTGTACGACAAGTTCGCGTCGCCCTGATCGAGATGGAAGAAGATGAAGATTCTGTAGGAGATCAGGAAGTCGCAGTGGCTGAATGGACTCGGGGGCAAAGCCCGTGTCCTACAAGTGGGTAAAACAACCAGGGCCTGCAAAAGGGTTTGACTTTGATTTGAGCAAAACAGAAATTTTTGATTTGCTGCTGAAGGAAAAACAAGTTACCCGAAGGCCACAAAATCCCCACGTTACAAGAGATGAATGGCAGGCCATACTGCAAATGGCATCACACGTTCACCCATGCCACCAACGACTGCAAAGTCTTGCGCGGACAGATCCAAATGGCGATAGAACAAGGCCGATTACTCTTCGGTCAGTTTGCCATGAGAGTTGACACGCAGCCGTTTCCGGACGTCAACATGGTGGATCTCGGTCACTGCATAAGACGCCAGGTTTCTCGTTTGATATCAACATGGCAGGGCTTGCGATCGCCATAACAAGGATAAGCCAGAGCGTCGCTCCGTGGCAAAGATAAAGAGGAGGCCGATCCACGCGACCGGCCCCAGCATGATGACAGACGGTATTTGACCGAGGAAGAGGTGATAAGCGTGCGGTATCAACGACCACTCTCCGCACATCTCCTTAACAAATATGAGCAGCAATACGACCGACGTCGGCGCTACGACGAGACGACGATAGATATCGTCGGTCCGATGCGACAACGGAAATACCGTCGATACGAAGGGTATGAGCGTCACGCCAGAAGGAGGTCAAGAGAGCAAGAGGACATGGATAGGCATTGGAAGTCCTTTCTTCAAACACTGCTGGGACTCAGGAATGAGCCGATTGCCTACGATCGAGAACTGCCCGTAATGTAGACAAGAGGAAGGGAACAAATGAAGTTTCGGTGTTCAAACGTCTAGGACCTCTCACACCTCGGAACAAACGAGCTGAGTCATCTCAAGATGAAGACTTCGAGGAGAGAGGAAGAAGATATATATCACCGACCAAGGTGGTGTCCTGATGGACTCACCACTCCCAAAAGCGCAGAGTGCAACGGCTACGAAACTTGGAGGAAGCCGAGGCGCAATACTGTATACGTTGAGGAAAGCACGGCCCGACCTGGCCGTGAAAATTCAGCAAACACTGGAGACAGAGGCTCGCCCACCAAAGAAAGTGTGGCGACCCAAGCAGACAAAAGCCAGAGGCATCGGCTGATACAAACATGGTGTTCGTTCTCCCGTGAGAGTTGTGCTCCAAGAGATGAGGAAGTATCGGTGGCACGGATTGATTGGCGGGCGACCAGTTATCTTCGAGAAGCCACGAGAGAGGAGCTACAGGCATCTGAAAACCCTATACCGAAGGGTTATATCAATGGGCAGCCTATCAACAAGATGCTGGTTGACACGGGAGCAACAGGTCAACATAATGCCATACCCCATGTTGCAACGTTTGGGACGATCCAATGATGATCTGATCAAGACCAACGTCACGCTAAGCGATTTCAACGGCCAAGCGTCAGAAGCCAAGGGTGTTCTGAACGTAGACTTAACTGTCGAAAAACCATCCCTACATCGTTCTTCATCGTGACAGAAGAGCAATTATGCTGTTCTGCTAGGAAGGGATTGGATCCATGCTAACTGCTACATCCCATCCACAATGCATCAGTGCATCATACAATGGGATGGAGATGAAGTGGAGGTTGTTCATGCAGATGATTCAATCGAGATCTCTTTGGCTGGCATGACAATTTGGGAGGCAGACGACCAAGAGCCGCTCTCGGGAATCAACCTGGACGGCTGTGAGCGCATCGAAGCTACAAAAAATGGGGTGAGGCTGGTCTTATCCACGGCCTGACAGAGTAGCAAGATCCAAGTCTATGGACGTACGTGGCAAGGCCGATCCCTGCGATCGGCCCCACAAAATAAGAAACAAGGATCTCACTTCAAGCATGCCACGTCGTTATAGCAGAGAACCAAGAAGTTGTAAACCCTCGTTAAACATTGCAATGGAAAAGGAGGCCGATTCTAGCAATCGGCCACAAATAGTCTCAACATTTCTGCCCGTGTTCATCATTGAAGAGCTGGAAAAAGTGTGGGTTTACAACAGCTGATGGACTAGAAGAGATTGACATTGGTCCTGGGGATAAGCCACGACCAACATTTATCAGCAAATAGTTGGATCAACAACTGCAAGGGAAGCCGATTCCAGCAATCGGCTAAAATTATTCTCACCGTGCATGTCAGACGCTGTGCTATTTAGCATGGTGAGTGCGGTGGCAAGCTTGAATTGGCTGAAAGCCGATATCTTCAATCACTTGAAGGATTCGGCTCGGGGGCATACGCACGAGAAGGTTCAAGACCACTAAGTGTACCCGGAAGAGCCGATTCATGAGATCGATCGGCTAGTAAAAAATCGAAAATACAAAAAAATTAAGCCCATGCTTGGACATCGACTTGAGAACCTCTTTGATGAGCCAGCTGAGTTTTCGACCAATGTTTCAATGAGGGAAGAAAGCAGGGCGTTGAGGCGTTGGAGCTTGGACTTGGTTCATCACATGCTGTGGAGGGGCCGGCTCGATATTCAGGGTCGAACGACACGACAGCAAGCCTGAGGGATCACAGCCCTAACAGACAACAAGGGCAGCACAAGCATGCAGGTGAGAGAAAGGGTGAGCCAATTGGAGCAATAAATCACAAGAATTGAGCTTCTTGGTTCAAGAAAGGGGTTTGCTGGTCCTTCCGAGCCCTCTTGGTGCATCGACTCCTTGTGCGTAAGCTTTCCTGTCCTGTTTTGATGGGAGTTGGAGGCGACCTTTTCTTGGAAGCCGATGGTGGCACATCTGGCTGGTTTTACGTGATAGTGTTCCCAGAGGTGCCCAAGCTGGAGCCTCGTCAGATGGATTGCATGTCCTCGCTGATATTATCTTCGGTAGAGGTCTACAAGAGCAGGATTACTGGACTTAATAGGCTACGGCCCTTCAAAGTTTTCCCGGCAGCCACCTTTTTCACTATTATTCTCGCCCTGACGAGGCTCGGGGGGCAGCTGGCCTGAAGATCCTTTGCTCTTGGGAGCCGATTTTGGTTGAAATCGGCTAACTCTGCACCACAATCTTTGTAAACAGTGGTGAATTATTGTGAAGGAACCACCGAGCTGGTGGGAGGAGTTTGTAGAGGGAGCCATCATCATTGATAGGCTCTGGGTGACCAAGGATTAATTTGTCAATGCCTACAGATTGTAGACTAGGGTTTTGCTAGAAGTAGAGGGCAAGTAGATCTCGAAGGTTCAGGCGAAAAGTACTCGACGATTATGATAACTAGGGTTATGTTGACGTGGATTCGATCGATTCTTTGTCCCTCGACTCCCCTTATATAGGAGGCGGAGCCGGGTTTCGTAGTACACAAGTTACGAGTTCGGGAGGATTTCGTACCCAACCCGTAAGATTACAAATCTCTATCTTTCCTAATACAAACTATCTTTCCTTAACACTAAATGGGCTTCCAAGTCTTCTTATTCTTCGAGTCCTGGGCTTTGAGTAAACCCCGGGTACCATCTTTGGCAGGCCCATTGGGGATGCCTATGTCAGTAGCCCCCGAGATTTTCTTGAATCGAAGAATCGGGAAAATCTCCAATTTACTCATTACATAATCTTTCGATATGCAAACACTATTTTGTACAGGGATAACGGTAGTTGGGGCTAGTTCATCTGACGGATCAGGTACTAGTTAACTGCTCTAGTGGCAATCCGCAAAAACTACTTCAAAATCACGTCCCTGGACATGATCTCGGATACTGGTGTAAACTTCGAGCCGCTTAAGGTCTTACCATTCGTCGAGTCCCAGTCATATTTTCGGCACCTAACGCGTCCGTTAGGATTTTTCTAGTATCTGTTGATACGGAAATTAGTAGCAACCCGCCGTCGAGACGGTGCCACGCCGCTCGAACGGATCTGGGTCTTACCTTCGCAAGTTTTGCGGCATTCAGAGATTTATTCGCGACTTTTAGCGCTCGAGAATATTTTGTCGAGTGCTTTCTGTTGGAATAGCACATTTTATCGAGTCATATTTGATGACTTATTTGTCCTCCCGATGGGAGTATGTAGAGTTATCTGTGTAACTCGAAATATACTCACTTCTACTTCTTCCTTTTAATGAAAATTCATCGGGCACGCGAACAGCGTTCCGATGGGAGTAGCCCCGAGGCTACACCCAAGGACTTGTGCTTGGGTGTAGGCTCCACAAATTAGTCTCCTTTGCTGCTATATATTTTTGTATCTATCGGGTGCGCGACCATCCCGATGGGAGTTGAGGCTATGAACAAATGCTTGCATTTGGTCATAGGCTCTCGCCAATTCTATCTTGTCATACTCGAAATTTTCTCTTTTCCGAGCATTTGGGCAAAACTTGTATTTGATCAAAGGCTCCGAAATAATTTGGTCGATAAACTCTCCAAGCTTCATAAACCTTGATGACGTCATTTGATGATCTGATACGCTCCGACGTATCGATATCTCTTATGTTCCATGCTACTTTATTGATGATACCACATGTTTTATGCAGCATATTTCATAGATGCCGATTTTCTTGTTTTTAAATCCTAGCTCTCAAGTGCTTCGAAGAGCCACTCCTGTTTCTTTGGTTGATACTTAAATCCGTAAATGACCGAAATACTTTATGCTAATCCCATGATTTATTTCATTGATGACTATGCTATTAGCACATTCCATAGCAAGACCGCATTGGGAAGGAACAATACAATTAGATCCGATTAGAGAGTTGCAGTTGCTTGCATGCTGTTAGGCTCTCCAAGAAATCAAGCCGCATGCGGATTGCTTCCCCCTAGGGCAGAATGCTCCAGACCACTTCCGGCCAACTTCCGCCTGGACTTGGCGTGCCCTCGTGGCCCCCACGTTGCCCGCCACTGTACCCCAACGCCTTCCCTAGTGAAACCCCGGTCCTAACAGCCACCGTCCCAAACCTTCCCTCGATACGCCTCAGGAGGATCACTGTCCTTCCAAGTTGTTGCGGAGGGGGATGGTTCGATCTCCTGAGGACCTTCATCGCCGGAGGGAGATCGCCCGGAGGACTCTTCATGGGAGTGAGAGTGAGTAGTTCACCCCTGGACCATGGGTCCATAGCAGTAGCTAGATGGTCGTCTTCTCCTTGTTGTGCTTCATTGTTGGATCTTGTGAGCTGCCTAACATGATCAAGATCATCTATCGTAATACTATATGTTGTGTTTGTCGGGATCCGATGGATAGAGAATACTATGTTATGGTGATTATCAATCTATTGTTTATGTGTTGTTTATGATCTTGCATGCTCTAGTTTAGTAGAGGCTACAGCCAAGTTTGTACTCTTAACTCCAAGAGGGAGTATTTATGCTCGATAGTGGGTTCATGCCTTCATTGACACTGGGACGTGACAGAAAGTTCTAAGGTTGTGATGTCTTGTTGCCACTAGGGATAAAACATTGATTCTGTCTAAGGATGTAGTTGTCGATTACATTACGCACCATACTTAATGCAATTGTCTGTTGCTTTGCAACTTAATACGAATGGGGTTCGGATGATAACCTGAAGGTGGACTTTTTAGGCATAGATGCAATTGGATGGCGGTCTATGTACTTTGTCGTAATGCCCAATTAAATCTCACTATATTTATCATATCATGTACATGCATTGTTATGCCCTTCTCTATTTGTCAATTGCCATTGTAATTTGTTCACCCAACATGCTTTTATCTTATGGGAGAGACACCTCTAGTGAACTGTGGACCCCGGTCCTATTCTTTACATAGCATACAATCTACTGCAATTGTGTTTCTGTTTTCTTTACAAACATCTTCCACTCGATCGTTTAATCCTTTGTTACAGCAAGCCGGTGAGATTGCAACCTCATTGTTTCATTGGGGCAAAGTACTTTGGTTTTGTTGTGCAGGTTCCACGTTGGCGCCGGAATCCTGGTGTTGCGCATCACATTTCGCCATCAACCTTCAACGTGCTTCTTGGCTCCTACTGGTTCGATTAAACCTTGGTTTCATCTGAGAAACTTTGCTTCTATACGCATCATACCTTCCACTTGGGGTTCCAACGAACGTGTGAGTTACACGCCATCAAGCTCTTTCGGCGCCGTCTCAGTGAATCAAGACACTGCAAGGGGAGTCTACACTTCTCAAATCTCTTTACTTTGTTTTTGTCTTGCTTTATTTTATTTACTACTTTGTTTGCTGCACCTAAACAAAACACAAAAAAATTAGTTGCTAGTTTTACTTTATTGTCTTGCTTTACTATATCAAAACACAAAAAAATTAGTTACTTGTCTTTACTTTATTCGCCTAGTTTACTTTTTTGCTTATTGCATCATGTTTCCTTTTAATTTTACCACAAAAGACATATTGGTAGGACGTGGGTCCATAGTTGGGAGAAATAATATAGAAGAATTTTTCAATCATGTTAGTATTCCTGAAGATTTTGAAGATAGACACATGGTAGAACTTGCACCTGATGCTGCTGCTGCTTTAGTTCGCATGTTGGAAACTAAATTTGTTAATCTCAATCCTATAATCCAACACATGTTTCTTACACTTGGTGATATGGAAGAGGGAGAAAAGAAAGATTTTGTTTTAGAAACCCTTCTTAGAGAATTTGGTGGTCTAGCAAAAGAGGCTAGAAAGGTTTTTGCTAAATTTAATATGCTAGGTTCTCATACCAATTTTATTGGTCTCCTTGAAAAAATGGACATGGATAGAATAAGGTACACTAATAATATTAATGATGGTGGGGAGATCAAAGCACCAATACCATGTAAACTCCTAGCTATGAATGATGCACTAGAAAATAACTATGCTTGGCTTGTTCCTGAAAATTTGTTCGATGAGAGTAGCAAGCCTAAGACTAATGAAAAGGGAGACGCTAAAACTTATATATCAAATATACTATGCTTGGTTTAGAAAACTCCCAACACCCCTGGTAATGATGTTGATGCTTCATCTCTCGATGTTACTTGATTTGCACTTTCTGCGCCTAGCTGAAAGGCGTTAAAGAAAAGCGCTTATGGGAGACAACCCATGTTTTTACTACAGCAATTTTTTGTTTTGTTGAGTCTTGGAAGTTGTTTACTACTGTAGCAACCTCTCCTTATCATGTTTTTGTGCCAAGTAAAGTTTCTATGTCAAAGTTGATGTTATATTTGGGATCGCTGCGCAGAAACAGCATTGCTGTCTGTCACGAATCTGGGCACAGGCCTGTAGAAAATTCTAAAAAATCTGCCAATTTACGAGCGTGATCCTCAGATATGTACGCAACTTTCATTAGTTTTGAGTTTTTCCATTTGAGCAAGTCTGGTGCCAGCTTTAAATTCGTCTTTACGGACTGTTCTGTTTTTGACAGATTCTGCCTTTTATTTCGCATTGCCTCTTTTGCTATGTTGGATTTATTTCTTTGATCCATTAATGTCCGGTAGCTTTATGCAATGTCCAGAAGTGAAAAGAATGTTTGTGTCACCTCTGAATGTGTGAATTATTAATTGTGCACTAACCCTCTAATGAGTTTGCTTGAAGTTTGGTGTGAAGGAAGTTTTCAAGGGTCAAGAGAGGAGAATGATATACTATGATCAAGAGGAGTGAAAGCTCTAAGCTTGGGGATGCCCCGTGGTTCACCCCTGCATATTTTAAGAAGACTCAAGCGTCTAAGCTTGGGGATGCCCAAGGCATCCCCTTCTTCATCGACAACATCATCGGGTTCCTCCCCTGAAACTATATTTTTATTCATCACATCTTGTGTTCTTTACTTGGAGCGTCGGTTTGTTTTTGTTTTTGTTTTTGTTTGAATAAAATGGATCCTAGCATTCACTTTGTGGGAGAGAGACACGCTCCGCTGTTGCATATGGACAAATATGTCCTTAGGCTTTACTCATAATGTTCAAGGCGAAGTTTCTTCTTCGTTAAATTGTTATATGGTTGGAATTGGAAAATGCTACATGTAGTAATTCTAAAATGTCTTGGATAATGTGATACTTGGCAATTGTTGTGCTCATGTTTAAGCTCTTGCATCATATGCTTTGCACCCATTAATGAAGAAATACATAGAGCTTGCTAAAATTTGATTTGCATATTTGGTCTCTCTAAGGTCTAGATAATATCTAGTATTGAGTTTTGAACAACAAGGAAGACGGTGTAGAGTCTTATAATGTTTACAATATGTCTTTTATGTGAGTTTTGCTGCACCTGTTCATCCTTGAGTTTGCTTCAAATAACCTTGCTAGCCTAAACCTTGTATCGAGAGGGAATACTTCTCATGCATCCAAAATCCTTGAGCCAACCACTATGCCATTTGTGTCCACCATACCTACCTACTACATGGTATTTCTCCGCCATTCAAAGTAAATTGCTTGAGTGCTACCTTTAAAATTCCATCATTCACCTTTGCAATATATAGCTCATGGGACAAAATAGCCTTAAAAACTATCGTAGTATTGAATATGTACTTATGCACTTTATCTTTTATTAAGTTGCTTGTTGTGCGATAACCATGCTTCTGGGAACGCCATCAACTATTGTTGAATATCATGTGAGTTGCTATGCATGTCCGTCTTGTCCGAAGGATCTATCATTTTAGTGGTTGGAGCATGCAAAATTGTTAGAGAAGAACATTGGGCCGCTAACTAAAGCCATGAATCATGGTTGAAGTTTCAGTTTTGGACATATATCCTCAATCTCATATGAGAATAATAATTGTTGCTACATGCTTATGCATTAAAGAGGAGTCCATTATCTGTTGTCCATGTTGTCCCGGTATGGATGTCTAAGTTGAGAATAATCAAAAGCGAGAAATCCAAAATGCGAGCATTCTCCTTAGACCTTTGTACAGGCGGCATGGAGGTACCCCTTTGTGACACTTGGTTGAAACATGGCATGCAAAGATCCGGTAGTCCAAGCTAAGTAGGACGAGGTGCGGACACTATTAGTATACTATGCATGAGGCTTGCAACTTGTAAGATATAATTTACATAACTCATATGCTTTATTACTACCGTTGACAAAATTGTTTCATGTTTTCAAAATAAAAGCTCTAGCACAAATACAGCAATCGATGCTTTCCTCTTTGAAGGACCTTTCTTTTACTTTTATTGTTGAGTCAGTTTACCTATCTCCTTCCACCTAAGAAGCAAACACTTGTGTGAACTGTGCATTGATTCCTACATACTTGCATATTGCACTTGTTATATTACTCTATGTTGACAATATCCATGAGATACTTCAAAAAAAAAAAGACAATATCCATGAGATATACATGTTATAAGTTGAAAGCAACCGCTGAAACTTAATCTTCCTTTGTGTTGTTTCAACACCTTTACTTTGATTTATTGCTTTAAGAGTTAACTCTTATGCAAGACTTATTGATGCTTGTCTTGAAGTACTATTCATGAAAAGTCTTTGCTATATGATTCACTTGTTTACTCATGTCATTACCATTGTTTTGATCGCTGCATTCATTACATATGTTTACAAATAGTATGATCAAGATTATGATGGCATGTCACTTGAAATTATCTTTGTTATCGTTTTACCTGCTGGGACGAGCAGAACTAACGGGGATGCTGATACGTCTCGACGTATCGATAATTTCTTATGTTCCATGCTACTTTATTGATGATACCTACATGTTTTATGCACATTATATGTCATATTTATGCATTTTCGGAACTAACCTATTAACAAGATACCGAAGAGCCATTCTTTTTTCTGCTGTTTTTGGTTTCAGAAATCCTAGTAAGGAAATATTCTCGGAATTGGACGAAATCTTCGCGGGGTCCTATTTTTGCACGGAGCTTCCAGAGAGACCGAAGAGGGAAGGAAGTGGGGCCACGAGGCGCCGTCACCGTAGGCGCGCGGCCCAGGCCCGGCCGCGCCGACCTATGGTGTGGGGCCCTCGTGTGGCCCCCCACGTTGCCCTTCCGCCTGCCAAAGCCTCCGTCGCGAAAACCCCGGTACAGAGAGCCACGATACGGAAAACCTTCCAGAGACGCCGCCGCGTAATCCCATCTCGGGGGATTCGGAGATCGCCTCCGGCACCCGCCGGAGAGGGGATTCATCTCCCGGAGGACTCTTCATCGCCATGATCGCCTCCGGAGTGATGAGTGAGTAGTTCACCCCTGGACCATGGGTCCATAGCGGTAGCTAGATGGTCGTCTTCTCCTTGTTGTGCTTCATTGTTGGATCTTGTGAGCTGCCTAACATGATCAAGATCATCTATCTGTAATACTATATGTTGTGTTTGTCGGGATCCGATGGATAGAGAATACTATGTTATGGTGATTATCAATCTATTGTTTATGTGTTGTTTATGATCTTGCATGCTCTCCGTTATTAGTAGAGGCTCTGGCCAAGTTTGTACTCTTAACTCTAAGAGGGAGTATTTATGCTCGATAGTGGGTTCATGCCTTCATTGACACCTGGGACAGTGACAGAAAGTTCTAAGGTTGTGATGTGCTGTTGCCACTAGGGATAAAACATTGATTCTATGTCTAAGGATGTAGTTGTCGATTACATTACGCACCATACTTAATGCAATTGTCTGTTGCTTTGCAACTTAATAGAATGGGGTTCGGATGATAACTGAAGGTGGACTTTTTAGGCATAGATGCGGTTGGATGGCGGTCTATGTACTTTGTCGTAATGCCCAATTAAATCTCACTATATTTATCATATCATGTACATGCATTGTTATGCCCTTCTCTATTTGTCAATTGCCCGACTGTAATTTGTTCACCCAACATGCTTTTATCTTATGGGAGAGACACCTCTAGTGAACTGTGGACCCCGGTCCTATTCTTTACATAGCATACAATCTACTGCAATTGTGTTTTACTGTTTTCTTTGCAAACATCTTCCACTCGATACGTTTAATCCTTTGTTACAGCAAGCCGGTGAGATTGACAACCTCACTGTTTCGTTGGGGCAAAGTACTTTGTTTTGTTGTGCAGATTCCACGTTGGCGCCGGAATCCCTGTTGTTGCGCCGCATCACATTTCGCCACCATCAACCTTCAACGTGCTTCTTGGCTCCTACTGGTTCGATTAAACCTTGGTTTCATACTGAGGGAAACTTGCTTCTATACGCATCATACCTTCCACTTGGGGTTCCCAACGGACGTGTGCATCTACGCGTATCAATAACCACTTTCTGTTTTGGGAATATGCGATAACCGCTTCCCTCACGCCTTGTGGGTCCTAAATAACCATTATCTTGACACGTCGTTCGGTGGGGGACACACGTCCTCCGCTTTTCTGGCGCACGTACCGTAACTTCTCAATGTTAAAATACTGTTTTACCCTCGTCTCCACGTGGTTATCATCTGCCGCATACTTTTTCCATCCAACGGTCCGCCGCTTCACCGCACCTCTATATAAGATCTCCTTCTTCTACCTCGAGCACTTCCGCTCGCGCCGTTCCCCTGCTTCTACTTGCAAAACTTCCTCCTGCGCCCCACAACTCTCAGAGCTCATCTCTTCCCAGCTGCATTCCTCCGCCATTGTTGATGCCACCGCGTCGCTTGACCAGGCACACCACGCCGGAATCATCAATGGCTGCCGCGGATCTAGGAACCGCGGAGTGGGAAAGGTCCAAGATCACCAACCAGGACATCAATCTCCTGAAGAAGCTGGGGATTAGCAAGAAACCCAGGCGGTGTGCTTCCCTAGTGAAGAGAGCTACCCAACCCCTCCAATGGGGTATCGGGTAAGTTTCGTCGATCATCTCATCCGCGGTCTTTCCGCCCCCATTCATCCTTTTCTTCGAGGATTGCTATTTGTTTACGGTCTTGATACGTCTCAAACGTATCTATAATTTCTTATGTTCCATGCCACTTTATTGATGATATCTACATGTTTTATACACATTATATGTCATTATTATGCGTTTTCCGGAACTAACCTATTGACGAGATGCCGAAAGGCCAGTTGCTGTTTTCTGCTGTTTTTGATTTCAGAAATCCTAGTAACGAAATATTCTCGGAATCGGACGAAATCACCGCCCAGGTTCCTATTTTTCCCGGAAGCTTCGGAGCACGGAGAGGGTCGAGAGGGGAGCCGGGGGCCCCACCACACCCGGCGCGGGCCAGGGGGGGCGCGCCCCCCTGTGGTCTGGGCACCCCGTGGCCCCTCCGACTCCCTCTCTTCGCCTATTTAAGCCTCCCTGACCTAAAAACCCTGACGGAGAACCACGATACGGAGAAAACCTTCCAGAGCCGCCGCCATCGCGAAATCAAGATTCGGGGACAGAAGTCTCTGTTCGGCACCCTGCCGGAGGGGAAGTGCCCCCGGAAGGCTTCTCCATCGACACCGCTGCCATCTCCACCGCCATCTTCATCACCGCTGCTGCTCCCATGAGGAGGGAGTAGTTCTCCATCGAGGCTCGGGGCTGTACCGGTAGCTATGTGGTTAAATCTCTCTCTGTACTCCAATACAATGATCTCATGAGCTGCTTTACATGATTGAGATCCATATGATGAGCTTTGTATCGCTACTAGTTGTGTGCTACTCATGTGATGTTATTAAAGTAGTCTATTCCTCCTCCACGTGTGTAAAGGTGATTAGTGCGTGCACCGTGTGGTTCTTGTCGTAGGCTATGATCACGATCTCTTGTAGATTGTGGAGTTAATTATCATTATGATAGTATTGATGTGATCTATTCCTCCTTCATAGTGTAATGTGGACAGTGTGTGCACTATGTTAGTTCTTGGTTTATTTTGCAATGATCTATTATGCTCTAAGGTTACTTAAACATGAATATCGAATGTTGTGGAGCTTGTTAACTCCGGCATTGAGGGTTCGTGTAATCCTACGCAACGAATGATGTTCATTATCAAACAAGAGTGTATGTAGCACATATGAGAAGAAGTATTTATTATGCGATCAATGTTGAGAGTGTCCACTAGTGAAAGTATGATCCCTAGGCCTTGTTTCCAATACTGAAAACACCGTTTACTTACTGTTCTGTTGCATGTTTACTCGCTGCCATATTTTATTCAGATTGCTATTACCACTCATATACATCCATATTACTTGTATTTCACTATCTCTTCGCCGAACTAGTGCACCTATACACGACAAGTGTATTAGGTGTGTTGGGGACACAAGAGACTTCTTGCTTTGTGGTTGCAGGGTTGAGAGGGATATCTTTGACCTCTTCCTCCGAGTTCGATAAACCTTGGGTAATCCACTTAAGGGAAACTTGCTGTTCTACAAACCTCTGCTCTTGGAGGCCCAACACTGTCTACAAGAATAGAAGCACTGTAGACATCAAGCACTTTTCTGGCGCCGTTGCCGGGAGGAAAGGTAAAAGGCACTCATACTTCGGTTCCAGGTAACAGTACTTTTCTGCGCCATTGTGTGTGTACTCGAAGCTATTTCCTTTAGACTCTGCAATTACGACATTTTGTTTCTTGTTTACACTAGTTAGGCATAATGGACAACAAAGAGCTTCTTATTCTATTTCCGATTTAAGACATGGATGGTTTGATACAAAAATTAAAAAACCTATGGAACCTTATTTACATGATAGTAGCAATGTTATTAGTATGAATGCAATTACTGCTAATGCTATGAAGAAGTCTAAGCTTGGGGAAGCTGGTTTACATAAAAATAATCTTTTTAGCTCCTCCGCTTTGGAAGAAATATTTTGTTCTGATAATGCTTTATCTCCCATATGCGATAACTTTAATGATGCTTCTGATATTTTAAATCCACCTGCTGAAAGTATTCCGTATAAAATACCTATGAAAATTATTGAACGTGTTATGGATAACCGCTATGAAGGGGATGGAACTGTCCATCCTAGGAATCATTTACTGTTTTTGCATGAATTATGCGGGTTATTCAAGTGTGCAGGTATTTCAATGGATGAAGTTAGAAAGAAATTATTTGTTATATCGCTATCTGGTGAAGCGGCGCATTGGTATAAACTATTGAAGGACGGGCACTCTCTTGATTGGAAGGATATTGTGCCTCTATTTTATTCCAAGTTCTATCCTCCAAGTGAAATTCACAAAGATCGAAACCATATATATAATTTTTGGCCTCATGATGGAGAGAGTATTGCCCAAGCATGGGAGAGATTGAAGACTTTAATGCTCAAATGCCCCAATCATGAGCTTCCAGGTAATATCATCATTGATAATTTCTATGCAAGACTTTCTTTTCAAGATAAGACCTTGCTGGATACTACTTGTTCTGGATCATTCACGAGCAATAAAGAAGAGTTTAAAAGGGACCTTCTTGATCGGATTAAGGAGAACGCTGAAGATTGGGAGAACGACAAAGGTAAAGAGTCAGGTATAAACTATGATTATGAATGCCTTGAAACTTTTATGAATACTGATAAATTTCGAAATATGAGTGCTACTTATGGTCTTGACTCTCAAGTTGCTGCAAATCTTTATAAAGCCTTTGCTTCTCATTTAGAATTGCCTAAAAAGAATTTTGATAAGTATCATGAACCTTTTAAAGAGGCTTGCATGAAGAATGACATTGTTGTTAATGATTGCAATAAGCATGCTCAAACTCCTAAGAATGCTATTTCCTATAAGCATGTTAATTTTTGTGGAATACATAGACCTTGTGGAATTAATCAAATAGAAGATGAATATTGTATCCATCACAGAAATGAAAAAACTAGAAAGTGGTCTAGAGCTCTAGATGATCTTGGAGAAAAAGTGTGTGCCCTCTATCCTTTTATTTGTGAACTTTGCCATAGAGTTGGTCATTTTAATTTTCAATGTTCCTCCAATGATAATTCAAACCCCATGAGTGCTGCAAATTTGTATTGTGATGATGAAATTATTCCTAATCAGCATGATGAACTTACCTTATTTTTGAAGTGTGAAGAGTTATCAAGAAAATTTTCTTTGTTAAATATTAACGATCTTGATATTGATGATGTCCTGCATGGTTGTCTTTCTTATTGCATTGATAATAGCCATACAAATACTTACATACAAAATATTTTAGAAGATGACACCTTGCCAAAATATGATAGGACCGCTGTGTGTTTTCAACTAATTAATGAAAAGGAGGGATCCTCCCAAGTTTCTTCTATTGTTTCTAAAAGTAAATCAGGTTATGCGGACAAGCCACCCTTCAAGCCTCTTCCTCCTAAAGAAGGGAATGAGGAGAAGGAAGAAGAAGAAGAAGAAGAAGAAGAAGAAGAACGAAGAAGAAGAAGAAGAAGAATAAAAAGAAAGAGGTAACGGCGTCCCCCGTGAACGAGATAACGCTAGGTAACCGTAAGTATGTTGCTCCTAATGATTATTGTGATAATGAATCTGAATACGATGATCTTCCTATGCCCTTTACATACATTAGCGATCATGATTTGAATGAGCACACTACCTTTGATATTGGAAATCTCTTTGGTACTGATTATGAAAGTAATGATGATAGCATTATTCATGTCCCCTTAAACGATGATATTGAAAGCTCTAAGCTTGGGGATGTTGTGCTTGAAGATCCTATATTTGAGACTTCTACTTTTAGTGAAAATGATGATATTACATATTCTGGTTTAGATAATTGCTATAGAGATGTATATGACACATGTTACAATTATCCTTATGAAACTTGTCATAGTTATGATGGGCTTGCCAAAAACAATTCTTTTAATATGCAACTTGTTTACCATGTTCAAATTCTTGATAATAATCTTGCTCCAATTACTATTAATGAGAATAACTCTTCTTATGCCAAAATTAATGATACTTCTATGCATATGAACCATGATAAGAATGTTTTAAGTGACGGGTATATTGTGGATTTCATCAATGATGCTACTGAAAGTTATTATGAGAGAGGGAAATATGGTTATATGCATCTTAATAATATTAAGTTTCCCCTCTTTATGTTGAGAATCTTTAAGTTACTCGTGTTTTATCCTCTTATGCTTGCCACTTTGCTCTTCATGAATTCATTTGTGTATAAGATTCTTTTGCATAGGAAGCATGTTAGGCTCAAATGTGTTTTGAATTGCCTCTTGAAGCTCTCTTTTGCTTCAAATACTATTTCTTGCGGGTGCATCACCAAAATTGCTGAGCCCATCTTAATGGCTATAAAGAAAGAACTTCTTGGGAGATAACCCATGTGTTATTTTGCTACAGTACTTTGTTTTATATTTGTGTCTTGGAAGTTGTTTACTACTGTAGCAACCTCTCCTTATCATGTTTTTGTGCCAAGTAAAGTTTCTATGTCAAAGTTGATGTTATATTTGGGATCGCTGCGCAGAAACAGCATTGCTGTCTGTCACGAATCTGGGCACAGTTTCTGTAGAAAATTCGAAAAAATCTGCCAATTTACGAGCGTGATCCTCAGATATGTACGCAACTTTCATTAGTTTTGAGTTTTTCCATTTGAGCAAGTCTGGTGCCAGCTTTAAATTCGTCTTTACGGACTGTTCTGTTTTTGACAGATTCTGCCTTTTATTTCGCATTGCCTCTTTTGCTATGTTGGATTCATTTCTTTGATCCATTAATGTCCAGTAGCTTTATGCAATGTCCAGAAGTGTTGAGAATGATTGTGTCACCTCTGAACATGTGAATTTTGATTGTGCACTAACCCTCTAATGAGTTTGCTTGAAGTTTGGTGTGAAGGAAGTTTTCAAAGGTCAATAGAAGAGGGTGATATAATGAGATCGAGAAGAGTGAAAGGTCTAAGCTTGGGGATGCCCCGGTGGTTCATCCCTGCATATTTTAAGAAGACTCAAGCATCTAAGCTTGGGGATGCCCAAGGCATCCCCTTCTTCATCGACAACTTATCAGGTTTCTTCTAGTGAAACTATATTTTTATTCGGTCACATCTTATGTACTTTACTTGGAGCGTCTGTATGCTTTTGTTTTTGTTTTTGTTTGAATAAATGATTGTTTGGGAGAGAGACACGCTCCGCTGGTTCGTATGAACACATGTGTTCTTAGCTTTTAATTTTCATGGCGAAGGTTGAAACTGCTTCGTTAATTGTTATATGGTTGGAACAGAAATGCTACATGTAGTAATTGGTATAATGTCTTGAATAATTTGATACTTGGCAATTGTTGTGCTCATATAGATCTTGTTTAAGCTCTTGCATCATGTACCTTGTACCCATTAATGAATAATTACATAGAGCTTGTTAAAATTTGGTTTGCATGATTGGTCTCTCTAAGTCTAGATATTTTCTGGTTGAGGTGTTTGAACAACAAGGAGACAATGTAAAGTCTTATAATGCTTACAATATGTTTATATGTGAGTCTTGTGCACCATTTTATACTTGAGTTTGCTTCAAATAACCTTGCTAGCCTAAACCTTGCATAGAGAGGGAATACTTCTCATGCATCCAAATACTTGAGCCAATATTCATGCCATTTGTGTCCACCATACCTACCTACTACATGGTATTTCTCCGCCATTCCAAAGTAAATTGCTTGAGTGCTACCTTTAAACATTTCAAAAGTTATTACCTCTTATTTGTGTCAATGTTTTATAGCTCATGATGAAGTATGTGGTGTTTATTTTTCAATCTTGTTGGACAACTTTCACCAATGGACTAGTGGCTTCATCCGCTTATCCAATAATTTTGCAGAAAAAGAGCTGGCAATGGGATTCCCAGTCCCAAATTAATTAACAAAAATAGACACTCCTCCACGGTATGTGATTGTTGGACGGCACCGGGAGGATTCGGTTAGCCATGGCTTGAGAAAGCAAAGGTGGGGAGGAGTGTCATCATAATAAAACTAAAATAAAAAGGCACTCCTTCATGGTATGAGATTGTTGGCAGGCACCCGAGGATTCGGTTAGCCATGGTTTGTGAAAGAAAGGTTGGAAGGAGTGCCACCCAAAAATAAAATAAAATGGGAGCCGCTCTTTGAAGGTTTGTCTGGCAAGGGGGTTAGAGTACCGCTACCATTCGTTGACAACAACAAACACCCTCAAAACTTTACTTTTATGCTCTCTATATGTTTTCAAAATCAAAGCTCTAGCACAAATATAGCAATCGATGCTTTCCTCTTTGAAGGGCCATTCTTTTACTTTATTGTTGAGTCAGTTTACCTATTCTTTCTATCTTAGAAGCAAACACTTGTGTAAATTGTGTGCATTGATTCTTACATGTTTACCTATTGCACTTGTTATATTACTTTGTGTTGACAATTATCCATGAGATATACATGTTAAAGTTGAAAGCAACCGCTGAAACTTATATCTTCCTTTGTGTTGTTTCAAAGCTTTCTACTAAGAATTTATTGCCTATGAGTTAACTCTTATGCAAGACTTATTGATGCTTGTCTTGAAAGTATTATTCATGAAAAGTCTTTGTTATGTGATTCATTTGTTTACTCATTATCTTCATCATTGCTTCGAATCTCTGCATTTATCTCATGTGCTTTACAATAGTATGATCAAGGTTATGATGGCATGTCACTTAAGAAATTATCATTATTATCGTTTTAACTGCTCGGGACGAGCAGAACTAAGCTTGGGGATGCTTGATACGTCTCAAACGTATCTATAATTTCTTATGTTCCATGCCACTTTATTGATGATATCTACATGTTTTATACACATTATATGTCATTATTATGCGTTTTCCGAACTAACCTATTGACGAGATGCCGAAAGGCAGTTGCTGTTTTCTGCTGTTTTTGATTTCAGAAATCCTAGTAACGAAATATTCTCGGAATCGGACGAAATCACCGCCCAGTTCTATTTTTCCGGAAGCTTCGGAGCACCGGAGAGGGTCGAGAGGGGCCAGGGGGGCCCCACCACACCCCGGCGCGGGCCGGGGGCGCGCCCCGTGGTCTGGGCACCCCGTGGCCCCTCCGAGGCTCCCTCTCTTCGCCTATTTAAGCCTCCTGACCTAAAAACCCCGACGGAGAACCACGATACGGAGAAAACCTTCGAGCCGCCGCCATCGCGAAATCAAGATTCGGGGGACAGAAGTCTTTCCGGCACCTGCCGGACGGGGAAGTGCCCCCGGAAGCTTCCCGCGACACCGCTGCCATCTCCACCGCCATCTTCATCACCGCTGCTGCTCCCATGAGGAGGGAGTAGTTCTCCATCGAGGCTCGGGGCTGTCCGGTAGCTATGTGGTTAAATCTCTCTCTGTACTCAATACAATGATCTCATGAGCTGCTTTACATGATTGAGATCCATATGATGAGCTTTGTATCGCTACTAGTTGTGTGCTACTCATGTGATGTTATTAAAGTAGTCTATTCCTCCTCCACGTGTGTAAAGGTGATTAGTGCGTGCACCGTGTGGTTCTTGTCGTAGGCTATGATCACGATCTCTTGTAGATTGTGGAGTTAATTATCATTATGATAGTATTGATGTGATCTATTCCTCCTTCATAGTGTAATGTGGACGGTGCGTGCGCTATGTTAGTTCTTGGTTTATTTTGCAATGATCTATTATGCTCTAAGGTTACTTAAACATGAATATCGAATGTTGTGGAGCTTGTTAACTCCGGCATTGAGGGTTCGTGTAATCAACGAATGATGTTCATTATCAAACAAGAGTGTATGTAGCACATATGAGAAGAAGTATTTATTATGCGATCAATGTTGAGAGTGTCCACTAGTGAAAGTATGATCCCTAGGCCTTGTTTCCAATACTGAAAACACCGTTTACTTACTGTTGCATGTTTACTCGCTGCCATATTTTATTCAGATTGCTATTGCCACTCATATACATCCATATTACTTGTATTTCACTATCTCTTCGCCGAACTAGTGCACCTATACACTGACAAGTGTATTAGGTGTGTTGGGAACACAAGAGACTTCTTGCTTTGTGGTTGCGGGGTTGCATGAGAGGGATATCTTTGACCTCTTCCTCCCGAGTTCGATAAACCTTGGGTAATCCACTTAAGGGAAACTTGCTGCTGTTCTACAAACCTCTGCTCTTGGAGGCCCAACACTGTCTACAAGAATAGAAGCACCCGTAGACATCAGGTCTCCAACTACACCACCTCACGCCCAACTCAATCCTCCATATCTCCATCTTCATCACCCTCTGCGAGGCCTTCCTTGGTGTCCAGCCTAACTGGGCATTATGGAAGCGCATTTTCTTCTGTCGCCGTAATGGCTCTCCCAATGTCGCCTATAATATAGCGGCGTTGTTATTTCCGTTCGCTCCTCAGTCAATTACTTCGACGTCAAACTCCCGACTCCGTTCAAGGGTGGCGCAAGAAGTGGTTGTATATTCGGGTAGAAAACCATGGATGCGCTGAAGACAATATCCCTCCTTTTGACGGTGCCGAGAAAATCCTTCGCCGCCGTTCTTGGGGCGCGGAAGCTACCGAGGAAGAAAGAACTTCGACAGAGGCCTTGATGACTCGCATCCATGAGTTGCAGAATACTCGTGGCAAAGAATTATCAGGCATCCAAATTACGGCGTATTTCCTTAGAACTAGAGTGCAGCCTCTTCAGCTCGCAAAAACCCTCTCGGAATTATGCTGGCGATGAAGACACAGATCGTTTGTCGACGAATCTGGAAGTCAAGGATTTGGAAAGGCTTGTCCGAAAAATCTCCTCTCTCAACAAAAAAGATCCTATCCCTTCCTCTTGTCGTGTAAAACCATACAGCGCCACCAATGCGATTCCTCAGGTAAACATTGTCACTTAATTTGTTATTGTCTTGTTATTTTTTGCTTGTTACTCCTTTTTTGACATCTTCCCTTATTTTTATATAGAACCATCCACGTCTTGTTTCGCTTCCTCCCCTTCCTTAAGGTGGAGAAGTCGAAGAAAGGGCCGTTATCCCCGACGATAACGAAGATGCCCCCTCTTTTGTAAATGAACCCGATTCTCGAAAATCTGCGGGATCGATGAAAAGGAGGTGCCTCGAAGCCAGCATCGGCGCAATCTCCTCCTCCTACTGTTTCTCCGAAAAACAAAAGGAAAAGGAATGATGTCGAAGATTCCGGCACCTCCAAGCCCGAAGAAGCTGTTCCTTCACGCCAGAAGGCAGCTTATGATCCATATCTCGAGACCCTCATCAGTTCGTAAGTTCCCCTTCTCTCTTTTTTTATTTCACTTGAAGATCTTTGTCTATCTTGCTTTTTATACTGCCGACATTTAATCGTAGCGATGATGAGGAAGTAGTACCAGCTTCCGATGTGGCGGCTCGAACGAGCACGTCACATACTCTAGTCGCCTCGGAGACGCCAGTTGAAGGAGAGGAAACTTCGCCTCCTCAACAAAACATCGGCGCTGCTACTCCTCCTTCAAGCCCCCTTGTCCCTTCACCAAAAAGGGCAAGGATTGACACAATCCCGGAGCCTACTCTCCAATTGAGTAGCTCCTCTAGCCCTCTCTTGGATGATGTAAGTTCTTAATTTGCTTGTCATTATCTATATTTCCTTCGTTTGCTTCTGCATGCCATCATTTTTTCCATACCGACATTTTCTTTCTTTGTCCTTCCTTGATAGCCTATGATCAAAGAGCTTCTTCGCATTGGTGCCCAATTCGTTGGGTACCGTGATTACGCCAGTAAAACTGAAGGTAGTGCCTGGCTGCTTCTTTTTGCTTCTGCTTCCTTACTCCTTTGTTGTCGACGTTTTTATCTAATCTTAACTTTCTTTGCAGAAAAACTGGCAGAAGCCAACGAGCGTGCTAATACACTTGCTCAAAAATTAGAGCAATGTGAAGAGGCTCGTAAGAAGGCCGAGTCGGATGCCGTTCAAGCTAGGCGAGAAGCTGACAAAGCCAAGGTCGATGCTGCTGGTGTCGAAGATCTTGGAAACGTCTACACGATGCCGAGACTTCGTTAAGCGAGCACATAACTGCACAATCTGCTCGTGAAGAAGCGATCACTAAACGTCTAAGGACGCAAAATCGTCGCTTTCTCAGTAAGTATCTGAACCACTTCATATCCTTTGGATTTTTCTTTTCCGCACTCATTTGTTGATCGGATTTTTTATTTTGACAGATAAGACCTCTCAAGAATTTGAACTTGAAGATCCCGACAATGATCCTCTTCTTGACGCCGTTTCGTTCCTTGAATTTCATGGGACAGAAGCGCGTGAGGGCATTGATGAAGCCAGGACAGGGCTGTCACGGCTCTTCCCCTACTTCTTCCCGAAGAAAGAGGAACCCGCAACTTTCCTTGCTCTTGCCAAGTGCTTTAATCCTCCCGAAGATCTTGGGCTGAAGATGCGCCATGAAAATATGAAGGTTGCCATTGAAAGCACTGTTGCCTTGGTTGCTGATAGTCAACAGACCATTGACTGGGCGAAAGTGGGCAACACGGAGCAGATAGAGCAAGCAAAATGGCGATCATTGATCAAGGCGGCAAAGCTGAATACGAAGAAAATCCTGGCCTATCTCGGGATCAAACCATCTTCAACTCCTAGCTCGTCAAGGCCGGAGGTCTAATTGAATGCCTTTGTTTTTCTATATTTTGCTTTCTTTATTTCTTTTGCTGTTGTCGCCACTTTAGCCTTGGCGACAATTACCCTGTTATTCCCTTTGGAGAACTTCTTTTGTAATGTCCATGTAAACTTTCTAGAAATCAATGAAATTCCTCTTAGTACTATCATTGATCCTGGGATTTTCTTTTCCAGTTAATATTTGATAATTATTCGACCAACCCTTGCTCTCCTGATGCTGCACCTGCATCTTCCTTCTCGAAGAAAATACTAGTCGATGATAATCTCCTTGAAGGTTCTTCAAGCAAACCTTTGTCGGAAGATTTACAAGAACTTCGACAACAACTTCAATCCATGAAGAAACAAACTCTGGCAATGATGGAACAATCTCGTAAAGCGTCTGAACAAGAGAAACTTTCTCTTCAACAAGCCAAAGAGGCTATGGTTGCTAAGGATACTGCTGTATTGGAAGCAAAAGGAGCTACTACCCGAGAAAATAGCATGCTCGAGCTAATGTTGGAAGCTAGCACGGATATGTTAGGTATGTTTTTCCAGCCTCACAATGCCTCCTCTTTATTTTGCTGTGCCTTCTTCCAAGTTTCTTTGCCTTGTTGCCTAATAGGCTCGGTTCTTGATGCTGCCGCCGAAGATCGAAGAGTGAACGAGAGAACGAATCTCCTTGTCAACCTTTCCCTTAACCATGGCTGTTTATTTTGGGCCACTGATACGCGTAGATGCACACGTCCGTTGGGAACCCCAAGTGGAAGGTATGATGCGTATAGAAGCAAGTTTCCCTCAGTATGAAACCAAGGTTTAATCGAACCAGTAGGAGCCAGAAGCACGTTGAAGGTTGATGGTGGCGAAATGTGATGCGGCGCAACAACAGGGATTCGGCGCCAACGTGGAATGCACACACAAAACCAAAGTACTTTGCAACGAAACAGTGAGGTTGTCAATCTCACCGCTTGCTGTAACAAAGGATTACGATCCTTTCAGTGGAAGATGATTGTTTGCAAGAAAACAGTAAAACACAATTGCATTAGATTGTATGCTATGTAAAGAATAGGACCGGGGTCCACAGTTCACTAGAGTGTCTCTCCCATAAGATAAAAGCATGTTGGGTGAACAAATTACAGTCGGGCAATTGACAAATAGAGAAGGGCATAACAATGCATATACATGATATGATAAATATAGTGAGATTTAATCCGGGCATTACGACAAAGTACATAGACCGCCATCAAGCGCATCTATGCCTAAAAAGTCCACCTTCGAGTTATCACCGAACCCCATTGAGTATTAAGTTGCTAAGCAACAGACAATTGCATTAAGTATGGTGCGTAATGTAATCGACAACTACATCCTTAGACATAGAATCAATGTTTTATCCCTAGTGGCAACAGCACATCACAACCTTAGAACTTTATGTCACTGTCCCAGGTGTCAATGAAGGCATGAACCCACTATCGAGCATAAATACTCCCTCTTGGATTTAAGAGTACAAACTTGGCCAGAGCCTCTACTAATAGAGCATGCAAGATCATAAACAACACATAAACAATAGATTGATAATCACCATAACATAGTATTCTCTATCCATCGGATCCCGACAAACACAACATATAGTATTACAGATAGATGATCTTGATCATGTTAGGCAGCTCACAAGATCCAACAATGAAGCACAACAAGGAGAAGACGACCATCTAGCTACTGCTATGGACCCATGGTCCAGGGTGAACTACTCACTCATCACTCCGGAGGCGATCATGGCGATGAAGAGTCCTCGGGGAGATGAATCCCCTCTCGGGCGCCGCGGGCGATCTCCTGAATCCCCAGAGATGGGATTAGGCGGCGGCGCGTCTGGAAGGTTTTCCGTGTCGTGGCTCTCGTACTGGGGGTTTCGCGACGGAGGCTTTAAGTAGGCGGAAGGGTAGGTCGGGGGGCTGACGAGGGCCCACACCATAGGGCCGCGGGGCCACCTCGGCGCGCGGCCCTATGGTGGCGGCGCCTCGTCGCCCCACTCGTTATCTCTTCGGTCTTCACGGAAGCTCCGTGCAAAAATAGGACCCTGGCGAAGATTTCGTCCAATTCCGAGAATATTTCCTTACTAGTATTTCTGAAACCAAAAGAAAACAGCATTGGCTCTTCGGCATCTTGTTAATAGGTTAGTTCAGAAAATGCATAAATATGACATATAATGTGCATAAAACATGTAGGTATCATCAATAAAGTAGCATGGAACATAATAAATTATCGATACGTTGGAGACGTATCAGCCACCCCTGAACGAACCCAGCAGATTGTCAGGTTCCAAGATCGTGCTTGCCAAGTGCGCGAATTTCTCAATTTTTGCACGACAACATTAACCCTTGTTTTCAAGACTTTGTTTCCTCGAAATGAGGTTCCTACAACTCTTCCTGAATTGCTGGAGACCTTCAGAGATGCTCCTCGTATTCATAATTTTGTGCGAGCTCAATTGACTGCTGGAGCAAGATTCGCCATGATTATGATAAATATTTGCCATCCAAAATTAGACCTGACGAAGATTGTCGTTGATTGCATGGCGAAAAAATCGCGGCGGAAGAATGATATTGACACAATCAATGAAATGGTGACTCCTGTGGCCGAGTCGATGATAGATGAGCTTCTTCGGATGGACTCAGAATTCTTCGTCAAGGGATCTTATGCTGAGCATAAAACAACCAGAAGCTTGTCAATAGATAGTATTTTAGGTTTTGACTGATTTGTTCCATATTGCAAAACCTTGTCGAAAAAATTTGTTGTATATTGCAAAGTGCTCTATATTGTTGGAGCCCCCGAGCCTTTTGGCTAGAATTTGTACTGTTTTTTCCCTTTCGAAGATTTCTCCTTCCGTTGTAATAAGACATCTTGATGGACTGCAAGCCCTCGAGTATCTTAGTGTCGGAGTTCTATGTTTTTGTTGCAAGGTTCTTGAACCAAAGCAATGAGATTTTTGACGTGTATACTATATTTAAAATTACTAGCTTCCGATTTGTGTATTTGGCGAGGTATTATTGTACCAAGGCGAAATATTCCGGTAAGTCTAGCTTGTCTGCATTGTACGTATTTTGAGACTTGAAGGTGTGGAGCCCCCAAGTGTGTCGACGAATAAGAAGTATATCTCTACTATTTTTATTATATTGCAGCACCGCGAGCCGCCTCATTAAAAACCTTTCCGGCCCCACTCGGTGCCCCGAAAAAGGAAAGAGTGCGTCTGAAAACTCGTGGGCGTTTCGGTACATTGTATGTTTGAGAGGAGACTATATTTCGGCATGTAAGCGTAAAACGCCGAGCTGCGCCACGTTCCAAGGATTTGGCTCAGCATTCCCCGTCTTCTTGTCCTTGATTCTGTATGCTCCTCCTTCGATTACTTCTGTGACGATGTAGGGTCCAAGCCATGGTGACTCGAGTTTTTCATGACTTTTTTGGTTGAGTCGCAAAACTAAATCACCAACTTGGAAAGATCTTGGCCGCAATCGTCGACTGTGGTAGTTCTTCAGGTCCTGTTGATATTTAGCGACTCGTGACAGGACTTCGTCTCGAGCTTCATCAAGTGCATCGACGTCATCCTCCAAAGCTTTTCTCGAGGTTTCTTCATCATATTCTGTGACTCTTGGAGAATCATGCTCTATTTCTATCGGCAGGACTGCTTCGGCTCCATGGACCAGAAAAACGGCGTTTCCTGTGTCGCCGTATTTGGTGTTGTTCGGATACTCCACAACACACTTGGCAGCTCATCCGGCCAAGTATCTTGAGCTTTTTCCAATGGTCCTAGCAGGCGCTTTTGATACCATTGCAGATGATGCCATTGGCCTTCTCGACTTGACCGTTTGTCTATGGATGTGCAACAGACGCAAAACTCAATTTGATGCCCACTTACGCAGTATGCTTTGAACTCCTTGGACGTAAAATTACTGCCGTTGTCTGTGACAATGCTATGAGGGACTCCAAATCTAAAGACGATGCTTTTCACGAACTTAATCGCCGACGCACCATCCGGTGAATTTATCGGCTTTGCTTCTATCCACTTAGTAAATTTGTCGACAGCAACGAGCATATACTCATATCCTCCTGGCGAAGCTTTGTGTAGTTTTCCCACCATGTCGAGACCCCATTGAGCAAAGGGCCAAGACAGTGGGATTGGCATAAGTTCTGCTGCGGGAGAGTGAGGTTTGGCGAAAATCTTTGGCACGCGTCGCAAGTTCTCACTATTTCCTTTGCGTCCTCGATTGCTGTTAACCAATAAAATCCTGCTCTGAAAACTTTAGCCGCGATAGCTCGGCTACTCGCGTGGTGCCCGCATATTCCTTCGTGCACATCTTTCAGGATGATTCTTCCTTCTTCGGGTGTAACACATCTCTGTAGCACGCCCGAAATGCTTCGTTTGTACAACTCCCCTTTTACCACAGTAAAAGCTTTTGATCTCCTAATTATTCGCCTTGCTTCAACTGGGTCGTCGGGTATTGTTTTCCTTAGGATGTATGATATGTGCCTAATCCATGGAGTTTGCACCATCATGACTAGCTCTGCTCCTCTTCTTCTTCTACTGGGTCTTTGGTGGTACTCGAAGATTTCTCTTTTTTCTCCTTCTTTATTTTCGCTGGCTTTGTTGATCTCTCTCTTATCTCTTCCCAAAACACGCCTGGAGGAATCGCGAGACACTGTGACCCGATGTTTGCGAGAACATCGGCTTCATCGTTACTCAGCCTGCTGATGTGGTTTACCTCGCATCCATCAAACAATTTCTCCAGCTCATTGTACACCTCTTTGTATGCTATCATACTTTCGTTGACTGCATCACATTGGTTCATAACTTGCTGTGCCACCAATTGTGACTCGCCGAAGATTTTCAATCGGGTTGCACCGCAAGCTTTCGCCATCTTCATCCCGTGTATGAGAGCTTCGTATTCTGCTTCATTGTTAGACGCGTTTGGGAACGTCATCCGTAAAACATATTTCAACTTATCGCCTTCAGGTGATACTAATATCACGCCTGCTCCAGCACCTTCCAATCCTTGGACCCGTCGAAGTTCATGGTCCAAGTTCTCGATAAATCTGGAGGCCCGTGTTTTGTAGCTCCATCCACTCTGCAATGAAATCTGGTAAAACTTGCGATTTTATTGCCTTTCTTTTTTCGTACGTGATGTCCCAAGGGGAGAGTTCTATTCCCCAAAGGGAGACACGACCCGTAGCTTCTGGGTTGTTCAATATGTTTGACAAGGAGCTTCATTGACCACTATTATCGGGTGCGCAAAAATAGTGTCGCAATTTTCTTCTTTTCGTGAATACTCCATATTCGATATTGCGGGTACCGCTGTTTTAAAGGCGACAGTACTTCGCCGATGAAATATCTGGCCTCTGAACTCCATGAAGCTTGCCTTCTTCTTCTCTCTCGACTACTAGGGCTGTGCTGACCACCTGAGGTGTGGCTGCAATGTATAAGAGGAGAGGTTCTTTCTCTTTAGGCGCCACCAAGATTGGTGGTGTCGAAATTGTCCTTGAGGTTCTGAAAGCCTATCTGCTTCCTCGTTCCATTGAAATTTTTCCCCTTGTTGATCAATGCGTAGAACGGCAATGCCTTTTCTCCTAGCCTGTGACGCGCTTAAAGCTGCGACTCGCCCCGTTAGCTGTTGTATTTCTTTCAACTTTGTTGGCTTTCTCATAGTAACGATAGCCTGGATTTTTTCGGGATTAGCTTCAATCCCCCTTGCTGATACTAAACCGAGAAGTTCTCCTGCAGAACTCCAAAAGAGCACTTTGTCGGGTTCAGCTTGAGGCAGAATTTGTCGAGGTTGTCGAAGGTTTCCTTCAAATCTTCGATCAGAGTCGACCCCTTCTTTGATGTTATCACGACATCGTCGATGTAGACTTGCACATTTTTTCCAATCTGTGTTGCTAGGCATTTTTGCATCATATGTTGCTCCCGCGTTTTTTAAACCAAAGGGCATTGTTTTGTAGCAAAACACGCCGTAAGGTGTTATGAATGCTGTCTTTGCTTCATCTTCTTCTTTTAATCTGATCTGGTTATAACCAGTATGCGTCCAAAAAGGAAAGACGTTCGCATCCTGCCGTGGAGTCGATGATTTGATCGATCCTTGGGAGGGGAAAGTGATCCTTAGGACAATGTTTATTGACACACGTAAAGTTGACTCACACATGCGAAGGACTTTTGTGTGTTTCTTGACACATCACTGGGTTAGATACCCACGTGGCTTCTGTAGATATTTCTTTGATAAAACCAGCATCTTTGAGTCGATCTATTTCTGATAACATAGCTTTGCGGTTGGATTCCGAGAAACGCCGCAAAGGTTGCTTGATTGGTCTTGCGAGAGGATCCAAATTGAGGTGGTGCTCGGCAAGTTCCCTGGGTACTCCTGGCATGTCAGCTGGACACCATGCGAAGATTTTCGGTGCTCACGGAGGAACTCGACGAGCGCGCTTTCTATGCGACATCCATGTTTGCTGCAATGGATGTCGTTTTCTTTGTCGGGTGGATCTGTACCTCTTTTGAATCCTTGGTTGTGTTGAAGGTTGGCTCCTTAGAAGATCTCCCTACCTCTGGCCACGTCATAATCGGTGAACCTTGGCGCCGCATATTCTGCTTGCATCCCGAAAGTTTCGACAGTCGATGAAAATCCTTGTCGCATTTATCGGATAACGCGAACCCTTGATTGTAATGGGTCCCTTGGGTCCGGGCAACCTCCACAATAGATACGTATAATGTGGTACCGCCATAAACCTGGCGTATGCTGGTCGTCCCAACAAAGCGTGATACTGAGATGGGAAATCCACCACTTCGAACTCCAAATTCTCTATCCTGTAGTTTTCTCGGGTTCCAAACTGAACGTCGAGGTTGATCTTGCCCAATGGGTAACTTGGCTTCTCTGGTGTAATCCCATGGAAACGTGTGTCAGTTGGTTTCAAGTTTGCCACGGATATGTTCATCTTCCTCAATGTATCTGCATACATAAGGTTTAAGCTGCTGCCGCCATCTATGAAAACTCTCGACACGTCAAAACCAGCGATTACTGCGGGTAAGATGAGTGTTGATTGTCCTGGTCGAGGAACTTGCTGCGGATGGTCCGCGATTGTGAAGCCAATGTCTTGCCCTGACCAATTTAAGTACTCGACTGTTGGTGGAGGCATCTTCTCTGCCATGAACACTTGTCGTGAGATTACCTTCTGCGCCCTGTTGGATGGCCTAGCTTTCTGAATCATCGAGACCGCACCATTGGAGTTAGGATCAACATATGGAGGTGGGTGTGGTGCTGCCGCTATTCTGAGCTAGTGCCGATTTTCGTCCGTGATTGCGGGAGGAGGTGGAAGATGGATCTCGCTCCTTGGCCCCTGGGGGTTTCTGTTCATGGCTTGGGCATTTGCAATTCCTGCGGCTCGCAACATTGCTCTGAAAATTTCGGCAGTCTTTCGGAGATGTCCTGACTGCCTCTTTCCATTGTTGTCGAGATAAAAGTGCATTTGACACGGACCGTTCATCATCTCCTCGGGGGACACATAAGGTCTTTGAAACCTTGGTCCACTATTTTGCCTGTTGCCGCGGGAATCACCTCTATTGTCGCCTTGTTGCTCATTACTCCTTTGGTAGTCATCTCGACTATTCCCTCCAGGATTTCCCGAAAGCCAGCCGATATATGGCCGGGAGCGTCGTTGTTGTAGAACTGGCGAGAAAATCGCCTTCTATTTTGATAATTTCGACCACGATCCTCTTCTGGCGACTGTGTCGCTTGTTGTATATTGCGTCTTCTCCATCTGCCCACTTATTAGCTATCTCCATTAGTGCTGATATGGTCTTAGGGTTAGTTCTCCCTAAGTCCTCGAC
Source organism: Lolium multiflorum (assembly GCA_030979885.1). Classification (NCBI taxonomy): domain Eukaryota; kingdom Viridiplantae; phylum Streptophyta; class Magnoliopsida; order Poales; family Poaceae; genus Lolium; species Lolium multiflorum. The sequence continues at coordinate 257,390,578 of CM061753.1, forward strand.
GAAATCTCCTCGTCGAATTCCTGCCACGAACGCATCTATTGCTCTCTCGTCAGATATATCTTCTGCCGAGTTTTTTATAATATTCCACCGTATATATTTTCTCATCGACTCGTCATGTTTGTGTCGACACGCCCTCAGCTCTTCCAACGACGCAGGTTTCTTGCAGGTGGATCGGAAATTTCTCACGAAGATATCTTCGAAATTATCCCAGCTGTCGATGGAGTTCAAGGGGAAGTTTCTTTATCCAAGATCTTGCAGCACCACTCAAATGAACTTGGATACTTTGCATAGCTGTTGCTCTGGTTCCTCCTACCAGCTTCACCATCTCGAGATAATCTACAAGCCAATCTTCGGGATCCTGCAGGCCGTCGAATTTCTTGAAATTCTCGGGTAACTTGAACCCTTTTGGGACTCGAGTCTTTCGAACTCTTCTCGTAAAGCACGGGAGTCCACACATATCTTCGTCGGCAACTTCTGGTGAGTGCCGACGTTCCCTTCTTTCTTGTCGCGCTCTATCCACCCTTAAGCTCTTGTATCTCTTGCTCCACTTGTTCTCGGTGGATCTTGGACCGTTGTAGCGGGTCGTGGACTATTTTGCCTAGGATTTCCTTCGGGAGGCGTGGCTGCAAACGCTGTTCCCATAACTCCTACTCCAGCCATTGCCATATTGAACAATGGTTCTCTCGGGTCCCCGGGGGGTGGTCTGGACGCGAGGATGTAAGCTTGCGTTGCCATGTAACCTGCTTCTGGCGTTTCGGGATGATATTTCCCCTTGTATCAATCGACATGAAAGACATGTCGAGATTTTGAATTATATCTCCTCTCTCTGCTTCAGGTATATTTTGCAGGATCTCGCTCTCCTTCGAGCCTCTCTATGGCTATCTCCCGAAGTTTCTGATTGTCGACTGAGCTCTGCTCGACGCTGCTGACGCGGAAGCTGCCTCTCTTCTCCTATTCAGGATGCTGTCTGTTTTTCCAGCTCTCTACTTACCCGAGCAAGTCTATATTGATATGCTTGTAGTTCTTGTACGGTGGTGGTATTCATTGGTTGAACCATCCATAGCTCTTATGACATACGTCTCGACGTGTCGATAATTTCTTATGTTCCATGCCACTTTATTGATGATATCTACATGTTTTATACACATTATATGTCATTATTATGCGTTTTCCGGAACTAACCTATTGACGAGATGCCGAAAGGCCAGTTCTTGTTTTGCTGTTTTTGGTTTCAGAAATCCTAGTAAAGAAATATTTTCGGAATCGGACGAAATAAAGACCGAAGACCTTATAATTCCCGGAAGCTTCAGAGCACCGGAGAGGACGAGAGGGGAGCCGGGGGGCCCCACACCACACCCGGGCGCGGGCCGGGGGCGCGCGCCCTGTGGTCTGGCAGCCCGTGGCCCCTCCGACTCCCTCTCTTCGCCTATTTAAGCCTCCCTGACCTAAAACCCGGGGAGAGCCACGATACGGAAAAACCTTCCAGAGCCGCCGCCATCGCGAAATCAAGATTCGGGGGACAGAAGTCTCTGCGGCACCTGCCAGACGGGGAATTGCCCGGAGCCATCTCCACCGCCGTCTCCACCGCCATCTTCACCGCCATCGCTGCCTCCATGATGAGGAGGGAGTAATTCACCCCCGGGCTGAGGGCTCCGCTGTAGCTATGTGGTTCATCTCTCTCTTTATGTGATCTAGTTGAATATCGTCTATGTGCTACTCTAGTGATGTTATTAAAGTACTCTATTCCTCCTCCACGTGTGTAATGGTGATAGTGTGTGCACCGTGTGAGTACTTGGCATAGGCTATGATCATGATCTCTTGTAGATTGCGAAGTTAACTATTGCTATGATGGTATTGATGTGTATTATTCCTCCTACATATGCATGATGGTGATAGTGTGCATGCTATGTTAGTTCTTGGTGTAATTATGTTGATCTATCTTGCACTCTAAGGTTATTTAAATATGAACATTGCATTGTGGAGCTTGTTAACTCCGGCATTGAGGGTTCGTGTAATCCTACGCAATGCGTTCATCATCCAACAAAAGAGTGTAGAGTAGTCCTATTATGTGATCATTGTTGAGAGTGTCCACTAGTGAAAGTGGGATCCCTAGGCCTTGCTTCCAAGCATCGAATCTCCGTTTGTTTCTTGTTTTGTTGCATGTTTACTCGCTGCCATATTTTATTCAGATTGCTATTACCACTCATACTCATCCATATTACTTGTATTTCACTATCTCTTCGCCGAACTAGTGCACCTATACATCTGACAAGTGTATTTGGTGTGTTGGGGACACAAGAGACTTCTTGCTTTGTGATCGCGGGGTTGCTTGAGAGGGATATCTTTGACCTCTTCCTCCACGAGTTCGATAAACCTTGGGTAATCCACTTAAGGGAAACTTGCTGCTGTTCTACAAACCTCTGCTCTTGGAGGCCCAACACTTTCTACAAGAATAGAAACACCCGTCATCAAGACTTTTTGGCGCCGTTGCCGGGAGGAAAGGTAAAAGGCACTCATACTTCGGTTCCAGGTAACTTTTCTGGCGCCATTGTGTGTGTGCTCGAAGCTATTTCCTTTAGACTCTGCAATTACGACATTTTGTTTCTTGTTTACACTAGTTAGGCATAATGGACAACAAAGAGCTTCTTATTCTATTTCCTGATTTAAGACATGGATGGTTTGATACAAAAATTAAAAAACCTATGGAACCTTATTTACATGATAGTAGCAATGTTATTAGTATGAATGCAATTACTGCTAATGCTATGAAGAAGTCTAAGCTTGGGGAAGCTGGTACATAAATCTTTTTAGCTCCTCCGCTTTGGAAGAAATATTTTGTTGATAATGCTTTATCTCCCATATGCGATAACTTTAATGATGCTTCTGATATTTTAAATCCACTGAAAGTATTCCGTATAAAATACCTATGAAAATTATTGAACGTGTTATGGATAACCGCTATGAAGGGGATGGAACTGTCAATCCTAGGAATCATTTACTGTTTTTGCATGAATTATGCGGGTTATTCAAGTGTGCAGGTATTTCAATGGATGAAGTTAGAAAGAAATTATTTGTTATGTCGCTATCTGGTGAAGCGGCGCATTGGTATAAACTATTGAAGGACGGGCACTCTCTTGATTGGAAGGATATTGTGCCTCTATTTTATTCCAAGTTCTATCCTCCAAGTGAAATTCACAAAGATCGAAACCATATATATAATTTTTGGCCTCATGATGGAGAGAGTATTGCCCAAGCATGGGAGAGATTGAAGACTTTAATGCTCAAATGCCCCAATCATGAGCTTCCAGGTAATATCATCATTGATAATTTCTATGCAAGACTTTCTTTTCAAGATAAGACCTTGCTGGATACTACTTGTTCTGGATCATTCACGAGCAATAAAGAAGAGTTTAAAAGGGACCTTCTTGATCGGATTAAGGAGAACGCTGAAGATTGGGAGAACGACAAAGGTAAAGAGTCAGGTATAAATTATGATTATGAATGCATTGAAACTTTTATGGATACCGATAAATTTGAAATATGAGTGCTACTTATGGTCTTGACTCTCAAGTTGCTGCAAATCTTTATAAAGCCTTTGCTTCTCATTTTGAATTGCCTAGGAAGAATTTTGATAAGTATCATGAACCTTTTAAAGAGGCTTGCATGAAGAATGAAATTGTTGTTAATGATTGCAATAAGCATGTTCAAACTCCTAAGAATGCTATTTCCTATAAGCATGTTAATTTTTGTGGAATACATAGACCTTGTGGAATTAATCAAATAGAAGATGAATATTGTATCCATCACAGAAATGAAAAAACTAGAAAGTGGTCTAGAGCTCTAGATGATCTTGGAGAAAAAGTGTGTGCCCTCTATCCTTTTATTTGTGAACTTTGCCATAGAGTTGGTCATTTTAATTTTCAATGTTCCTCCAATGATAATTCAAACCCCATGAGTGCTGCAAATTTGTATTGTGATGATGAAATTATTCCTAATCAGCATGATGAACTTACCTTATTTTTGAAGTGTGAAGAGTTATCAAGAAAAATTTCTTTGTTAAATATTAACGATCTTGATATTGATGATGTCCTGCATGGTTGTCTTTCTTATTGCATTGATAATAGCCATACAAATACTTACATACAAAATATTTTAGAAGATGACACCTTGCCAAAATATGATAGGACCGCTGTGTGTTTTCAATTAATTAATGAAAAGGAGGGATCCTCCCAAGTTTCTTCTATTGTTTCTAAAAGTAAATCAGGTTATGCGGACAAGCCACCCTTCAAGCCTCTTCCTCCTAAAGAAGGAAGCGAGGAGAGGGAAGAAGAAGAAGAAGAAGAGGAACGAAGAAGAAGAAGAAGAAGAAGAAGAAGAAGAAGAAGGAGAATAAAAAGAAAGAGTAGCAGTGTATCGCGTGAACGAGATAGCGCTAGGTAACCGTAAGTATGTTGCTCCTAATGATTATTGTGATAATGAATCTGAATACGATGATCTTCCTATGCCCTTTACATACATTAGCGATCATGATTCGAATGAGCACACTACCTTTGATATTGGAAATCTCTTTGGTACTGATTATGAAATTAATGATGATAACATTATTCATGTCCCCTTAAACGATGATATTGAAAGCTCTAAGCTTGGGGATGTTGTGCTTGAAGATCCTATATTTGAGACTTCTACTTTTAGTGAAAATGATGATATTACATATTCTGGTTTAGATAATTGCTATAGAGATGTATATGACACATGTTACAATTATCCTTATGAAACTTGTCATAGTTATGATGGGCTTGCCAAAAACAATTCTTTTAATATGCAACTTGTTTACCATGTTCAAATTCTTGATAATAATCTTGCTCCAATTACTATTAATGAGAATAACTCTTCTTATGCCAAAATTAATGATACTTCTATGCATATGAACCATGATAAGAATGTTTTAAGTGACGGGTATATTGTGGATTTCATCAATGATGCTGCTGAAAGTTATTATGAGAGAGGGAAATATGGTTATATGCATCTTGATAATATTAAGTTTCCCCTCTTTATGTTGAGAATCTTTAAGCTACTCGTGTTTTATCCTCTTATGCTTGTCACTTTGCTCTTCATGAATTCATTTGTGTATAAGATTCTTCTGCATAGGAAGCATGTTAGGCTTAAATGTGTTTTGAATTGCCTCTTGAAGCTCTCTTTTGCTTCAAATACTATTTCTTGCGGGTGCATCACCAAAACTGCTGAGCCCATCTTAATGGCCATAAAGAAAGAACTTCTTGGGAGATAACCCATGTGTTTTTACTACAGTACTTTGTTTTATATTTGAGTCTTGGAAGTTGTTTACTACTGTAGCAACCTCTCCTTATCATGTTTTTGTGCCAAGTAAAGTTTCTATGTCAAAGTTGATGTTATATTTGGGATCGCTGCGCAGAAACAGCATTGCTGTCTGTCACGAATCTGGGCACAGTTCTCTGTAGAAAATTCGAAAAATCTGCCAATTTACGGCGTGATCCTCAGATATGTACGCAACTTTCATTAGTTTTGAGTTTTTCCATTTGAGCAAGTCTGGTGCCATCTTTAAATTCGTCTTTACGGACTGTTCTGTTTTTGACAGATTCTGCCTTTTATTTCGCATTGCCTCTTTTGCTATGTTGGATTCATTTCTTTGATCCATTAATGTCCAGTAGCTTTATGCAATGTCCAGAAGTGAAAAGAATGTTTGTGTCACCTCTGAACATGTGAATTTTTGATTATGCACTAACCCTCTAATGAGTTTGCTTGAAGTTTGGTGTGAAGGAAGTTTTCAAGGGTCAAGAGAGGAGGATGATATACTACGATCAAGAAGAATGAAAAGTCTAAGCTTGGGGATGCCCCGGTGGTTCATCCCTGCATATTTCAAGAAGACTCAAGCATCTAAGCTTGGGATGCCCAAGGCATCCCCTTCTTCATCGACAAAGTATCAGGTTCCTTCTCTTGAAACTATATTTTTATTCGGTCACATCTTGTGTTCTTTACTTGGAGCGTCTATGTTTTTGTTTTTGTTGTTATTTTCATTCTCTGAATAAGTTCATCCTTGTGTGGGAGAGAGACACGCTCCGCTGGTTCGTATGAACACATGTGTTCTTAGCTTTTAATTTTCATGGCGAAGGTTGAAACTGCTTCGTTAATGGTTATATGGTTGGAAACGGAAATGCTACATGTAGTAATTGGTATAATGTCTTGAATAATGTGAAACTTGGCAATTGTTGTGCTCATATAGATCTTGTTTAAGCTCTTGCATCATGTACCTTGTACCCATTAATGAATAATTACATAGAGCTTGTTAAAATTCGGTTTGCATGATTGGTCTCTCTAAGTCTAGATATTTTCTGGTTGAGGTGTTTGAACAACAAGGAGACGATGCAAAGTCTTATAATGCTTACAATATGTTTATATGTGAGTCTTGCTGCACCATTTTATACTTGAGTTTGCTTCAAATAACCTTGCTAGCCTAAGCCTTGTATCGAGAGGGAATACTTCTCATGCATCCAAATACTTGAGCCAATATTCATGCCATTTGTGTCCACCATACCTACCTATTACATGGTATTTCTCCGCCATTCCAAAGTAAATTGCTTGAGTGCTACCTTTAAACCATTCAAAATTTATCACCTCTGATTTGTGTCAATGTTTTATAGCTCATGAGGAAGTATGTGGTGTTTATCTTTCAATCTTGTTGGGCAACTTTCACCAATGGACTAGTGGCTTCATCCGCTTATCCAATAATTTGCAAAAAGAGCTGGCAATGGGATTCCCAGTCCCAAATTAATTAACAAAAATAGACACTCCTCCATGGTATGTGATTGTTGGACGGCACCCGAAGGATTCGGTTAGCCATGGCTTGAGAAAGCAAAGGTGGGGAGGAGTGTCATCATAATAAAACTAAAATAAAAGGCACTCCTTCATGGTATGAGATTGTTGGCAGGCACCCGAGGATTCGGTTAGCCATGGTTTGTGAAAGAAAGGTTGGAAAGAGTGCCACCCAAAAATAAAATAAAATGGGAGCCGCTCTTTGAAGGTTTGTCTGGCAAGGGGGTAGAGTGCCCATTACCATTCGTTGACAACAACAAACACCTCTCAAAACTTTACTTTTATGCTCTCTATATGTTTTCAAAATCAAAGCTCTAGCACAAATATAGCAATCAATGCTTTCCTCTTTGAAGGACCATTCTTTTACCTTATTGTTGAGTTAGTTTACCTATTCTTTCTATCTTAGAAGCAAACACTTGTGTAAATTGTGTGCATTGATTCTTACATGTTTACCTATTGCACTTGTTATATTACTTTGTGTTGACAATTATCCATGAGATATACATGTTAAAGTTGAAAGCAACCGCTGAAACTTATATCTTCCTTTGTGTTGTTTCAAAGCTTTCTACTAAGAATTTATTGCTTATGAGTTAACTCTTATGCAAGACTCATTGATGCTTGTCTTGAAAGTATTATTCATGAAAAGTCTTTGTTATATGATTCATTTGTTTACTCACTACCTTCATCATTGCTTCGAATCTCTGCATTTATCTCATGTGCTTTACAATAGTATGATCAAGGTTATGATGGCATGTCACTTAGAAATTATCTTTGTTATCGTTTTACCTGCTCGGGACGAGCAGAACTAAGCAGGGATGCGATACGTCTCCGACGTATCGATAATTTCTTATGTTCCATGCCACTTTATTGATGATATCTACATGTTTCATACACATTATATGTCATTATTATGCGTTTTCGGGAACTAACCTATTGACGAGATGCCGAAAGGCCATTCTGTTTTCTGCTGTTTTTGGTTTCAAATCCTAGTAAAGAAATATTTTCGGAATCGGACGAAATAAAGACCGAAGACCTTATAATTCCCGGAAGCTTCCGAGCAGGAGAGGGACAGAGGGAGCGGGGGCCCCACACCACCCCGCGGGCCGAGGGCGCGCCCCCTGGTGCAGGCAGCCCGTGGCCCCTCCGACTCCCTCTCTTCGCCTATTTAAGCCTCCCTGACCTGAAAACCCCGGGGGAGAGCCACGATACGGAGAAAAACCTTCCAGAGCCGCCATCGCGAAATCAAGATTCGGGGGACGGTCTCTCTTCGGCACCTGCCAGGACAGTGCCCCGGAGCCATCTCCACCGCCGTCTCCACCGCCATCTTCACCGCCATCGCTGCCTCCATGATGAGGAGGGAGTAATTCACCCCGGGGCTGAGGGCTCCGCTGTAGCTATGTGGTTCATCTCTCTCTTTATGTGATCTAGTTGAATATCGTCTATGTGCTACTCTAGTGATGTTATTAAAGTACTCTATTCCTCCTCCACGTGTGTAATGGTGATAGTGTGTGCACCGTGTGAGTACTTGGCATAGGCTATGATCATGATCTCTTGTAGATTGCGAAGTTAACTATTGCTATGATGGTATTGATGTGTATTATTCCTCCTACATATGCATGATGGTGATAGTGTGCATGCTATGTTAGTTCTTGGTGTAATTATGTTGATCTATCTTGCACTCTAAGGTTATTTAAATATGAACATTGCATTGTGGAGCTTGTTAACTCCAGCATTGAGGGTTCGTGTAATCCTACGTAATGCGTTCATCATCCAACAAAAGAGTGTAGAGTAGTCCTATTATGTGATCATTGTTGAGAGTGTCCACTAGTGAAAGTGGGATCCCTAGGCCTTGCTTCCAAGCATCGAATCTCCGTTTGTTTACTGTTTTGTTGCATGTTTACTCGCTGCCATATTTTATTCAGATTGCTATTACCACTCATACTCATCCATATTACTTGTATTTCACTATCTCTTCGCCGAACTAGTGCACCTATACATCGACAAGTGTATTTGGTGTGTTGGGGACACAAGAGACTTCTTGCTTTGTGATCGCGGGGTTGCTTGAGAGGGATATCTTTGACCTCTTCCTCCCGAGTTCGATAAACCTTGGGTAATCCACTTAAGGGAAACTTGCTGCTGTTCTACAAACCTCTGCTCTTGGAGGCCCAACACTGTCTACAAGAATAGAAGCACCCGTAGACATCACAGCCCTATCCCACGCTGCTTGCGAGAGTTGGACTTTTGCGCGAGTTGAAGACCCAGCATATTTAGTGCCTAAACCTGTTCTGAGATCAGCGGGATCGACGTATGGATTTCCCAAATCGTCGAAAGCCTCTGACGTTTCTGGTTCTGATCGCCTGCTTCTTCTCTGCACAGATTTGATGATATTTTGTGTATTGATTTTTGTCGGGATTGGTGACACCATCATATAGAGTGGTGAAGACCTTTTCGATGGCACATTTGTCGATGAAGTTGAAGCTGTCGACGCCTCGAATCGCTGCTTATAAAGGAGTCCGCAGACAACTCGAAGGATGTGTTGCTGAAGATCTTGGCGAGCTTTCTGCTTGCCTTGGTGTCGACGAAGCGTGGCGCTCCTCGTCACTCGACGAAAATTTAGAATCGACCGCTGAAAATTCCGACGAGATCGGAACTTCGAGACGGTAGGATCCTTCCTTGTTGACGCCAAATCGGAATTCTCCGAACGTCATGACGATGGGCTCCTCCAGATATAGGCACATGCATCCATACGGGAGGCGGGTGAGGAATAAAATTGACTAGATCAGTTTTTTCCTTGTTACCTCGATCCATCGCATTGCTCGCCACTGACGAAGTCGACGATCTTGAACGTGACATCGAGATCAGCTCCTTGGGTCTGTAAGATATGACTGGAAAGAATGGTAAGATATGACTGGCTTGTTGCTGCAAAGAAACAGAGCATCACAAGGAAAGTTGTGGGCAAATGGTACCTGTTATGCAGAAGTATCAGCTTCAACATCAAGGTTTTCAGCAACGGTCCTAGAACTCTCCTGAAGGCATTGATTCAGGAATTTTGCCGTTAAATCGAACATCACGCTCAGGTGTTTTGGAGACCAAAAATCTGGAATTCGCGCGCTGCGAGTTGGACCTGTTCGATTGGAAATTTGGAGTCTGAATTGAAGCAAGGGTTGCAGGTTACCGTTTGAGGAGATAACTGAGTTGACCTGTCTTGCAATTTATGATGAAGGGCTGATGCGTTGCCATCGGCTCATTGAGCATCGACCAAGTTGACAATCGGCAAAGTCAAGAAGAGGGAAAATCGGCTAAATCAATATGAAAGAAATCGGCAAAATTGGATTGAAGGAAATTCTTCATTGATAATAAGATTTCTTACATAAAAGAGCGATTGCTCTCAAAAGGAAGAACTATGGGACATATTGTCCCATCTACTACTACGGATCCTATGCTAAAGATCCTATCTACGGGCCATCGCTGCCCTCCTCGTCGCCCGCTTTCGGCTTGGCGCCTCCCGGCGGCTCGTCGTCGCCTTTGCCGCGGCCGCCGCGGACCCTCATTGTCCTCGTCTTCCTCGTCGGCGTCGTCGTCGTCGTTGTCGAAGTCGCGAGGCCGGCCAGGGAAGCGCTTGGCCGGCGGCTCGTCGGAGGAGGTGTCGTCCTCCTCCTCTTCTTCCTCCTTCGCCTCCTCGGAGGAGGTGAAGTCGCCCAGGAGAAGCGATCGTCATCTCTCCTCCTCCGATTCCCCGACGAGGAAACGGAGGTCGTCTCCCCGTCGGTCGAGGACTTGTCGTCCTCGACCGACGGAGAAGTCATGGCTAGACTCATCCCCGTCTTCTATGGCGCGGCGAATGTTGGCCGCGTGGCCTCCATCGGGTCCCACTCGGTTCGCGGGAGGGGGAGGATTGGATGGAAAGGCCCGACGAAGAAGAGGAGGAAGAAGAGGAAGACATGGTGGCAGAGGAGGGCTTTTGGGGATGCTAATGCGAAGGGGACGAAGAAGGCTGAGGATGTGGCTAAATAAAGGGGATATAGCGAGATTTAAATGCTTAAGTTTCAGGTGCCAAAGTCAAATCGTGCAGAAGTTGAGAAGGCAAGGTGTCATGATGAAAGAATACTGCGACGGTTCTGCTCTGCCACGACATGACCCTCGAAGGAAAAAAATGTGGTTTTGAAATTATCATTACCAAAACCGGGGGGACATGTGTTATCACCGATTTTGCCAAATCAGGAGATGGGCCGTAAGTGAAGATGGGCTTGAAGGATATACGCGTGGAGCATCTTTGAAGCGGCCTTGCACGAAGAGTTTGGGCTTAATTGCCCATGTATCTGTAATATAGTAGATCGCATCTTAGTTTAGAATTAAAGATAGAGTTTAACCCGTGCAGGGGCACGCCCAATTAGAAAGTCCCTTGGACTATAAATATGTATCTAGGGTTATCGAAAAAGGAGGACAATCACGTTCACAACAAACACAAATCAGGCGCATCGCCACCCCTTTCGAGGGTTTCTCCGGGTAGCATCATGCTGCCTAGATCGCATCTTGCGATCTAGGCAGCTTATTCGTTTACCTTGTGCTGCTCGTGCTGAAGCGTTGTTGATGGCGAGTAGCACTATTTATCATAGATGTTTTGTGGCTTGCATGGATGCTTTTCTTATGCATATCTGCTTGCATCTCGATATCGGCTGCCCTTACACCTATCCAGGTGTAAGGGCAGCGTCTGCTTGTTTGTTGTTTAGTAGATCCGATCCGTTATAGTTGCTCCTTGATTCCTCAAGGATTGGTCTAATATCTGTATGGTTAGGCCTTGCAAACGGGTTGAACGATCCGGTAGTGCGTTAGGTATGGTTTGTTAGTCCTAAGAGGGATGTTCCAGGAATTAACTTAATGTTGGTTTTTAGGCCTCTTTTAGGGTTAATTTTCCATTATCTTTCGTGTCTATTAGGCTCAACTACGCGTAGGATGTTCCGGTCATGCGTGAAAACCCTAAACTGTCGTAGATTGGTTTGACTCTATTGATCAAGCGGGGCCCATGTCATCGTTAACCCGACGCAAACCATGGGGCGATCGGCTCTTTGAGCCGATCCACAGGCAACCCGAGAGCCGATCGGGCTCGTATTTAATGTTTACGTGTCTGCCATGCAGGAAACTAATCGAAGCAATCCAACACCTTCACGACCATATAGGTGGCACGCCCTTGCAACCGCTAGGACGTGTGCGGAACATTTGCGGGACGACGTCGAGGGACCAGGGCCCCTGCAGTCTTGGAAGCCTCCCGGCTCTTCGTGTTGCTTAACCACTACTCGCCGGTGGGTTTTGGCAGGCAACAGAGAGTAATAACACCAAAATTCAATTTGAACAACTGCAATTCTCCTGAATGCAGTTGGTAGAATATTGGCATTAAATCATCCTTAATGACCTCCCAAAAAGTTCGGTAAAACTCAGCTAGAAACCCATCAGGACCCGGTGCTATATTTAACTCCATTTGAAAAATAGCATCCTTGACCTCCTTCTCAGTAAATTCGGCCACCAGGATATTATTCTCTTCTGGAGTTAATTGCGGAATATCTTGATGGATCTCCTCACTCAGTGTGAGGGTAGAAGTGGTTGGCTCTCCAAACAACTTCTTATAATATTCAGATATATAAACATGTAGATTCTCATCACTCACTATGGTTTCTTCATCTTGTTCTAACTGAAATATTTTTTTTCTTTCGATGCTTCCTATTTGCGATTAAGTGAAAGTACTTAGTATTGTTTCCCCCTCTTGAATATGTTTTACTTTGGCTCTTTGCGCCCATTTTGATTCCTCCTCTCCACGAAGTTTTGTTAAATCTTCATTAGCTTTTCTTAATTTTGATCTCTCATCATCATCTAGAGGAGTTGTCTCGGCTCCCAAATCTAATTCGTCTATTAAAGATATCAGTTTTTCTTTTTCTATCTTGTACTGGCCACTTAGACATTTTGCTCAACCTTCAAGGAAACGTCGAATATGACGAATTTTGTTCTTCCATTTGGCAATAGGGGAATCCCCACGCGTCTCTGTCTCCCATTCGGCTCTCACTATTTCATAAAAACCCTCATGTTTCAACCATGATAGTTCAAAGAAAAAGTGAGCTTTATTACCAATGTGAGTATGATTACCCGAATCAATTAAGAGAGGAGCGTGATCTGAGCCAGACCTTGTCCGAGCTCGAACAGTAACTAGAGGAAATTTTTGTTCCCAATTGATTGTCGATAAAACTCTGTCAAGCTTCTCTTAAGTTGGATTCTCCCTCCGATTAGCCCAAGTGAGCTGTCTACCTGAGTACAAGATAGTAGCTACAGCCAACACCGGCAAGTAACAACTGATTTCATTGAAAATGAAACCGTATAAATACAGTGTGTCCAGGTCTCTTGTTGTTCCTAGGAGGCCAACATTACAGAACATACAAACTCAAATCTTTGACGAAACTACCCAGGAAAGGGAAACTCGGTAAACAACCTCCAAAGCCGATACAAACTCAACGAAACCAGAATCTAAAAAAACAACTTACAACAACCAAAGGAAAGCTACTACTCAGCTCCTAACTTTACTCTCCTTTTCTGCTTTTATTTTCCTTTTCCCCATCCTCATTTTCTTTCTTCTTCTTTAGCCTGCCAACCTCAACACCATGGGTGTCCATCTTTTTTTTTTTTACTGAAGATTTCAGCCGCCGCTTGCAGTAGTATTCTTGCTCCTCTGCGTTGCAAGCCTATTAGCCCATGAATTCAACCAGTGAGCAGTTTGAGCTATTACACTAGTAGGATCGTACGGAAATACGTTATTGAAACAAACTGCATTCCCAGTTTTCCACAAAGACCAAACAACTGTTGTAATCCCTACCGATACCAAACTTCTCATATTAGTTGAAAATTTAAACACCCAATCAACAATTTCAGAAAACATGATATTTTCTAGGTTCATAAAAGAAGAATATATTCATCTCAACAACATTAAGTAAGAATCTATAGTGTACAACATGGGGAGAAGTAAGGGAAAGCTGCGCAGTTATTATTTTTCGTACACGATACAGTATTATTCTGGAAGAGCAGGGCCTTTTGACTTTGAACTGTCGAGAAATAGGTTTGCTACGGCCTACGTGGTGGTGGATCAGGAAGTGGGTGTTTAACACCTTCTTTGGGTATACCCCTAGGATCAGGAATCGTCATGCATGGACCATCATCAGGAGTTAGGTATTTAGGACCTTTGTGGATGGTGTACAGCAAAGGCTTGTCGGCTACACTACTTTCAGCAGCACCACATGGATACCCAGGAGTCGGGCGAAGAACTAGCTCTTCATGATCAGCGCACCTATTACTTGAACGTTCCGGCAGAGCTGCAACGCAATTGAGGAGTAACTGTTAGGCTGAAATAGATAGCATAAAATAGAGAACTGTGCGTTCGTGCAGGAAGCGTTTGAGCTACCTGTGTGTTGTTTAGGATCTTCGTCGACGGTGCATGGAAAAAGAACAGGTTGCTCCGGGTTCTGTGAACTCTCTGTTACAGCATTACCCTTTTTAGGTGGTGGACCGGGAAGTGGATGAATAGGCGACTCTTCATGAGGAGGGCTCTTGCGACTCGAAGAGTCTGGCGGAACTGCAACACAATGGAGTAAGGGCTCTTTTGATTCATAGGATTTGTAAAGGAATTGTGTAGGATTTGGATCCTATGGGAATTTTTTTTATACAAGTTGTTTGATTTATAGGAACACGTCTTATAGAAAATAATCCTATAGGAATCTTGTAGTGCAATTCCTATAGAAAAAAAGCATTAGGTCATACCTCTTGGAAAAATTCATTTACTACAATCAAACATACTTCATCTTCCCATATAATTCAAATGAGCATGACATTCAAATCTTATGATTTTCCTATTCCTATGTTTTTCCTATCCTATGAATCAAAGGAGCTCTAACTGTTAGCGGAAATCGGTACCAGAAAGGAGACCCATGCGTGCAGGAAACATTTGAGCTTACCTGGAGCGGCTGGAGGCTGAACGGCAGGGGCATCCTGAGTACAATGTCCTGGCGACGGAGCGTCGGAGGAGGAGGAGGAGAAGAAAGAGCTCACCCGTGGCTTCCTGTGCGACATGACAAGCACCAGGGAGCGCAGAGACGAGCGTGGAGCAATTGCCATCTTCTACTTCTAGCTTAGATCGGTGATGAGATGGCTGCCTCCTGGCTCCAGGCTTGTATGCCTATTTATCTGTTAGATTAGATACCAGAACTCTGACCCAGCTACGGCCCAGCTACCTTAACATTGTCCGAAGACTCTATAGTTAAACTTCTCTCAACTACTCTGCCAGAGTGCCACTGGCCGGGTTGCTCTGCTTCAGTTAAAGTCAACTACTCTGCCACTTGCAATAACCAGCGTCATAAGCAGCTTTGGAATAACGCAAGCCACTTTCAAAGTTCCAACTACCAGAAAATATTACATTTTTTCAAAATAGAGGGAGTACCCAGTCTCTACATCGAAAAGATGCATACTTGTTTTTATTAATTTATTAAACAGATAACTGTCAAGAGCATACATCATAAAACCCGAAGCCACCACTTCACACCTACAAACCCGACAATGGGTGAAGCAACATGTTGTCAGGGCCTCTGCAACACCCCACCCCAACAGCTGAATACCAGAGGCATCCCCGAGTCACCCTATGGCGAAAAACAGGAGCATACAACCAGTCCAGCTAGCTCTTGGCAAGTGCATTATGCCCTTGCTTCTGAAACCGTCACCACCATCAAACCGCTGGTCCATCTTGAGGGCAGAGATCTGAATATCCCATCTTGAGGGCAGAGATCTGAATATCCCATGTGAGGCTTGTTGCTGACGCCGATATGGAAGATCAGTCATGCGACATGACTCAGCGTAGCACCTGTCAGCCAGCCAGGCATGACATGACTTGACATCTCTTCTTCCTGCCTCTGCTGCTCCACAAACGATGCTCCCAAGAGAAAAATGACACCACATTGCCGCCATTGTCCGATCTGGAAGACCAGATCCTAGGGTTTCCCCCGGAGTAGCACGAGTGGGTCGACAATCGTTGCACGGCGATGCCTTCATCGAGGTAACGGCGCATAACATCACCATCGCCCGCCAAGTCAGCTCGGTTTTTACCGGTAACTATGTCTCCCCGACTCGTAGTCGGGACTAGATGACAGATCTTGCGATCCGACAATCTAACCTCATGCCAACCACCTCCGACGGAGGAGAAGGCCACCACCTTCATTGTTGGGAATCCCCAGCATCCTCATGCTACGAGCCAAGCCCAGGAGTACCACTGTATGCTTCGGGAAGGACGGTGAGATGCAGTGATGTGCCGCTGGCCAAGCGAGCCCAAACAGGCCCAGATCGGATTGGACTGCACCACCACCGCCTCACGCAGCCCGCCAGCTCGCCGTAGCACCCTAGCCGTCGCCCCCTGCATCACTGCCGCAGAGATGGCCGAAGCAGACGCCGCCGCTGCGAACCGAAGGACGGCCGAGGAGATCCGCCGCCGCCACCATGCCACGGGCTTTGCCAGCGATGCCTCCGGCGGCGGTGGAGGGAGGGGCGCTCGCGAGAGGGGTCAGAAGAAGGGGCACGGGGCAACCCGGTGCGGCCCAGCGCCGCCGCACAGGTGTGAGGTGGGTTAGATCACGGGCGCCCCAGAAAATATTACTAAGTCAAAGGATTATTATGCAAACTCAGTTTTCCATAGATTTTCAAACAGTCAATTTGTAGTTCTATATACACTACTTAAAGAACCTACAGCGAGACCAGCGTTCATACCATTTGAAACGGGTATCATCCGTCATGGAGATTTTCCAGAGCTTATTCTTCAGTCAAGTTGCTCTACCACTGGTCAAGTCATGTGCATTCTTCTGCAGGCAACTTGCTCTGCCGCTGGCCTGGTCAGGTCAATGGAGTGGGTACGGAGGCTTAGGGCATCTCCAACGCTAAGACCCAAACGGACAGCCATTTCATCTGTTTGGGTCGTCTGCCAGACACGCGGATGGTCTGCGGACGCCGGTCTCGAGTAGTACTCCCCAACGCGCATAAGACCCAAATATACTAGTACTAGTACTTGTACTAGTTCCAAGCGTGGCGTGGCCAGAGCTCCAAGGAGAGGCCCGACATGCGTGCCCTGACCTCTCTCCTTGGCCACGGACCACTGGGCCACAGCGCCGTCGTCAGGGGAGACGTCCAGGAAGTGGCCCTCGGCATCGACGAGCGCCAGCCACGAAGCGCGCGTAGCCGAGCGCGCCGCAGTAGTTGGGGAGGGAGAGCACGCAGAAGCCGGGCACGGCGCGGGAGATGCGGTCGGGCGCGGCCAGGTCAAGCAACGCGGCGAGGTGGGCGGCGGCGGGGGCCGCGGGGCCGGGCTCCGCCGCAGGCGAGGCGCGCGGCGGCCACGGGAGAGTGGGCGGCGGCGGGGCGGGGCCGGCTCCGCCCCAGGCGAGACGCGCGGCAGCCACGAGGGATTGGACGGCGGCCGGGGCCTGGCTCCGTGGCGGCACGGGCGCGGCATGGGGTGGCGTCGAGGCGACGCGCGGCTCGCAGCGACCATGCTCGCGTCGTGGTGAGGCGCGGCCCAAGGCGCGGGGCGGCCTGGCCCTGCAGCAACGCGGGTGGAGCTCGCCAGCGTCGGCCGGCTCCGTGCAGGCGAGGCGCGGGCCGGCTCCGTGCAGGCGAGGCGCGGGCCACCTTCGTGCAGGCGAGGCGCGGTGCGAGCGGAGCTCGTTTCAGCCGCAGCGACCTCCGACAGTGATTCGAAAAAAGGAGGAGGCGGCGACAGAGGTCACCATGCGATGGGCGACGGCGCAGTTCGTCCGGCAAGCCACAATCCGGCGACGGCTGGGCAAAAGTTGGAGCCAAGGGGATGGAGATAGAGGAGAGAGGAGGAGGGAGAAAGCATGTGAATAGTTGG
Organism: Lolium multiflorum; assembly: GCA_030979885.1. Lineage (NCBI taxonomy): Eukaryota > Viridiplantae > Streptophyta > Magnoliopsida > Poales > Poaceae > Lolium > Lolium multiflorum. Next base: position 257,408,348 of record CM061753.1, read on the forward strand.
AATGTGTGGCTGCCAAGTGGGGTTCATCCGGACCTACGCGGATAGAAAAGAACACGCGCGTCTGTCCACGCAAAAGCTCCCCAGATTTGAGTGAGCTTTGGGTTAAACTGGACAGAATTGGATGGCTGTTTTGGTATGGGTGCCCCCGCTGCTGCTTTTACCCAAACGGACGCATGCGGACTAGATGGGTCGCTGCGTTGGAGATTCCCTTAGAGTCCAGTGACCTTTCACTCTGTTAGTCTGTTAAGTCCCAAAAAATGTGTAACCACTTAGCTTCAAAATGGTTTAGAATAATAAAATAGCATTCCAATAATTTTATGGGTCCCGGTTTTGTCCTTAGGGATCCTTGCTATATGAAAGATTTATCAACCTATCAAATCTCAACAAGCTAGCTTTTCTGACACCTCAAAAGTTATGTGTTTATTATTCTCCAAGATGGAGCGTAGCGTTCGTTCACACTCTACCCCAGTTAACTACTCCCCTGCTGCTGTTGGTGGCTGGTCGGGTCAATGCAATGTAGTGTTGACATGCATTTTCAGTGTAGGCTCCAACAGCTACTTCCAAGTTACGACTAAATTATGTGGTCAGCAACTGGTTTTTAGTGAATACCCAGCAGATCTGGTATCCAAAAGTTCATGATTCTTCCCTGTTCCCACCATATCGGTCATTGAACAGCAAGTCTGGGTGCTATTTAGAGTGGTTACCAACGGTGACGATCCACAGTTGAGTGCTTAAGCATCCTCTTAAAAGCAAGAGTTTTCACCTCCATACTCCCATAGTCCATAGCTGTAAGAGACAAGTTGATAACAATGAACACTTTGGGTGTCTTGTTTCCAGGCGTTGTTTGGTATCTTTACATCTTTAGCTTCTTTTGCAGCCTACCACTAGCCACCTGCGATGAAACTGAAGATGATAGACAAGCTCTTCTTTGCTTGAAGTCCCAGCTCACGGGTCCAGCAGGAGTTTTAGCTTCATGGACCAACACGTCCCTGGACGTCTGCAGCTGGCATGGCATCACCTGCAGCACGCTTTCTCCTCGTCGTGTGATTGCACTGGACCTGGATTCAGAAGGCATCTCAGGCTCCATACCAGTTTGCATCACCAACCTGACCTCTCTCACAAGGCTGCAGCTCTCAAATAATAGCTTCCATGGTGAAATACCTTCTGAGCTTGGCATCCTGAGCCGGCTCGGCAACCTCAACCTGAGCATGAATGCTTTGGAAGGTAACATCCCGTCTGAACTCTATGCATGCTCCCAGCTTCAAATCCTGGATTTGAGGAGCAATTCCCTCCACGGCAGGATCCCCCCTAACCTAGGTCAATGCGAGCATCTTCAAGAGATTAATCTTAGCAACAACAATATAGAAGGGGCCATCCCTTCTTCATTTGGAACCCTTCCTGAGCTGCGCAAGCTCGTTCTAACTAACAACAGGCTTACCGGCAACATACCGCCGTCTTTGGGCAGCAGCCGTTTTCTCAAATATCTTGATCTTGGGGTGAATGCTCTAATAGGCGTAATCCCGGAGTCCCTAGCAAACAGTTCATCTCTCCAAGTACTTAGGCTCATGAGCAATAATCTTACTGGAGAACTACCAAAGGCTCTCTTCAACACATCGTCTCTTCTTGACATTTCCCTCCAACAGAACAACCTTGTTGGTTCCATGCCTTCTGTTACTGCCACCTCTCCGCCTATTCAATACCTTGATTTAACGAATAACCATATTTCAGGAAAAATACCTTCCTCGATAGGAAACCTTTCCTCCCTCATTGATCTTCGTCTTACGGAGAATAATTTATCTGGGAGCATACCAGACAGCTTATGTCAAATTCCGGCACTACAGATACTGGCCATGAGTGTAAACAGCTTATCTGGGCCAGTTCCACCATCTCTCTTCAACATGTCATCCCTGACATTTCTTGCCATAGGGAACAACTCTCTTGTTGGAAGCTTACCGTCCAACATTGGTTACACACTCCCAAATATTCAGGCACTAATCCTCTCAACAAACAAGTTTGATGGCCCAATCCCAGCTTCTCTTGCTAAAGCATACAACCTTGGTATGCTCTACCTGTATAACAACAGCCTAACTGGGTCCATACCCTTCTTTGGGTCATTGCCATACTTAGAGCAACTTGATTTGTCATACAACAAGTTAGATGCAGGAAACTGGGGATTTGTTTCTTCACTCACAAATTGTTCTATGTTGACTAAACTGATGCTGGCTGGGAATAATCTCCAAGGGAATTTACCAAGTTCTATCGGGAAACTTTCCGGTAGTCTCGAATGGTTATGGCTAAGGGAAAACAAAATTTCTGGGCCTATACCACAAGAAATTGGCAATCTTACAAGCCTCAGCAGTGTATACATGGATTACAATCTTATCACTGGTGATATACCATCAACAATTGGGAATTTGCACAACTTGGTCTTTCTATCCTTCGCACACAACAGACTGTCAGGGCAAATCCCAGAAACTATTGGAAATCTAGTTCAGCTAAGTTCTCTGAAATTGGATGGGAACAACATTACTGGTAGTATACCTGCAAGTATAGGACGTTGTAATCAACTCTTAATACTGAACCTTGCTCACAACTCACTAGATGGCAGTATACCAAGTAAAATCTTCCAGATTTCTTCTCTTTCTCAAGAGTTGGACTTGTCACACAATTACTTGTCTGGAGGAGTGCCAGTGGAAGTAGGCAGTCTCATTAATCTGAACAAACTTAGCATATCTAATAACAGGTTGTCTGGCAACATCCCATCCACTCTTGGCCACTGTGCAGTTCTGGAGTATCTTGAGATGCAAAGCAACTTCATTGTCGGAAACATCCCAGAAGCTTTTGCCAACTTAGTCAGCATAAAAAAGATTGATATTTCTCACAACAATTTGTCCGGAAAAATTCCAGAGTTCTTCACATCCTTGAGTACCCTGCAAGATTTCAATTTGTCTTTCAACAATTTTGATGGAGAAGTTCCGAGAGGTGGTGTTTTTGACAATTCTGGTGCAGTATCAATTGAAGGGAATGATGATTTGTGCACTACTAGCATTACCACAGATGGTATACCATTTTGTTCCACACGAGTTGGCAGGAAAGAAAAACACAATTCATTGGCTCTGGTCCTAGGGATAGCCATCTCAACCTTTGTTCTTGGTATATTAATTTTGTTATGTGTTGCAATAATTTGTTGGAGGAAGAGAATGCGGGAAAAAACACATTTGGAAGAATCCAATGAGCACATGAAGAAGCTTTCATATGAAGACATTGTGAGGGCAACGGACAGGTTCTCTCCAGCAAACCTAATTGGATCAGGATCATTTGGAGTGGTTTATAAGGGCAGTTTGAACCACCCAGATGATCAAGTTGCCATCAAGATTTTTAACCTTAACATTTACGGAGCAGGTAGGAGCTTTATTGCAGAGTGTGAAGCCCTACGAAATGCCCGTCATCGAAATCTTGTAAAGATCATCACTTCATGCTCTTCTGTGGATTCTACTGGGAGAGATTTCAAGGCCCTCGTGTTCCAATACATGCCAAATGGGAACCTAGAAATGTGGCTACACCCAAAAAAAGCACTTGAACACGGTGAAAGACATATTTTGACTTTCAGCCAAAGGATCAAAATTTGTTTGGATGTGGCATTTGCTTTGGATTATCTCCATAACCAGTGTGCATCTCCACTAATACACTGCGACTTGAAGCCAGACAATATTCTTTTGGATCTTGACATGACTGCCTATGTCACTGACTTTGGCCTGGCAAGGTTCATTTTCACTACACGGAGTGCACATCAAGACCGTTCAGCAAGCTTGGCCTGCCTTAAAGGATCCATCGGGTACATCCCACCAGGTGAGATAAAGCAAACATGTAGTATGTTGGTTGTGTGTGTGTTCTCTATGAACTTGTAAAAGCACTGCAGATTATCTAATATATTGTCGATGTAAATGTGATTGCAGAGTATGGCATGAGCGAGGGGATATCAACCAAGGGCGACGTCTACAGTTTCGGAGTGCTTCTGCTACAGATGATGACAGGGTGCAGCCCAACAGATGAGAAATTCAGCGACGGTGGGACTCTTCGTGAATTTGTCGATAGAGCGTTTCCAGATAATATTAACGCGGTTGCTGATCCAGCGATGCTGCAAGATGACAGCAACGCGGCCGAAGTGATGACGAAGTGTGTCATTCCGCTGGTTAGAGTAGGCCTCTCTTGCTCCAAAACATCCCCCAAAGAGCGGCCGGACATGGGACGAGTTTCGACCGAGATCCTCGGAATAATTCATGTGGCCTCACACATGGGTGTGATGTGAAGCAAGGGTTCCGTAGGATGGTACTCCTAGGTAGCTAGTAACAGAAGCTCATGTACATAGAAGAAGAGTAAAATGTACTATCTCGTGGCTTTCCTCTTTTTAGTTCAGTTGCAGACAGTAGTATTTCGTACAAATCTCGTCTTATATTTTTACATACAAGCAAGTAGTAGTAATTTCTTCAAAACGCAATGCTAGCAATAGCTAAGTAGCTTGACATCAGTGGAATCCCAATCAAATCAAGTACTGTAAGATAACTTTAGGAACTGGACTTGGAGTAAGATTGGGGATGAACCCTCGAATCTGAAGTTGTGAACAAGAACTGAACACGAGAATTTCCCTAGCAAGCCAGAACGAGGCTGACACCCAAGCCAGGCCTCCGCCCAATCCAATCCGCGGCGAAGAACGCGCTAGATCAAGAAGATAGTCATGGCAGAAGCGTGTACCTGGCCGTCGCGGCACCCTAGCTGCGCCGCCACCTTCATCCCGAACGCCGGCGCCGGCGCCGCCCATTGGGCCCCTTCCCCCGTACGGCCATCTGTCCTCGCAAGCCGCCGCCTTTCCCCCCTACAGGCAGGCGCCGCTAGCTGTTCTTTTTCCTCTCGGACTCCGCCGCGGCTTTCCCTCCGACAGGCGGAGCAGGCGGCGCGTCTCGGCCGGAGGTAGTTCCGGTATCGTGCTGAAATCAAAGATCTCGCATTAATTGCTCCTGACAGAAGTCGGGCTCCAACCGGTTTGCAAAGCTAGGACCTTCCTTTTCCGGCTAATCACGGTGAGCTTTGTCTGTCTTAATACGCGCCTGACATCGAATCAAAAGCTAATTTTTCCGGAGCAGCACTCGTCACCTAGCAGCGGCATCGTCATTTGTTTAGAGCTAATGCAAGATTATGGCGCTTAATCGGCCTACTACTGGCCTACTGCCTAGCAGCTATGGTGGCGCCGCCGCGTCCGGCAGAGACGAGCACGAGTCCGCGTCCGCCTCCCGGGATTCTATATATGCCCACCCGCCGCCCCGCCGGAGAGCCGCAACAAGCTAACGCGATCTGGTCGACGTGAGGGAAGAAGTGCGCGCCGTCGATCACCAGCAATGCCGCCCCGCAAGGTCGACGTGAGGTTCATCGAGAACGCGCGGTCGCGCGCCGCCAGGTACGCCAAGCGGTCCAGGGGCCTCCAGAAGAAGGCGTCGGAGCTCTCCACGCTCTGCGGCGTCCCCGTCGCGCTCGTCTGCGCCCTCGCCCCCGCCGCCGGAGCCGCCGCCGGGGCTCCGTTCGTGTGGGAGTCGGAGGAGGGCGTCCTCGAGCGGTACCGTGCCGCCGCCGTCCCGCCGGATGCCCGCGCGCGGCACACGCACCGGAGCTACCTCGAGGCCGAGCTGGGCAAGGAGAGGGCCAAGCTCGCCAGGGCGCGGCCCGGCGCGCTGCCCGACTGGGACCCGGCGCTCAACGACATGTCGCCGGACGAGGCGCGGGAGGTGCTCGAGGCCATCGACGCCAACCTGCAGGCCGCGCGCGACAGGATGGCGGCTCTGGGCCTGCCCGCCGACGGCCGGCTCGAAATCGAACATGTCGCGGCGCCCGATGATGATGATGCTTCCGAGTCCGACGACGCCGCCGTCGCGCCGCAGTACCTCGCGCTGGGCTACGCCGGCTTCGAACCTCAGACGATGACATGCCACGGCGGGAGCAACGACCGCGGCGGCCAACTCGAGCAGTTCCTGATGCAACCGGAGCGCGGGCTCGTGTGCGTCGACGCCGGCGGCGGCAGCGGCAGCAGCTCCTACTTGGGCCCCGTCGACGGCACGCTGGCGCCGGGCGGCTACGGCGACAATGCTGGTTACACCTGGCCCGATCTGACCATGTGCTACCCCACCCACGACTCGTGGAACGCGCCCATGCCGGTTGGGTACTACCCCTACTTCGCCGACGGCGCTCTGGCCCCTGAGCACTACTCCTCCGCCCAGGACCTCACCGGCGGGGACTACGCCGACACGCTGCCGCTCGAGCACACCATGGGCATGGACGAGAATTTCGCTTACCCCCACATGGACAACACCTACGCGGCGCATTGGCAGGCCCAGGACTTCCAGCGCTCCGACACCGGCACCGGCATCGGCAACGGCCAGTATAACGGGACACGCGGCTCCGGCCAAGCCTTCCAGTATCTCTACTAGACCAGCGCTGAGAGCTGATGTTCGACCAACATCGTCAGAAGCCAGTTCTTGTCCTCGCGGAAGGAGTTATCAGGAGATCGAGGAGGAAATTTCTTTGTTACTAGGGGCAATGGCAGTACCAGAGACATGAGGAGTTCTTCCGAATTTTGTAGCTAGAAGTATCTTAATTCTCGCGCATTTGATGTTAGAGTTTTGCAGATTACATGATTTCTTTGTATTGCATCCGTGAAATTCCACGGGCTTTTTTTCTAACATTAGACCTTGATGAATTGTTATCGAATTCTCTCAAAGAGGATATAAAGCTCCCTGGACAAAAAATTCATGCTCATTAATCGTCGATTACATGTACTGAAATCTAAACATTCTCGCAACGACTGACTGATTTAGGAAATAATACATGAACAATCTCAACCCCTTTCTTATATTCTCCTTGATAGCCTTCACAGGCTTTTCAGGTTTGCAGACGAAAAAAAGAGTACATAGATAACTTGCCGTTGATAGTAAAATAGCCCCAGAAAAACTCCATCAAGTAACCACATAGGAGTATAAGCTAAAGCCTAAAGGCATTGTGGCAACTCTGTCCATGGGCTCAAATTTGTGTGATTTCGATTGGTAAAGTTCCCTTGACAGCAGGACTGCTGCCATGTAACACCAACACACCATGAACATGCAGGGTTTAGAGCATCTCCACTCGTCCCCCCGACGAGGCCGTGGCCTTTTTTCCACGGCGTAATTCGCCCGCGCCCCCGTTCCTCGTTTCGTCCGGTTTGGGCCTGAATTCATCCGGCGATCCCGCCATCCCCAGCCCCCGGGAGCGCTCGGGGACTCGGACGAAAAAGCGCGGGAAATACCGAGAAACTTCCCGCGCGGTGGCCCCAAATTGTCGGCGAGAGAAACCGATCGTCGTCCTCATCGCATCGTCTTCCGCCGCTGTAAAGCCTGCCGCCGTCTGCATTCGCCGCCACGCGGCGAGTTAATGTCGTCGTCTTCGCGCATCGTCTTCCGCGCGCAATAAAGGCCGCCGGTCACTCGCCGGACGCGTCGCACGCACGCGGAATTAACCCCGCGCCATCCGCACCTATATACGCCTCTCCGCTCGCCGCAAGGCGACCCCGTGCTCCACTCTCCCTCCACTCTCCCTCCACCTCCTCTCCGACGATGGCGTTCTCCGACGGCGCGGCGCAGCCTCCAATGGCTTCCCCCGCCGGTCGCTCCACCTGGGAGGGGCACCTCCTCCACCAGGCGGGTACCCGCCCGGACACGAGGCCTCCCGGCGGCGGGTGGCGGCTAAGCCGTGGCGGCGTACCAATCCCGCCGCCGCCTCGGGGGCGCGCCTCGACGCCGCCATCGAGGAGGCGCGGATGACCATGACGGAGGAGCGCGCCGAGCCACCCCACCACCCCGACAACTACGGGCGTGGAACTCCTATTTCTGCGGCGGTGGAGCGGGAGCTCGCCTCGTACGACGGCCTGCCGCCTCCACCTCCGCGCAACAACTCCGCCGGCCGCAAACGTTGGTGGAGCGCGCCGGGCCGGAATCTCGAGGCCGTCTCGAGCACACCGAGGGCGGCAACTTCCCGGTGCTCACGATGCCCGCTCCATCGAGGGCAACGGCGAGCCGCCGCCGGGAAACGTCTCGCAGCCACGGCGCATGGCTGCCAGCTCGTCGTCTTCGGATCGGCGCCGAGGTCATCCTTGGCGCCGGTGAAGAGAGACGACGCCTTCGATGCCGGTGCGCGTCAAGAAGGAGCCGGCGTTCCGCCACCGAGGGCGCAGCAGCGGCGCCCTCGTCATCCGCGACCAGCCTTCCGCGCGCGCGGCCGGAAGAGGAAGAAAGAGGCAGCCGCAATCCGGCTCGCCGAGGAGCGGCGGGAACGCCGCGCGGCGCGGCGATCGCCATCTCCCGGAGAGGAGAAGGAAAGCGGACGACGCCGCACGGCCCGGGCCGGGCGCGGCGGGGCCAGGAGGGCCGCGGCGCCGACGCGCCTGGCCGCCGCACGCCAACGCCAGCGCGCGCCGCGCTCCGACTGTGTGCCGTCGCTCCTCCGGCCGACGTCGAGTCGACCCCTCGAGTACAAGCGATCCCAAGGTGGGGGGCCGGCCGGCAGCAGCAGCCAGGCCGCGCAGCCGAAGGACGGCAGCTCACGACGACGACGGCGGCGACTACACGGTGTTCTACCGCCATTTCGGCATGTAGAGCGCCGTGTTTTAAAATTAGCATTTCAATTCCCCTAGCCGAATTCGAAATATAGTCGATTCGGCCTCTATGTAACTCCGCCCGTTATGTAATAAATATCATTAAATTTAGTCTATATTCACCCGTTTTTAGCCGTATTTTGTCAAGTTTCCGTTTTTTAAATTCGCCTCGTCGACTTCGCCTGGGCACGCGGCTGGGAAACTACTACTCCCCACGCCAAATCTTTCTCCAATCCGGACGAAAAATTCGCCGGATTTGGGCGTGGGGAGCGCCAACGAGTGGGGATGCTCTTAAAATGACATGCTAAGCCATGAAACTTATTTTTTGTTCAGTAGATATTTTAGCAACAGACTGGGATTTGCTACTGTACAGATTAACATCCAGAATTCAATAAAGATACAAGACTATATTACAGGAAAGTTATTGGATGGGTTGAACAGAAAACATGAAGAACCACTTGTATAACAGATTTTGATCTGGAAAGGATGAAACAATCTAGAAATGAAGCTGCTTGCACTGCGAAGCTACCGCCTCAGAGGGGCAGTAAGGACACTTGAAAGTTCTGGAGCTGCTCTTTGATAGCTTCATGATCGATTGCTTCGATACAGCGTGTCCACAGGGCATCAGCATCGGAGGGTTCTCGTCACTTGACTGCTCTCTCAGCACTGGGCATACAAACACAGAGTGGTACTGGAACTCTGGTCCAATGTCTATGGGGACTGGAAGCTGTTTCATGGCCTGCCACTCCAGTTTTTTGGCAGCCACTACCATGGTTAGCTTCAACAAGGTTGGCAGTCCTTGAAAACCAGCTGATATAGCTACATTAAGTGGGCTGTCGCTGGACTGTCCCAAGATGCTGCAGAACTGATGGATTAGCTCCTCAGATAGCTTCTCCCATTGCGTTGATGACACGAACTCGGCATATGGGGACTGATCAAGCCGATCCCAGATAAGGCAAGCCATCAGCCTTGGGATCTCCGCCTCGTGCATGAAGGCAAAGGGCCCCAGGTGAGTCCTTGCATATTGCAAAGCCTCGTCTTTACTTCCTTTATTAGTAAGTATCTCAACAAACTGGAGAGAATGGAGCTTCAGCTCAAGCATCGAGCTATTCTGCAACAGCTGATCATGGTTCTTGGCAGCCCAGCTGAGTGCAGGCTCAAGGTTTCTGGCTTTCATTGCTTCAAGAATTCCATACATCTCTTGAAACGATGATTTCAGGTAAGACCCATCTGACTCACCACACTCATGGACAAAGGAGTCTCCGAGATCAAAGAGGCCCTGGCGGTAGAAATGATTTGCTATTATGTTGTTTATTGTGGAAGCCTCAAAATCCACATTTCTATATGCCTTTGATATATCTGGATTAAAAGACTTTTCAAGGAGCTTGAGATATTTGCTCAGAGCAACATTCAATTCCTTTTGACAGCCTTCGAGCTGGTTCAATGGTGCCACTTCGTTCAGCTTGGCCTTCAGTTCTGCAAGGATGTGTGAATGGTCACAACTGTCCATGGAATCTGTATTCATCATCTGCATCTTCGTTATTGCCTGTGTAACTTCATTCACTATTTGATCAATAGCTTCCTGAACTTTGGTAGAAGATAAGGTACGCTTTTCGACAACTCGGTCAAAGGCCTCTCTTAGACTGTCAATCTCCATTGTAGTGCACCAAACTAAGCAGCACAGTTTTGGCACTGCATGCAAATGTCAAAAATCATAATTCGTTCAGAAAACTACAATGAAGCAGCAAATAAATGGAAGATACATAACAAATGTCTAGCTGCTGACCATTCAGAATGTAGAAACTAAAGCGTATAATTAATACTTCCTCCCTTCCAAATTAGTTGATGCAGCTTTTTTCCAAAATAAACGAATCTACGCTCTGAAATGCATCTAGATACATGTGTATCTAGACCAAATCTGACCAAAGCCTAGTCAAATAATTTGGAATAGAGGGAATACTTCAGTATGGTGAATAAACCTATTGTGATCAAGAATCTATGAGAAAAAATAAACAATCTTTGCCACTAAAACATTAAGGATAGTATTCAACATTGAAATTTCTCCTCATGTTGCCACTAAAACATTAAAGAAAGTATTCAACATTAAATTTCTCCTCATCTTGTACTACACTAAAACTCAAGACGTTGGCCAAACACTGGCAGTGCTAATTGTATCTTAGGAGCTCATAGGCAAAACAAATAGTGCTATTCTGCAATGACAGTGACACCTATAAAACAAGTTGTCAAAACGATCACACATTCTCCTTAAGCTGCACCAATAAAGCAAATAGAAGGCAACACCATGTTACCATTGTAACCTTTCTCTCTCAGTTCATAACCACTGACTGTCAGAGCAGCCTGCAATTTTTTTGTGTACCATGAATCATCGTTTAAAACTTGTTCACACTAAGTCAGTGGGTTTCATGAAATCACTTAGCCAAGGTACTCTGTGCATAAGATACGTATGTATTGGCTCTCGAGGACATGATTGCAAACACAATTTTTTATAGATAAAGAAGAATTTCATTGCTCTCTGACTGCCACACAGCCAAAATAGGTTATTTGAGCAAGTCCAGCAGCACCCCTATATTTTCCCCCTATATCTTTCTGTAGGGGACTCCCCTAAAATGACTCCTACCCTATATTTTAGCTATCTCCAGCAGCACCCGTATATAATCTTTCCTATATCATGTTTACCTATATTTTAACAAAACTTTGTAACCAACTTTGTAATGGTTATTTCTTCAAACGCTATAATTCGAGGGAATAATTCATACAACACAAGAAATAATTCATAATAAATGTATCAAAACAAAAAGAAGCACCAAACAGGGAATGTTTTAACAATGCAAAATTAGCAGAACTGGGACATAAAAAAGCAGGGTACAATTTACTCAACATAAGCAGTACTAGCAAAATTAGCGAAATTGCAGTCAACTTCACTCAATTTCCCCATCAATTGCACAACAATTTGACAACAGTAGAAAATTTGCAATCAGCGGCTCTAGCAGACAGCACCCGGCAGATTAGCTACCGCTCATTGTTCCTCTTCCAAGAAAAAAACGGGTACATCTGATGACGTTTATGTTCTCTGAGTTCACGCATTTGCACACAGATCGGAGGTGAGGTCAAAGTCGAGCTGGTTGGGATGTCTGTACATGCCCCTGCCCCGGCCGCATCACCGCCTCACCTCGTGTCGCGCTGTCCCCTCTCATGCCGCTGCGACTAGGTGACTTACCTCTCTCCCGGCCATCCCCGCCCCTCCCCTCCCGTCAAATCTTGTTCCTCTCCCTGGTTCCCGTTAGGTGTGGAATTTCGAGCTCGAATTTGAACGAAATTGAAGAAAAAACAGAGGCAGACGAACCTGGTCGAGCGTGTGGTGGCGGGAGGACTTCACAGGGAGCGAGCGGTTGGTATCGTCGAAGGGTAGGTCTCAGGGGCTTGCGAGAGGAAGAAGAAGGAAAGCTACGGCACGGTGGCGTCTACCGTGGAGATATGGGACTTTGAGCGTGGATGGAGAGTAGATATTTGAGTCAAAAGAAAAAAAACATATTAGTTACTTATTAATAAAAAAAAAATTTTTTTTTTGAGAAACAAGTACAAACGCAGACGCTCACATACACGCGCATACACTCACCCCTATGAACGCACACACGCACACCCTACCCCTATGAGCACCTCCGGAAGACTGAGCCGGTGGATTGGATCTTGAAATTGACGAAGGCGCAACGTCGCCTCCCACTGAATGAATATTCCGCCTTTATGAGACACACAGATGTCGAACCTGGGGTTTGAACTCTGGTGGGTTGGGGATACAACCATCCCCCTAACCACCCAACCTCAGGTTGGTTCTCATTAATAAAAAAATATTAATACAGTATATTATGATTCTTTTTTATTTTTAGACTATTTTTTCATACTCTATTTTTTTATTTCAAAGAAACTTCTGTGACCCATTTTAAGTCAAACTATATGCAGATATATAAAAAGTTACTAGGGTGATATCAAATTGAACGACAAGATCATCTCCTCGTCTATCGATTTTGGACCTAGCATAAAGGGAGTAAAACATCAAACCAATAAGTTTTGTCACATTCGACATGTGTTTCCTAATGTAACCAAGCAATCGTCGCCGACATCTTCATGTTCATGCAAGTAATGTAGTCGAAGAGTCGCTCATGTTATATTAAATAAAAGTTCACCAACCTTAAGCCTACTTTAGGCATGTAATTATGTATGTGTCGCGGTCCCTTAAAGAAACTTAGCATAGTGGAACCAACTGTGCCCGCAATATTACGTAGATGACACCATTGTTACCTCCCTCAAAAACTCACGGGTTAAATGCATGCCCCGCGGAAACTTCTCGATGTATAAGAAGGTATATGTACTCGCTGTAGTGGTCGGTTTGTCAATTTCCGTCAAGCTCGTCTTCAATATTTCATTAATGGCATCATTTCTGTTGTTTCGAGCTCATCATATTAAATGTATTGTTACTAGAACTATGCAAGCCTCTGTTACCTTAGACTAGTCATAGTGGGAAGTAACATAGAGTAGTAACATGCACATGTTACTACTCTATGTTACTACATTCATAGTGGTTAGTAACATCAAAGTAGTATCATAGATATCTTCATTAATTAGCTTATAGACTCATTGTATCTTGGTAAGTGTGATGTTACAGTAACTAGCTATGTTACTCCATCCTCCTCTCTCCTCATTAACTCACTGCCACATAAGCAAATTTGCTGAGTTGGATACTTAGTTACTAGTGAAGTTACTCCCACTATGAGAAGACTTAGGTACTTTTCCCGAAAAAACATCAATGGTGCATTCCGACACGGAAAAGGGTACATCAAAATACTTTCACTATCTACCTCTGGCTTTCCAGTTTCGATGTTAATCATGTTAGTTGATGGATATCCATATATAATTCACCATGGAACTCTACCCGGTAAGTGAAGTTTCCGGTAGAAGTCATCTAAATGTCAAACACAACACTAACATAACTGCAAGTGCTCCAATGGATTTTATTGTTGTAAGAAGTATTTCCCTTTAAAAGGGATAGTCTCATGTCTATTTCATACTCTTCCGCACTATTTTGTTTGTCTTATGTGTTTCTCTAATAGAGTTGGGGGTTTAATGCAAGTTCATTAACTTTGTTTTGCGGCTAGAAGCTTTTCTAGTGCCGAATTGCACGCCTGAGATTGACTCTTTTATATAGCTTTTAAGCTAGGTTCAAACACCAGGAGGAGTCCTGAATTTCCAATCAAAAGATCTATTTTCACCCTGATAAAGATAAGTAAGAGAAGTGTATATCAATCATTGCAAATGATTGATCATACATTATATGTCAGATAGGGATAAGGAGACTAGTGAAAATTGGTTACGAGCAATGGAATCAGTGATCGATGCTCATGTATTCAAATATATGTAGTTAGTTTGTATATTTTGATAGAATGAAAAAAATCCCACAGAAGTCAAACTGAAGTGCATACACAAATAATTTAACTTCTGAAGCTATCTTACATGGGAGTGAATGATGCCAATACGGTTGTTATCTAGTAATGGACCAAGAAGTACGCATGAAAGCAACAGCACAACAACAGGGAAAATAATGCCAACAGATAAGGATAAAAATCATGTAGTATTACATAAAGAATAAAAGCTGGCGTTAGGTACATTTTCTGATTGTACTCATAAGCATATACATCTTGAACGTAATGATAATCACACACATACAACCACCTACAAGTCAAGCAAATCATTGGCTTCTAAAAAAACAATTCTACCTAGTGTACAGAGAAACGTCACAAGTAGGATGTTGTGCCAGGCTAAGAGAGTTGGTCACTCGACTGCGCCCCTGTGGCAACTTTGACAAACACATCTTCCATGGTGGTGTCTGCGAGCCCCCATGCTTGCACTTCAACTCTCTTCTTGAAATTCTCCACAGCCATGAAGACATCTGCAATCCTAACTTCTTGCTTCGACAGCTCATATTTCTGTGTTCCTGACAAATGATATACCTTTCTTGCATTCGATGAGAGCTTCAGTACCAAATTCTCAACCTCGTGTTCGTACACTGAGGATGTCGTCATCGTCAGGACATAATAGCCTCCATATCTAGCTCTGAGCTGCAATATGGATTTCCGATAACTTGATGTAAACAGCAATGTCACGATGGATCTTAAATTATGGAGGGGAGGTTGCAACATGATCATGTACCTCTTGAGGCCTTCCTATGCATTGGAGCCTTCCATCTACCATAATACACAGCCGATCGCAGAGAGCTTCGGCTTCTTCCATGGAATGGGCTGTAGACATGCCAAAGAGAATCAGTGCTCTAATGCTACCATGGAAGATGAAACTATGGGCAAACACAAGTGAACAATCGTTATAGGTTGAAGGTTACTCGTAAGTATGATTGCTCTATCTTGCTTTGCTTGCTTCACTGCACTCCAGAGACTCTTCCTCGAGGCTGGATCCAGTCCAGTACTGGGCTCATCCATGTACACAACCTGAGGTGCATTTATGAAAGTATAAGCATGGATTTATAGGTGGCTGAAGAAATAAAAGATGATGTTGAAAGCTATACTTTAGCGTGTCCAATCAGTGAGATTGCGACACTAAGACGCCTCTTCATGCCACCGCTGTACTTCCTAACTTGCTTATCAGCAGCACCACCAAGAAGTAAATTTACACTTCTTAAAGATTCTTCAACAGCCTATAAATCAGTGTCATTCCAGTAAGTTTTCTGTTCAGGTTTTTATGGAACTCCATAGAACAAATAGGTTTATCTTACATAACTTACTAGGTGAATACAAACATAGTAGAGAAAGTTAAGAATTACAAACAACATATATAGGTTTATATGCAGATCATTTCTTGGATTCACCTTAGATATTATGCTAGTGAGCTATGAAATTAGTGAACCGGTACAACTTACAAGGTCCAAAGTAGAGCCATTGAGACTCTTCAGGCGACCATAAAACTGGAGATGTTCTCTGCCAGTCAGCATCTCCCAAAGCATACTGCATCCCAAAACAGAGACAACATACTGTGAAAATGAGAAGGCATTTTCATGAACTTGACCACTTAGAAATTATTTATAACAAAGAGGTACATATCCTACTCATTCTGTGGGCAAACCCCCATGCTGTTGTAGATGTTATCCATGTCAGTATGTATGCTGAAATCCTGTACAAATGCATTCCCTGATGTTGGCTTTGTGAATCCAATCATCTGTCAAGCATCAGCAAGAAAAATGAAAGTTACAATTGGATTAAGTCATCCCAATTAACCAACGATACTACTTAATTCGGAACATTGAGGAGTTCATTTAGTGATTTAGTAATTTGATCCTGAAGAAAGCTGGTTAAATTAACCCACAATAAACATGAGTATACAGAAGATCACCAAAAAAATCAGTATGGATAGGATTATAAATTATATGTGTAAAGGAAAATGAATATTTTTTAACAGAAAGGAGTGTTTCACATTGTAACAGAGTTTGGAACTTTAGATATAGCATATCAAATAAGAGATCTGGTGACAAACCATGCTAATAAAAGAGCTCTTGCCAGCTCCATTAGGACCAAGAATACCCAAACACTCTCCGTATGGTAAAGCAAGTGATAGACCTCGAACAGCATGCTTATCAGGGTTGCCATCCTTTCCATGATATAATTTCTTCAGATCGTCACATATAACAGCATAGCCACTATACTGTTGCTGTAGTACTTGATCAACAGTCTTCCTCTGTGATTCCACCATACCAAAGTAATATGTCAGAAACATATAAAGTAGCAGGTGACATCTTATATGCATGTTTATTCATACTTTGCCATACAAACAAATTGCACTAATTGTAAAAATACTTCAGAATGATATATGTATGAATTTGTGAAGGATTTGGATACAGCCAGTTTTGATCTTAGGTTAACATGTTAGTGCAGAGCCACTCCATGTTATCTCTCTTTTTTAAATGGTTGATTCATGTATCGACCCTATGCGACCCATGATGTAAAGTAAGACATACTTTTCAATAATGCAATAAACGTCGCATGCATCAATTGATGCAGAGGCTGGGGCTGCGGTTTCCATTTCGGAAAAAAAAAGTATGAATTTGCGAGGGAACCTGCAGTTTTGTGGCACGGGTTCAAAGAGAGATGTGAAAATGTGGATCTCTTTGAAAATTGGGATGGGTGTAAGTGGCTTTTGAACAGCTCTGGGGTTTTCTCTGTAGACTCTCTGTATGTAGCTCTGAAAGCTAATCAAATAAGAAGCCCCTTCAAGAAGTTATGGTCTATAAAAGTACTTTTTTTAATCAAGGTTTTTGTGTGGTTGCTGTTCAGGAATAGAAATTTGACTAGTGATAACGTACTTATTAGAGGGCGGTAGGTACTGAGAAATGTTTATTATGTAATGAGAAAGAGTCAGTTGATCATTTGCTTCTATCTTAATAGTGCGGACGTAAGTTGTTTATTGGTGTGGTTTTGAGCTGTCTTGTTTTCCGGTAAAACACAGAAGAGCTTTGCTTTTCATTTTATTTGAGCTGTTGTTGGTGATGTTAGAGCAAAGTTTCACTATGAATCTCTGATATGTTTCCAGAACCTGAATGTACTGTTTTATCAGTTTCATGCAAATGAAATTGGGGAAAGTGCCCCTACATTAGAAAAAGAAGGTAATTGTTATAGTTCAGTAGAAAAATAATGGAACCTTACAGGTAATTCCAAAATTTGAAACTACACATAGACCAAGTGAATGGTGGAAAATTGAACTATGTGCAGGAGCGATGAACTGTAACATAATAACTTACTTCTTCGATAATGTCTAGCTTCTCCATTTCTACATGAACATCATTAGCAGGCCTATCGGCTACTTCGTTAACAGCTATCTTTCTCCAAGTGGGATTCTTCCTTAGAAGACGTTTGACTATAGAAATGGGACTTGATCTGTGTCCAACTGCAGAAGCATGGTCAAAATAATATGCAACAGGAAGCAAAACCAACCACTCGACAATAATAATGATCAGCACATTCCTCATTCCATTTGAATCATCACTTAGATCACTCCATCGCATGCCAGGATTTCCTGTTTCCGAAGCCCTAATGGCATATTGGCTAAGCTCATATAATCCTCGGTATAAAGAAAATGCAGGTATTATCTCCAGAACTGTAATCCAATGTGCTGCAGTAACACAAGAAAATATTACACAATAATTTCATCCTGGCTTACCACAAGATCATAAAACTGGAATAGACAAGACTGGGTCCAAAAATGGATGGTATATATTTCATCAGAAAAATGGTATTTACTTGCTAAGGCATGGATAAAACTATAAAAAAATCTATTAACAAGTTAATTTCTACTTTCAATAAGTAGAAACCTAAAAAAAAATTCAATAATCACTGAACTTACATGGAAATTTTCCACCTTCAATAAAATTGCGAATAAGAGATCCTGCCATTAACCCTGATCCAAATATGTACAAGTATGCAATTGCTGGTATAAATAAGACAAGAATCAGAAACATCACACATCTTTCAGAAATGAACAATAGGATGCACACGGAAATAAAATGGCACAGTTTTTTATACCTTGAGCAGTATTAACTTTTGAAAAGAATGCTGCAGCTAGGAAGGATAATACAATCTGCAAGTTAATGAAACTGAAGAGGAAAACAAACTGGATACTGTAGTCGTTCTCCTTGAAAAAACTTAGACCTTCAAAGTAACAACTCATTAGATAAATGACTTGATAACTACTATTTTGTTCAAACAGCCATAGTCGGATAACTTGTTACCTATGACGGATCCAAAAATGACAAATAACAAAAGATACACTGTAGACAAAGTAAGGAAGTAGGCGTAGTAGATAATCCAGTAAGGGCCGTTCCCAAGCCCGTGCATTTTCATCATTGTTCGGAGCTTTTGTTGCTTCTCATATACAAGGTATGTCAGCATAACCTGTATTACAACTCAAGAGGTTCAAACATTGCAGCCCATTTACTCTGTGTAACTTTCTATGGTATGCTAGATATCCTGTTATATTCAATCCAATTTCTAGTAATAAAAAAAATTATTGTCAACTCTGATACCACTTACCGGGAAAAGCAATGCGACAACCCATTCAAAAAAGAGAGGACCAGCAAGAGAAGAAAAATCAATCGTCAGACGAGTTGCTTGCTTAGGCATTTCTTTTGAGAACTCGAGCAACATTTTTATGCCTGAACCTTGACCTTGTAGAAATTGGAGATAGGCATTTGAGACCTACAAATATGTCAAGCAATATGTCATTGGGGGATTGATTTTTGTATCTCAGCGGGCTGATAATTAATAGTGATGACTCAGTGTTGTTCTCGATGAAGAACATAGAACTCACCGCATTCAGTGATCGTGAAACACGCAGAAGTCCAAATGGCATTGGAATATAAGAGATATTCTGGTAAGTCGAGTTATAAATTGCAAGCACATTGAAACGCTTCTCGTTTGAGTCCTGGAAATCATAGGCTATAAAGCAGAAGTAGTTAGTGTTACACGTGCGTTAATGCCCACATGTAATGAAACAACAGTAATGTAGGCATGGAGAAGGAAAGGTGACATACCCATTGCAACTTCACTTATCCCTTCCCCAATTTTCCCTTTCCGGTAACCCTTAAATGTCTCCTCATTGATTGTTATTGAACTATTCCGCCACAAGGGTAGACCTTGAACACATTTTATCTCTGCTAAACGAAATTTGGAAATTCAGATATGAACCTTTTAAACCAAACACTCAGAAGAGGCACATAAATTATAATACACAGAGCATCATTGAGGGAATGTATAGAATTCAGCTCAAAAAAGGGAATGTATAGAAGTTCATGGTTCTCGCGAAATACACAAATATTGGAATAATTATGCTAGATCATTACAGTGAGAAGAGAAGTAGCAATACTTTACCTTTCTGAACATTAACAGCATCAATGGTAGTGTGGACCGTAACTGAATCCATGGGCTTGCATTGAGATTGAAGTACATAAATGGGTGCACCCGAGATAAAAGCAGGATCAATGAAGCCCGTAGAAGTACCTGGTACATCTGTCCCCTGAAATTACATGATAAGAAAGCAAGTTTCGAACTTTCGACCAGCGGTTTTCCATACAGAAACATACGTAGAATTAGAAGTAGTAATCTGGTTATTTTAACTTACAAGGAGAAGAGTAGATATGCTTGTAAAATCAGAAAGATTTGTAAGTGGCGAATCTATGAACATGTTCTGCATGACACCTGTCAAACAAACAAGCAAAACTGATGGTTAGACAAATATGGTATATTAAAAGAGTGTACTATCACCCTTATTTTCGTTGTTACTGCGAACAAAGAAATTAGTGTACAAAACGGAAAAAATTCTTCTAATTCCAATAGGCTAAATGACTCTGGGGGATTAAAAATATGTAAATTATACATATTACAGATTACTTACCGGTAGATAGACTTTCATTTGTTCCCGTGAAGGGTATACTGGCCGGGCAGGATTGTGATTTTCTGCATGACCCATCCGGAAGGCCTGTGAACAATTTAGAGGAATCCTGGATGGCACGATACTCGGGGCGGGGCACTTGCAGGAGAACAGGCCATTCGGGAGGATTTGGTATAGGGCAACTGCCAGCCTGATCCAGTGTAGAGTACTGAATTCCGCACACATTTTGGCACGGAACTGAACCATTCACGTTAACACACTTGCAGCCACACTTGTATTTTGGTTTATCCAACAAATTGTTGATGACTCGTTGAAGGATACTGAGCAATAGACAGAGGTATATCGGAACTATTATTAGCCGAATGGTTGCCTTCCTGTTACGTTTCTGCAAGATGATGAATGAAACATGGTTTGACACCTCTTAGCACAAGCCCAGAAATCAGCACATAATTAAAGAAACTAATGTTGATTGCCTGCAAATGGACCAAATTTGGCCGCTTTAACAGCAGATTTTGGCAACTTCACCATAAAATAAATGTCATTCACAATTCCGTAGTACTACCTCCGTTTGCTTTCTACAAATGGCTTATATTTCGGAACCAAGGTAATAGCAAAAAACATAACCTTTCATTGCTTATATATAAGCCTACGACGTCAAATCACCAGATACCCAGCAAATCTATTTGTAGTTACTATTGCGAACAGGAAAACCTATCCGAGTATTTCGTAATTCGTACCACTGGGAACCCCAAAATGAGCACGAAACAAAAACTGAAGAAAATGGAACAACGGGCGGGCATGGATCAGACCTGGAAGATGAGATTTTTGCGCAGGAGGGCATTGGTCTGCGAGGCGAAGCTCGGTGGCCTCGATGCGCCGCCGCCAGCAGCAGCAGACCCGCCGCCGGCCGAGGAGGGCTCCATTTACGGGGCAGCAGTTCTTGGGGTTCTCTCTCTCCCCCTTTGACCGAATTTGGGTAAAGGGGCACAAGTCCACCATTAGCCGTTAAGTAATGAGGGGGATTTATATGGGATACTGCCCAGGGAGATGCTTCCCGCCACAAAAGACTATTTATCTTGTTTTCAACCAGCTCTTCTTCTTCTTCGCAAGTGCATCGTTGAACATCCAAAGAGGTTGGAGGGAGTAGTCCTCTTCCTAGTGTGGAGTATAAAATTAGGAGACACTAAAATGCATCATATCAATTTTCCCTCTATTCATTACAACGTGTATGAGTGCGATACAATTTAGAAACCTATAATTTCTTTTTATAGGGATATATTTTCTTTGTTTATAGTTTAACGTTGGATGCTAAACTTAGGGGTATGTGCATTCCTATGGATGTACAGTTTTTGACTTGCCAAAAGAAAATATATTTCAGAGCCTCTGTTGTTTATATGAGTTCCCAAAAAAAGTTGTGAGTGAGCACCATGACAGTGCACATCCACACTTTTTGGACTTTTGCTTTTTCATATCTCTTAGGCTATATAATATATGGATTAGAATCTTTGCAAATCACTGGAAAATAACAACTAAAATGCGGGGAAAATAGCTCAGATTTTTGTACGATTTTAAATTTTAAAATATCTAAAATTTTAAAAAATTTCTTTAAACGTATATATATAAAGACATAAAAAATCTGAACTATTCTTTGCATATTGTAATTATTATTTTTTTAGTGATTTTGAAAAATTTAAGTTCAAAAAATGTATGATATGAGGGATAAGAAAAAGAGAAATTGTTTGAAAGGGAAAAAAGGAGTTAATGCAGATCTTGATGCACCTATGAACAACGCAGATAAAAGTCTGCACTGAGCACCTGCTTAGTAAGTCCCCTCTCTTCCAAAAGAATGTGATTTTCCTGTTTTGTGCTTCTTGTGGTGCAATCAAACCTGAAGTTAATACATACATTATTTTAACATTTATTTTTAATACTACTACACTTTTATGATCCTATGAATCAACCTTTGGTGGGTTCGTTTACTTGGAGTCATGGAAAAATCTATGCAAAACTTAAGGATCTTGGATTGTCAAATTAATGGCAGTACGTAGTATGCATGCTGGTGTGGACTGTTCTAGTGTGTAGCGGGTGTCCTAAGTTTGCCTCGTCTCATTAGCTAAGAAGAATAAAATTAAACAATTTATTAGCTGAATAACAAAGGAAAATTGGCATAAACAGCCACAAATTGCCATCATGTTGGCTATCTACCCACACAAAGCACACACGTTATCTAGGAAGACCACCGTCGAAATTGACATCGCGCCATGTTTATCGCTCATCCTTGAGTTAGCTACTTGTTTTCACCTTTTGATGTCCACCAATGGATGTCTTTACTTATTTTAAGTTAGCCCTCTTCCCCCACTGGCTCTGGTCGAGCCAACCAAGGTTTTTTTACCTTAAATTACTAACCTCACTCGTAAATCTACCAATCATACCACTAAAGGTGAAAGCACAAGGCTATGGCCTTGTTTGTTTGGGCTGGAGCTTGTGCTTTTAGTGCTTCTAGATCCCCAAAAGCATAAGCCCAGCCAAACACTTAATTTCTACACATAGGTTTTCACAAGCTCTTTTCAGTTTTGTGCTACAAGCCAGCAAGCACGTTGGGAGGGGCCGAAAAAAAAAATGGTATAGGATGCGGCCCCTGCAGTTCGAGTAATTTACGTCAAATTGAATTTATTAGATAAATGTTATGGGCTCCAAGTCATCTAGTAGTTCCGACCAGAACAAGATCTCGTGTCTGGTTTAACTTTTAGCTGAATTTGGATCAGAGATAATATTATGTATTGATTAATAGGGATGCATATATATTTCAATATTATTAAAAATTTATCTAAATTAGCTAAATTGTGTTAGATAGGTTCTTAAACATCTTGAGGATACATGAATACTTTGAACTTTTGTCACCAGCTACGTATCCACCAGCCGTCCTAAAAACAGGTTACCAACCAACATTTTTAGAGTTCACCAGCTGTCCAGCTCCAGCGACTTCTTAGATCTCATCAGCTCCAGCTGCTTATCATTCAGCTTCAGTTCAAAAAAAAAAATACGGGCACTATGGTAGCCCTGGTGCTGCCATCTTCGCCATGCGAAGTCAACTAGTCAAGCAGCACCACAGCCCTGGGATCTAGTCCATCACGCTAGCTAGCTCTAACACCCAACTCAAGGTGAACGCTTAGTTAACGTGTGATTTGCCTTGAAAAGAAATTTTGCTTTAAAATGAATTGGTGGCTTGCTTGATTGAATTTGACTTTGGCCCTTTCATAATTCTCTCGTGATTTTTGGGTTGAAACTCTTTGTATTGGAGGCTTTCACTGAAACTTCCAACGTCTTGATATACGCGGTTAGTTGATTTTTCAGCTAAGCTGACATGCACACGGCTAATTACCAAGAAACACCTGCCCAGTAAACTCTGCGCAATCTTGAAGGACCCAAATCAAGATGGGATTCCGAGCTCGATTGACCGGAAACCGCACCAACCGTCCAAATCAACAAGAGAATGCACTTAGCAACCTGCGAGAGCGTTGGGCAGTTGAAATTTGAAAAGTTGAGATTTGTTTAATTTCCACCTAGGCTTCGATATAGAAATACACTAATCAGTCTCTTTGACTTTACACCAGTCGTTGCGTTGCCCCAGGCACAAAATCCCCAGATCATCTGGGCCAGATGAGATCTGCACGGTCTCCTTCTCTCTGCATTTGATTGGGAATGGATTATGCGTCAAGTCTAAGCATTGCTGATCCATGGTTCAACGTTCGAATAGGCAAATACTATCTGTTTGACATTGAGGTGCAGTTCACTGCGATGACGTCCGACTAATCCTCTATGTCACATCTAGCAACTCGGCCGATATATCGTACTAATACTTATTTTTCCATAAAAAATCTAAACTCTTTTATTCGTAGTCTTTCAGGTGGTAATATTGATCATCGGCTTATGTACATATGTGTTACCTTTTTTGCGGAAATATATATGCGTTACCTACTTATTTTACATTCAAATGATCACAGTTTTCGCCAACCCCTTGCCTCGAGACACCAGGGGATAGGGTTTTCATGCTACCCGTCGGTGCCTCCACTGATCTACGTCGCCTCATGTGGCCTTAGGGCCATGGAGGAGCAGTAGATCCTGGTCCGTACGGTAGGAGGGCTCCATTGTTTGACTTTTTTTTTGCAGTTTGGTTAGGGTTTGTGCCATGCTCTAGAAGGTGTGGCGGCGGTGACTCTTTCCCCCATCCCGGCGGTGCGTCTAGCATCGTCAGAGGGCATGTGGAGGTGTGTCTCTAGTGGATCTCGTTGGATTTGATCGGTGTTCCTTCTAATTTATCGCAACGGTTGTTGCTTTCATGTGTTGGTCCTTTGAGGCCTTAGCGCGACGACTTTTCGTTTGTCTACTACAAAAAGCTCTAGCACGATAAGTTTGCTCCAGTGAGGAAGGGGGCATGGTGGCGGCGCACCTTCGGCTCGCTCGAGTGCTTGTAGTCGTTAGGTGGTCCAAGGACATGTTTGTAATTTTTATTACCTTTAAAAAAATTGTACTACAGTTGAAGATTATGAATAGATCGGTGGACTTTTCGCAAAAAAGATCACCGTTTTAATATAAATCTAAATTTCCTTTCTAAAGAGGCTTACATTTCAGAAATGGAGGTAATATATTATAATAAACCTTGCATTGTTACTTTAATATTTTAGTTGTTAACAATTTTGGGCTTATCGATGGTTAAATTTAGAATCGTTTGACAAGTCAATATGCTAAAACTCTCACATTTTCAGGTTGGAGGCAACATTCGTAAAAAAATTATAAGCATGGCATTGGGTTCAATTTGTCTTTTCCCTTCTTTTATTTCCTCTTCCTTTGCATTTGTTTGATATTGTTTTCCTGGTTTTATTCAGTTTTCTTGTAGTTTTCAGTTGTTTCATCAATGTATATTGTCTTCGGTGTTTCTTTTGGTAAAAATGTTCAGCTAATATATTTTTTATCCACACATAGATATGTTCCAAAGTGACTTTTCATGAATATCATATATGGGATATGTTTTGAAATAGACAAACATTTTCATGTATGATTCAACATATTGGAATCTTCTCTTACATCTGAATCATTTTTATATCGAGTTATCAATTTAATAGTATTCATGGGTAATTATTAATCCTAATAACTAATACATTTGTTTTGTCTTGTGATATAAGATTATGGAAACGTTTTTCTTGTACCACAGTCGTGCTACAATTTCTTCAACGTCTGTTTCGTGCATTACTGAAACCGTGGCTTACCACACTTTTGTTAACTCCATGATTCACATTTGGTAGACTCGATTTGTCGCGAAGAACCACCACAATTTGTGGTAGCTATTTTGTTCAACACATTATGGTAGTAATAAGCCATAATTTGATTAATGTTAGTCATAGTAATCTTAACCATTAATTAAACATGTTGCATGTCCGCGAGGCCCAGCTCCGAGAGGAAGATGTGGCTCTGTGGCGTCCAGTTAAAGCTGACTCTAGTAGCTATGGGTTTGGTTCGTCTCTCGCCACTAGATCTGGCCTTCTAGCCGTGACTCCCATGCGTCAGGTTGTAAATGGCAGCGGCAATCCGCGTACCCGCATACGCCGCCCGCCAATTTTTGCCTAAATGACGGTTGTGGCCTACCACGAAATTTTTGTGGCATTCGTGGACATGCGCGCGAGGGCCACCGGTTTCCAGCGGCAGCCTACCAAACTCTTCGTTTTCGCTCAAAGAAAAAAAATCGCTGTCCCCTCCGCTCTTCTCTGCCTCCTCCGTGACAGCGCCAGTCTCCTCGTTGCGTCCTCCGCGCGGCTTCCTCGCTGCGTCCTCCACGCCGCCTCCTCGCTGCCCACAAGCATGGCTCTCATCTCTGCCTCCTCCCGCCGCCGGATCGCAACTTTCGCGCCACGCGCCTCAAGATCCGCTCGTCACCACCCTCCCTTCGCCAACCGCCGCCGTCCGGATCGAGAAGTCGATTCAGTTGTCGGCGAGAGCAACGACCGTCCAGTCGGGGGCCGCCGCGACGACCGGTGAGGGGCAGCAGGTGGTGGTGCTTGCGACGACCGACGAGAGGCAGCAGCAGGTGGAGGGGGGTCCCGGCGATGAGCTTGTGCAGGCGGAGGAGCCAGCGACATGACGGCGTGGACCGAGCAGGGCGGCCGCTGCGACCCGGCGACGTCGAATCTCGGGATTGGAGGGAGAGGACGTCGAGAAGGAACCGGATCCGGCCGCGGAGGCAGCGGCGGCGCTGGACGGAGGCGGGAGATCAAGGCGGCGGCGGCGGAAGGTCCTCCGTCGCGGGCATGGTCGCGAGTCCTGGGCTATCAGAGTTATGTATGCAACAGGCAGAGTTGCGAGCAGCGCCAGCGGCGACCACGGAAACTGTAATCCCACCGAATTAATTTATGGCTGCCATAAAGTTCCGTATGTTTTTATGTGGCTGAAGCGGACGTGGCCGCAACGTCCAGCAACTTGTCCACTGACATCCTGACCCATGCGACAGATCTGTTCTTTTCTTAAGAATGTTTTATGAAAATAATACCTTATTTCACCTTTGGGCAAAACTATTTTAAAATCTGACCCCTGATGTCGGCATCAGTGAAGATGGAGCCGAAATATTGCAGGTCAGCGCCAAAAGTCAAGCAAGGTCATCGTGAGAGGGGACGTTGAACCAGTTAAACACTATCATGCCACATTTGCTTGGCGCTGGCCTGCATAATTTGGCTCTATTCTCGTTGACACTGAACTCAGGGATTTAAAAATAATTTCGTCGAGAGATCAGCTGAGGCATTGTTTTGCGAAAGTGTTAGATATGTAAAAAAACAACTAATCAACGGTTGTTTAGTTGGTGGTGGACTAGGTAGGGCACCTATCCGCGTAGTAGGGTTTGACAACGTTGGATCAAAAAACTGTCTCTAACACGTGTCAGGAGACATTCAAATGCGCATGAACAATCCGGTGCACTTCTGAGAAGCCCCACAATTCGGTGCACTTCTGAACTGATAAGAAGCCCCACAATCCGGTGCAGCCTTTCTTGTACATGAAGTAGGTGTCATACTCCTTGACCATGAACACGATGCACGTGAACAACTCCTTGTTTAGCCCAAATCGCCATCAAAAATCCTTGGTGATACGTGTCGTGTTGTTTTTTGAAGTTGTCGGAGCCAGCAACATAGTTTACAAGCCGATGCGGGTCCTTGTTGTTCGCCTTCATGACCCTCGATCCACTAGATGCCGAGGGCCGATGTTGATATGCCCTCGAAGACGGAGGAGATTGGTCAAGATCAAATACCGATGTTGTTGGTCGGCAGTGGCATCATCCCCCTCCTTCATCAACATCTCCATCATCATCTCGTCGTCTCAATCCATTGCGGCAGAATGGCTAACACTTTGTGCGTGGGGGTGAACAAAAGATGCTGCCGTCCGCGACGAGTCGGGGTGTCGATGGGGGGCGCGTGCGGCTGCCAAGGGGTTCCACGGGCAAAATCCTAAGTGGACTGGATTGCCGGCGCTCCCAGCCCGGCCCTTGTGCGTAGGGGCTGACTTGGGGCTGCCGACTATTCTACGGAGCTTTAAATCACGCCGGTTAGGGCATGTACAATGGGATGATGTCAGCCTTCCCTTAGAGCTGCCACATAGGATTTTTGCTTAGTTGGAGGAGAGAGAAATAAGAAAGAGAAGGTTGTCTTTCCTTATCTAAGGGATGATCCCTTAGAAAATAAGGGATAACTATTTTATGCGTTGTACCATTTGTCTCCCCTTAGCGAATTAATTTCTTACCATAAATTAATTAATTATCATTAATTTATGGGATGACATAAAGGGATAATGCGTTGTACAACTTGTATCTATTGCTTTTTCTAGATGACATGGATGGCTAAGAAA
This sequence comes from Lolium multiflorum, assembly GCA_030979885.1. Lineage (NCBI taxonomy): Eukaryota > Viridiplantae > Streptophyta > Magnoliopsida > Poales > Poaceae > Lolium > Lolium multiflorum. Next base: position 257,436,363 of record CM061753.1, read on the forward strand.
AGGCACGCCTTCTCCACCATTGTACATGCCCTTAGTCTGTTTTGTTCGTGACATCGCTATCAGGAATGCAATTGGTGAAGATGCTTCAAAATAACTAATTTAACAAAAAAAAAAGATGCCATAATACCGCATGTGCCTGAACACAGCGCCTCGAGGAGAAGAAATATCATGGGCTACAACACCAGGGCTTGTTCTTGCATATCGGTCGAGCAGCCACGGCCCAGACCACACGAAAACCAAAACGGACCCCACGGCGGGAGGTGCTATACACCACCCTGGTCGGTGCGGACCAGGCACCGCACCCCCCAGGGTGCCAGTTGGGCCGGCCTGATTTTTCGTTTATTTTGTTTTTCTGTTTTTCTCCTTTTCTGCTGTTTCAATTTTTCTTTTTTAAAAATTTAAAATGCCAATGTGAAATTTTTTCGGAAAAACAAAAATTTCCAAATTTTGTATATTTTCGAAAAATTGAAAGCATTATTTTCTAGATTTTATTTTTTTATATGAACAATTTTTGAATTTGAACAATTTTCGATGTGAACAAATTTTACATTTGAACATTTTTTAAATTTGAACATTTTAAAATTTTAAACAATTTTTTAATTTAAACAAATTTCATATTTGAACGGTTTTTAAATTTGAACGGTTTTCAAATTTGAACGGTTTTTAGATTTGAACGGTTTTCAAATTTGAACATTTTTTTAAAAAAAATCAATTTGAACAAATTTTTTAGAATTAAAATTTTCGAATCCAAAAAAATATAAACAAAACCGAAAACAGAAAAAAGAAAAGAAAACAGAAAACTGAAAACTGAAAAAGAAACCAGAAAAAAAAAGCAAAAACGAACTGCACAGGCTAAACAGACCCAAATGGGCCGGCCCATACCCGACAAGGGGGTGTGCGGTGGCCGGTAGCCACCGACCTGGTCGGTGTATAAGTTTTGCACCCCACGGCCCCATAACCCCCGCATCAACAACCTCTCTTTAACCCGCATTAATCGCCATCTACGCGTCCCATTCCAGTTCGAAAACTTCCCCGACTCCGCCGCCGACCATTCGCCAACGGCCGCCTTTTCCCGCCCGCTCCGCCCCGCCCCACGATTCAAAACACGCCCCGCTCCTCCTCCCCCTCAAACTCGCGCTGCACGCAACGGCTCTCCAGCCCCGCCCACTGACAGGTCGACCCATCAGAAGAGCGGGACCACCCTGCCGCGTGGGTACGCGGCCCAGCTGTGCACGCCAGCTAGGGGTCGGGCAGTTTATTTAGAGGCGCCGCCACTTTCCAAAACCCAACCCGAACCCCTATTCCTCTCTCTCTCGAGATTCTTCCAAAGGCTTCCTCCATTTCGGGTCGGCAGTTTCGTTTCGTGTTGGCGGCTGGGGCTCTGCGGGAGATCGAGTTTTCTCATCCAGCCGCGGCGGATCGAGTCCATGGCCACTCCGGGCGACCAGTCTGGTAGGGGAGATTTTTTTCTCGAAGATGTTTCGGTGCAGTGTTTGTGGCGGCTGCTGATCTATGTTGGTTTTTTTTTTCAGGGCCTGCGGCGGCGAAGGGGTCCAAGCTGCGGTACCCGCTGCGGTCGGCGAGCAGGGGGAAGGTGGAGCCGGCGGCGGCGGTGGAGGCCCCTCCTAGCGGCTCCGCCCCGAGGAGGTACCTTTTCGACAATCTCCAGACTTTACGATTTTTTTTACTGTTCCGTCGCGTTCACAAGGCTCTTACTGGAATCACCGTTCTGTCTCATGTCATATAGGGTAAATAAAGTATATCATGTAATAGTACCTGATAGATGTTCGTCCTGTCAATTACCCGTTAGATCTAAAGATTATCTAGCAGCCAGACATGCTTTTGAATACAATCATGTAATACATCTAAAGTAAACCAAAACAATGTAATATCAAAGCGAGCTCACAATAATAACTATTTGTTTCTCCTATCAAACCGTTGGCCCCATTAAGTTTTCTACCAGGGAATCGGTCCCGCTTCTGTAAAATTATGAGCAGCAATCAGCAGAGTCCAGTCAAAGATAGTACCAAGTCATTTTTTTTTGAAACCTGTACAGTGAGTTTCCTCACTGCGTATATTTTTACTGATTTTGTTTAAGGAGTAGCAAGCATTTACAAAAGCAAAGTGCTGCACTTAAAGAATGAAAGAGCTAAGCTATGAAAACCAAAACAATTACATAAAGTTGGTTACCCAGCCCCTAAGGCCACTGTAGGAGCTCCTCTTAGCTTTACGAACCAGTAGTAGTGTCAATTCCTCCTTAAACTTGCTCACAAGAATCACTATTTGCTCCTCCTAGTACCCTAGTTAAGACTAGGTAGTTGGCTCCTCCTAGTACCAGCGTTTGTTTTGTGAGGGTACTCAAGTAGGAACGTCAAAGCCCAGTCAGGGTACGAGAATAAGATGTGAGGGTTTACAAACACAGAATTAGCTTCTCCTAGATGATTAGCCTCAACTGGGCTGAGTTATCATTAATTCAGGAAGTTTCTGTGGGAAAACAATAGGCCAGCTTTCAAATGTATATATGTCCAGATAATTGCTTCAGAACTAAGCATGCATGTTTGGTGCTCTGTCAGTGAAAAATTGACTTGCAACTTACCTTGAGACCTCTGGTATTCCAACTTTGAAATCGCTGCCTGCCAGCTTTCTGTTTTAAATATCACTTCTAATTGTGTTCCATATATAGGGCCAAGCCATCTTCAGATGTCACCAGGAGCGTGTGCGCTCTCGATCTCTCGTCGGTGAAGGATAAATCAGCCAAGCCTCCGCGCAGGCACTCGATCCCTACCAAGCCAGGCCCTAGCCCAAGGCCTGCTGCTACTGGGACTATTACTCCAGTGTCCGTGGTTCGGTCAAGGAGGTCGGACATCGTGGGAAAGTTTGATACCCCGACATCAGAAGCATCCATGTCCACAGGAAGGCGCAAGTTCAGCACGCTGTCCTCGATCTCATACTGGATGACGCAGATCAGGCTTGCAGAGGCTGCTTCCAAGCACTCTATCTCATTGGGCTTCTTCAAGCTTGCTCTTCAATCAGAATGCGAGGTGAGCATCAGTTGGTTGGTTATTTGTGATCAGTTCAGTTCCTTTCATTGAATAATTGGCCATATTACTGTTATATGTGTGTTTATTGTTTGTGATTAGTTCTGTTTCTTTCATTGAATCATTGGTCATATTACTGTTATATGTGTGTTTATTATTTGTGATTAGTGCTCTTTCTTTCATTGAATCATTGGTCATGTTATTGTTATGTGTATTTTCTGCAGCCTCTGGATAGAATGAGAGAAGAACTCAAGGCTTATGTCGCCCGGCATGGCCTTACCACAGAACTGGAGGAACCTGTGAAGGATGTTCTTCAGGTTTATGATATTGCTGAAGATTTTGAGAAGCTGAAGATCTCTGCAGAGTCCTCACAAGAAGCAAAGAAGTCTGACAAGGCTGGTCTTAGTGCTACCAACGTGACTCCCAAGGGTAGTCTGAAGCCTAGGTCACTGAACTCTGTTGCAACTCAAAACAAAGATGGCAAGAAAGAGAACATTCAGAAGGAGAAGCCTGATGCCAAGGTCAGAGTTTCTTATAACCGGAATCCAACCAAAAATGCTGCTGGAAAGGAAACGGCTGCCAAAAATACTGTTAAGAAAACCAAGAAACAGGCCAAGGAGCAGCAGGAAGATGTCAATGGTGGTAGCGATGCTTTGTCAGTTGGTTCAGAGCAGGCATCTGGTAAGTGCCATTTTGTTTTGCTTAGTTACTACAATGAATTTCACCTCTTTCTGCAATGTATGGGCCTTGCTAATGGAAACTTTTTTTTCCAGTTGATGTGGTGAAGGAGGTAACATATGAAGATAAGGAGAACATGGTAAGATTAGCCTGTCTCTCTGTCTGCAATACAGAACACTATTACATATGTACCAGATTACTGTTTCGTACTAATTGCTAACTGAAACATTTATGCTTGCAGGGGGATACTGAGATGGCAATAGATGCTGGCAATGGCATAGCCCAAGAAGTTTAGAACAGACGGACCAATTTCAGATTCAAACCCTCCGTTTGCTGATTATGCAATATGAGTGTGCGGTGCTTGTTTTCTTTCCTCCATTGTTGATATGTCACTAGCGTTTATCTTTCTGGATCTCAAACCGTGAAGGGGTCTTTAGGAGTCTATTATGGTTTGGTGGGTGAGTCTGCTTGCTTGTATTGGCTTTGTTAAGTCAGGTTTGCCTGTGTGTGTCTTGCTTCTGAATATAGTTGAATTTTTTATTTGTGTGATCCTCTTGGGCAGAAATTGTCCCTTATCGTAGTGTTCTCATGTATCATATTGCAAGTGCATGATTATTCTGGTGTGCGCTTACTATAATGTGATCAGGACTTCAACTCTGCGCACGTGTGTGCACGCTCTATGTTTCGCGAGCGTAGAAAGTTGTACTGTCTGATCATGTGGATTTCCTTGCAGATCACTGAGCACACACGGATGTTTGTTTTTGATTGACTGCAACTTGTAAGCACATGATTTTGCTTGCTTGAGATCTAGATTTCCAATGCTAATCTGCACTCCCTCTTCATTTGTACTTTATATTCACCTACATTGTTTTGAGATATGGCTAAAAGACTGATTTGAGTAACTTGTTTCAACAGCACAATGTGCAAGAAAAGATACCCATCGGTGCTAATGCAAGGTCAAGTGTGCATTGTAATTAGTTGGAGAGTCTTGCCTGGAGAGGTCCACAGGTCTGGTAGAGAATAGACTTTTGAAAGGTGTACATGATAGGAACACATAAGTATTATAAAACAACTAAACTAAAGAGAGTGGCCAAATGGCCCCCATTCTTGGAGTTTTTGGAGAAATTCAAAAACGGTATTTGAAAGTTTCAGAAAATTCGGAACAAAAAATCTTGATGTAGATAATAATGAAGTCTACTAGTGTGCAAAAAATCTGTACGAAATTCGTCGTATTTTGGTCTCAGAAAAAATGAAAAATGTGTAGATCGGGTTGTGATGAACAGTGCAAATTTTGAAAAGTTAATGATTTGTCGTTTTTGTGTAGCCTAGAATACAATGAATTTTTAATTAAGATTTTTCACAGTGGTAGTTGAACACTGTATGCACCTGTTTTGATATTTTTTTGAAATTTACAAATACCATGTAGCTCGGTCTCCATTTGTGGTTTCCCCTAAATAAAAAATGTTATACATATAGACACACACACACACACACACACAGAAAACCAGAAATGCTGTGCAACTGGGTGTTACACCCAGTTCTGCAATAATCGATGTGTGCATATATGAGATTTTAAAATCATTTTAAGTTGGACACATATTGTTGGATGTAGTGTGGACACACAAAATTTAAAGCCTAAATTCTAGAAGAAAATGAAGAAGATAAGATCATCTAAATATACCGTAAATTCACTTAAAGTGGGATTTTCTTTTCGAAAGTAAGCAAAAAACGTACCATATCTTTATAGAAGACAAAGAAGCAAGTATATAATGGTTACAACTTGTTGCGAACATTGAGTTTAGCAAGAACGCCACACCCAACGACAACACGTGATCATCATAAGGCATATCTTTATAGAAGACAAAGCAGCAAGTATATAATGGTTACAACTTGTTGCGAACATTGAGTTTAGCAAGAACCCAACACCCAACGACAACACATGATCATCATAAGGCATGTAACTGACATTGACGTATTTTGTTTCCAAGATCACACACCAGCTTATAACTTACCGCCACCAATTATTATAGTTTCCTCATAAACCAGTACAAACTACTTGTTTTTTTAGACAGAAGGCTCGAGCAGAGCCCGGCTTTAAATTAATAAAGCCACAACGGCCAGAGAACATATAAGTCAGAACACCCACAACAACAGATAAACCACAAAGGTCCACCACCACAACAACAACTCCAGAAGGAGAAAAACACAGTGAATCAGCTAGTGCCCCAACAGATCGCCAAAACACAGCACCAGAGATACATGACCCAGGGTAGATGAACTTGTCTCGGTCCCTGGTGGTCGCATGGAGAGAGCGAATCCGGGTGATCGCCTCCTCCACCGCCGCGTGATCCTGCCTCCTAGCCACTGGCTTCCACACCTGCATATAAATAGACATTTTGTATAACCCATAGCGTCGTTGCTCCGGAAAGACCCCTTCAATTGTAAATTTGTTCCAAAGGTTCCATAGCATCCATAAGAGCGCAGCACATGCTATCCAAAGAACCCGTTTAGTTTGCCCCACTTGGTTTTGGAGGATCTGAAAGATATTCGCAAAGCAGGAGGGATTCCAAGTGTAACCAAGCAGTTCCCTAACTGTGCTCCATAGGAACTTGGCCAGTCAGGAGAAGAAGATGTGATTATTGTTTTCCACCTTCGCACAAAAGGGCGCAAACTCTAGTCGAGGGTCCGCTACGCCTCCGGATGTTCTCGTTAGACGGGAGGCGCTTCCTGGCAAGCTGCCAAAGGAAGATCCACACCTTCATCGGGACCGCAATCCGCCAGAGGTCGCTGAAGTGTTTGCTAGGGGTGCCCTGACAGAGCTTAAGGTAAAGTAAGAGGACCGAGAACCTCCCCGAAGGTTCCAGCGTCCACATGATAGTATCCTGCCGTTGCACATCGGGGGTATCGAGACCTCTCTAGAAAGATTGGCCCAATCAAAGTGCTCCCTAACGCCCAACTGGCGGTGGAAAGGGATATGCCAAGCCCCCTCCCGACGCGCCGCCTCCACCGAGGCCTCTTGCTCCTCCGGAATAGCAAAAAGAGCAGGAAATCTAGTGCACAAGGGCCCTGACCCCTGTCACCAATTCCGCCAAAAGCTCGCCGCCTTCCCTTAGTGCATCGAGTGCTTGGCCCCAAGCCGAAACATGTGTTTAAGTTTCTAGACAACATTCCAGAACTGCGAACCGGGGCAGTGGGCGTCCAACAACAAATACTTCTCTCTAAGGTATTTGTTTCGGATGATGTCCGCCCAAAGCCCCTGCTCCCCATCGTACAATCTCCAGATCCACTTGACCACGAGACACATATTCATGAGCCGAGTATAAACTATCCCGAGCACCCCATGCTCTTTGGTTTTGTAAGGGTATATTGCCCCTATGTGCCCCTATGTGTGGTTTTGGTAATTAATGACAACCCCTATGGACTAATGTTTTCATTGAGTTTATATGAAGGAATATTCCATAGGTACTACTTGTACTCCATGTGTTGGATTCAAGTATGGATGCCATGAAGATAAAGGTATACCTTGTGTATTGGCATCAAGATCATCGGTATGAAGATATATATGTGATATGATCAAGAAGAAGAAATGAATATGGAGTTCTTATGTGGAACTCAACATTAGCCATGCTCTATCTTAAGTGAGTATGAAAAGATACAAGGTGGATTTGGGCAAGTTCAAGTTGAGCATCTTGAGTGGATCACATGCTTGAAGCTTGCCGTCCATTTGGTGATAATGGACATGTGAAGATGTGCATCAATGGAGCTTTCCCATCATAGTGTATGGGGAGCATTTGTGAGTCTTCACAAAGCAACATTGATCAAGTGAGGCATTCCGGCTTGTGTAGAGCTTGAAGAGTTATCATCAAGATCAAGCGGGATGCGCAAGGCACAGGTATGACCTTGATAGGTTTTCCTTTTACCGGTCTCAAGGTGGTTGATGGGAGACCGGATTATAGGATAGATAGCCGCACTATTAAGAGGGGCTTTCGGTTGGGTAACTTGATCACGTCGTCCTAGGGAGCTCAATCCTTTGCATACTTTGCATATCCTTATTGCTTCTTAGTGTTTCTCTGTGTGAGGTTCTTGAGCTTGTTGCTAGCTTTACAACAAGCCCAAGTTCATCGAAAACGGAATCCGCATGCATCTTCTATTGCGTTTTCGAGTTTGGACGTCTTCATCGTTTCTTGACGGTGGGAGACTCCCTCTCTAAAATCATCTAAAATATTCTGTGAGGAGTCTCCATATTTCCAGTTTTTGTTGGGGTTCTATTCGTCGTTATCTTTCCAACAAAATTGGTTTCATGTCATTCGGGTTCGGGAGCATTAGCTATTAAAGAAAAAGGAAAGATGAGAAAAGAATAAAAAGAAAAAGAGAAAAGTGGAGGGAGCGGCCGGGACCGCCCACCACCGGCCACCGATCCGCGACCGGTTCGGCGCTGGTGCCATCCGGGCCGCCTCCGGGGTCTTTGGCCCACGTCCGTGGCAGCTCGGTCGTGACCCTGCCGCGCTGCCCGCCGGACCGGCCTCCCCGCCGGGATTCACTTCGCCGCGTGCGGCCCACGTTGCTCCGCCTGGGCTGCCTTCCCCCGCGCGGCCCACACCATGGCCGGCGCCCCCTGCTCCCCCGCGCGCCCCACACCTATCTGCCGCACAAGCACGCGTGGCCCACGCGCGTTGGGAGCAGCCAGCTTGCCCGGCTGGGCTTTTCCCCTCCACGCGGCCCACCCGGATCCGGCCTGGGAACCGGTCCGGCCGGGCTGCACGCTGGCCTGTCCGGCTGCTGCTCCGGTCGGTCGGCCTGGCAGCCGGCTGGGCCGATTTTTCTGCCCGTTTTTCTGCCCGTTTTCTTGTCTTTTTCCCCCAACAGTTATTTTTGCTCCCTAGCTATAAATAGCCCTTTCTTCCACCTTGAGCATATAGTTCTTCCCCTTTCTTCACCTCCATTATTGCTCTTGGAAGAACTTGCTCTCCCCTTTGATTCCTCCCATAATTCTTGCTAATTCTTGAGGGATCTAAGAGGAGATCTAGATCTACACTTCCACCAATCCATTTCTTCTCTAAGTGAGGGAAACTCTTGGGATCTAGATCTTGGAGTCTTTTGTTGACTTTCCCCATTGTTCTTCCTCTCCAATCTGATCCTAGCATTTGTTGTTTGGGTGGGATTTGAGAGTGAAGGATTTGAACACCTCTAGTGTTCTTGCTTTGCATCATTGCATAGTGTTGAGCTCTCCACCATGATTAGTTCGAGTGAGAGACCGTGAGCTTGTTACTCTTGGAGGGAAACCTCCTAGTTGGCTTGGCGGTTGGTTCTCCGGTGATCTCTTCAAGAAGATTGTGAAGAGGCCCGGGCTTCTCCTTCGTGGAGCTTGTGAAGTGGTTGTGGAGCTTGCCATCTCCGGAGCGGAGGAAAAGCTAACCATAAGGAAAGGGCCATTATCCTTCGTGGGTGTGGTTCGGAGAATAGGGTGAGCCTTCGTGGCGCGGGGATCCTTCGTGGGACCTCCACTCCTCCAAACGTGACGTACCTTGTTGCAAAGCAAGAGAACACGGGAATACATCCTCGTCTCCGCGTGCCTCGGTTATTTCTATACCCGAGCTCTCTTTCCTTGTGATAGCCATCGTGCTTGAAGTACATATATCTTGCTATCACTTGTGCTACATATATCTTGTGCCTATCTTGCTTAGCTCTAGTTTCCATTGTTACACTTAGTTGAGCTTAGCATATTTAGGGTTTGTGCTTGTAAACTAAACATTAGTTTAATTCCGCATTCTTACAAGACAAATCCGCAAGAGTTTGTAATTGCCTATTCACCTCCCCTCTAGGCGACATCTCGATCTTTCAGGTTTACACATGGCCGCCCACCGTACCCAGTGGTATTTGCGTTTGGTACTATTAACTTCCCAAAAGAAGTGAGAGCGGTGTTTGTCCATAGTACCGTGAGTACCCTCTCCCATGCAACAGGCAGACTGCCATAGCATGGAGGGGTAGATTGGACAAGCAAGCGTTGATAGGAGTTAATATTGCAGCCGAGGACATGGTCAGCTCGCTTGCCAACCTTGACCGTCAGGGGACCCCAGTCCGCCGCCGTCAGAGCACAGTCACTGACCGGAAGGCCCAGGTAAGTGAAGGGGAAGGATCCTTGCTTGCAGTTGAGCATATGTGCAAGCCTGAGCCCCTCCTCCTCCACCCCAAGCACCATGACCTCACTTTTGTGGAAATTGATCGGAAGACCCGACACGCTCTCGAAGCACAACAAAATGTACTTCGGATTGGCTATTGCGAAATCATCCGGTTGGATCGTGATGATGGTATCATCTGCGTATTGCAAATGAGACACTCCCCCATGAATCAGGTGCGGGACCACACCCGCAATGTGGCCCGCCTCTCTAGCCTTCTCCAGGATAACAGGTACGGCTTCAACTACATAGTCGAAGAAGAGAGGAGATAGGGGGTCTCCCTGGCGCACCCTGCGGCCGTCAAGGAAGTAATTACCGATGTATCCGTTGAAGGCGATAGCCCCCCCAAGACCAGGCCCATAGCCCTGTGTACCCAGGCAGGTTCGAAACCTTTGCCCAAGAGCACTTCCCGGAGGAAAGGCCAATTCACCTGATCATATGCCTTCTCGAAATCAAGCTTCAGGAAAACTCCCCTAAGTTTGATGCACTTAGATTCATGGATTATCTCTTGCAGAGATAGGACTCCCTCATGAATGTGCCTACCCTTGATAAACGCAGACTACGATCTACTAATCGTCCTATGTGCGACAAATTTGAAAATGACGTTAATCAACGCAATAGGTCTAAACTGCTTAATGTCCTCCACCCCGGGGACCTTCGGGATGAGCGAAAGAACGCCAGAATTGAGCCTAGAAATGTCCACTCTCCCAAGAGTGAAACCATTCGCGATGTCCAGGATCAGGGGTTTCACCAGGTGCCAAAAGCGTTTGAAGAAAGCGACAGGGAAGCCATCCGGCCCCGGCGCCGTGTCAATTTTCATACTCGCCAAAACCGCATCAATCTCTTCCCCCGAGAAGGCAATCATGAGTCTATCGTTCTCCTCATCGGAAACGCGCCCCGACCCGCGCCAGATGGTTGGGTTAAGATGGAAGAGGCTTTGTTCCCCTTTGTCCCCCACAAGCGTGCGATAGAAATCATAAACATGCGCCTGGAGGGCCATCGGATCCACAATGATCCCCGTATCAGTGTGCAAGCGGGAAATGGCACATTTCCGCCTTCGCCCATTGGCAAAGGCATGGAAAAAAGCGGTATTGGCATCGCCTTGGTTAACCAATCCACCTGACTCCGCTCGTGCCAACATTCCTCCTCCACCTTGGACAGGTGGGTTAATTGACTTTCCAGGTGATAACGAAGGGCCCAACCCTCGTCATCCATGCATGTAGAGTCAGCCCTGCCATCAAGGGCTTGAATCCGAGCCAGCAGCTCAGCCTTGAGGTCACGGTTTTCCTTGCCGAGGTTGGCCCCCCATCCTTTCAAGAATTGTCTCAAACCCACCGAGACGCTTTGCCACCGCTCGATGGGATCGGAACAGTTCCCCACCTCCGACATTAGGTCATGCAATTTATCAGAGACTAACTCCCCAAAGTCAGGTCTCTGGAGCCACCCTTTCTCAAAGAAGAAGCGAGGGCTCCGTCTCCCGAACGCCTCCCCGGAACCGAGAATCAGGGGGGAGTGATCAGAACCAATAATGGTATCCGCCACCAGGGAGTAGAGAGGGAATAAAGACTCCCAATCCGCGGACATGAAAACCCTGTCAAGCACACAAGGAACAGGGTTTAATTGGCGGTTTGTCCAAGTGTATCTTGCCCCTGTCCTACGGACTTCCCTAAGGGCGAGATTGGCGACACACTCATTGAAACGATGGACCCGAGGCCAGTCATTGTTGTCGTTGTTCTTGTCATTTGATCCCCTAATTAGATTAAAATCCCCCCACCACCACCAAAGGAAAATGACAAGCTCCAACGGCCAACGAGAGCTCACGAAGGAAATCCATAGATCTACGATGGTCCGCCGGCCCATACACCACAAACAAGGACCACTCCTTGGAGGTGTCCAGTTGCCGCACGTCGACACGGATGAAGAAGGTGCCCGAGTGCCATCCCAAGACATCAAAAGCATCCTCGTTCACCCCAAGAAGCATTCCCCCGGATCGCCCCAACACTGGGGTGTGGTACCAAGCAAACTTACACAAGGGGTCAATACCCCTAAGGTCTGCAGGCGAGAAAGACGACTTCATCGTCTCCTAAAGGCCTACAGTCTAGGTGCTCTTGGGACATAAACTCCTTGATCAGGGTTTGAACCCCGGGTCCGCCGTAGCCACGGATGTTGTAGAAACCCGCATGCATTAGAGGCGGCGGGCTTTCCTCCGTCCTGAACGGGGCGCCAAAACGGCCTTGAATTTGCCTCCCGTTTTAGCTCGGGTGGCGGCCATGACAGAGACGTCCACCAAAGTGGAGTCAGTGTCAGCCCCTACTACCAATACAAACTACTCCCTCCGTCTCAGTTTAGTAGTCTTCCCCGTATCCCTAGGTCACCAATTTAACCTATATAATTTAAAATATATAATGCAAAAATTATATCATAAGAAAATAGAACATCTAAATTTTCTAATGATATAATATTAATAACATATAACTAATACCAACTTGATCAAATTTGCGACCTAGGGATACGCTCACGCCTAATAAACTGTGAGAGAGGGAGTACTCTCTTCGTCATTTTTAATTGACTCGAATTTAGTATAAAGTTGTACTAACTTCGAGTCAATTAAAAGAGACCGGTGGGAGTACATAGCATGCAACTATACAAGTACTCATCCTGTGGTAGTATAAATGATAACGTTCTGATATCTCACAAGCACATGAAACCAAATTGGAATGGGAGACGGGCTCATTTCCCCCCTTTCTTCCTCTCTCCCCGCTACAGTATCTGAGAACTCCCTCGAAGGGACCGGGAAGAACCAAAGCCGATCTCGCCGGCGCCGCCGGTAGAGATGGGTGGAGGGGAGGTGCTGGAGTACATAGAGTAGCTAGGTTTAGTGGCTATATGCCGGTAGGGGGCTTGATGCCCGGTAGTGTGAGCGGTGGAGGAGATCTGGCCGCCTGGATCTCTGCCGATGTAAGGTCTCTCTTGCTTCCTCTTCTTCTCCGGTGGTCGGAGGAGAGAGCGGAGAAGAAGATCGACGCTCCCTTCAATAAAGGAGTGGCAGTGTACCTTCTGCTGCAACACGGCGGCGGTGGGTGGTGTTTTTTCCTGGCCAGCCTTGGAGGCGAGGGGAAAGCGCGTGCGTGCCGCCGTTCAACGACGTGGAGGAGTTCCTAGCCGGCCGTGGAGGCGAGGAGGAGCTCAACCGCGTCGTCGCCAACACGTCTGCATCATGGAGGTCTTATCTTTGCTGCTGCTGGTGCGGAGGTGCCGCGCCAAAGCTGTTCCTCTCGGCCGGCCGTGGTGGCGAGGGCGAGGTGGTTTTGCTGCTTCTCTGTGCTAGCGGCGGTTCGTGGGAGTTGCGTCTGCTTCATCAGCACCACCGTTGAGGTGGTGTTCTTCCTGGGATGCTCATCAGCGGGGGACTTCTTTCGGCGTCATCGCCCCGCCCCTGCATCACACGGCCGAAGGGCGGCCCTTCTCCAGGAGATCTTCCTCCACAGGGAGGATTTTCTCGGCCTCGTCGTTGACAGTTTTGGCCGTATGCGCCCCAAGTGGCTTGTTCCCCGGTGGCGTGGAAGGCAGCCGATCGCGAAGCCTGTTTGTCGGCGACGACGAGGGACCTGATTGCTTTTTTAGCTTTTACTTTAGAGTCCTGTATGCAAAATCAAAGGGCGGATCTGTTATTTCCTGTTCTTCCGAGGCCCTTTTTGTAATTTGGTCTGTAACCGTGTTGACTTAATGCAGCTTCCTTCGGGTTCAATTTTTTTTTTTTTTGGAATGGGAGCCTTAGTGCAAAAAGCGACACATTTGGTAGTAGTGGTTCGCACAGAATCGAAGCAGGCGCAGCACCGCAATGCTGCGGAAGAAGAGAACAAAATTATGTTAGGTGGAGTCTGAATACTTGCAGTTAGGCAATGGCGAATGGCGATGACAACGAAAGCAACCGGCGAGGTTCCTGCAATCCTGCATCATATATCCATACACTGTACGTATCCAGGCCCTTTTTCTTATTATTCGTCTGAACCCATTGCATTATGTCCACCGTATTGGCACAGGGACATGCTAGCTGCAGCTCGATGCATCATCATCATCATGAATGATAGGAGAGAAACAATGATAGCATGTTGAAAGCTTTTGGCAATGGGCCCAAACCCACATGCGTATTCTTTCAATTTCTCGTACGTTGTTAAGTGAATTTAAGTATAGCTGGTACTACAAGAAATGCAGTGCATTTTTACTGCTCTATTATTCTTAATCAACCACAGATCATCGGCATGGCTAAGAGGGAAGGGCCCTGCTCATCACTGACTTGGAAACAGTTGATTCTGGGAAGTGGCATCGAGTGCATAGCCCTGAAACAAAGAGCATGGAGACGGAAGGAAGAATCCACCCACGTCACAACGGACGCGCTCGTGGCCCCCGCGACATGGAGTATCCAACGGAAAACGCAGATGGCATTGCGTCGGTTTCGGTCCACACTCCCGGCCGCCGACACAAAGCTCACTCTGGAGACGGACCACGGCTCCACTCCACACCCGGTGCTCCTCGCCGGTGCTAATTCAAATTGAGTACTCCTACAAACCAGAATAATACCTGCATCGCATTTGATTGAGCCAGACGTGGTGCTTTGGGGCAGATGAAGGAGCTGTTTCAGCATTTGAAGCAGAGGTTCGCATGTTAAGACACCGTCAAAACCTGAAAGCTGTGCTAATTAATTAAGAGTTCAGGATAGCGGTGTGTTGACGGATGATGTCTCGTCTGCGCTCTTGGACGTGCAAGGAGGGGGCGGAAGTCGTCCGTCACGTCTCCGGATGAAACGTAGGACTTTGGAAGGGACACCAGGTAAAGAAGTTTTTGTTTCCGATAAAATTTTTTTATTACACCCAGCCTCTGCAATAACGCAACATCCTAATGACGGATGCACCCAATTAAAAAAGAGAAAAGAAAACTAAGAAAAAGTCCATTAAATCCCAGGACTAGCAACAACAATACATTCACCATCAAGACATCACCTGAAATACATACTCTCTAAAAGCGACGCTTCCAAGAAGTAAACGATGCACCAGCGCCATCGTCATCCGACCAAAGATCTTAGATTTTCACCATGAAGATAGTCTTCGCTCTCAAAACAATGCCTCCAACAAAGGTTATTGACACAACCACAACCACTAAGGCAGATCTTGGGTTTCACCGAAAGTTTGTTACCCTCCAAAACCCCGACGGGCTTTGGTTAAGTAACACGAAGAGCCGGGAGGCTCTAGGGCCGCTTAGTGGATCCACACCTCGCGTCGTCCTAAAATCTTGGCGCGCGTCCCGGTTGGCGTGCCACGACCTAGACGTCGGAAGGTGTTAGTGCTTCGATTGTTCTGCATGGTAGACACGTGCACATTAAATACGAGCCTTATCGGCTCTCGGGTTTCGTGGATCGGCTCAAGAGCCGATCGCCCCATGGTCCTTGATGGATTAGCAATGGCATGGGGATCTTGCTTCAAGACAAAGCTAACACGATCCACGACGGTTTAGGGTTTTCACATAATCGAAACGTCCTACGTGCGATCGGGCCTAGCAGCTACGAGAGGCGGTGCAAACTACCCCTACGAGAGGCCTAAAAACCAACATAACGTTGATCCCGGAACATCCCTCGCAGGGACGGTAAACAACATCTAACGCACCACCGGATCCTCCGACCCCAACATAAGGCCTAACTATGCGGATATTAAACTAATCCCTGCAGATGCAGGGAGCAACTATAACGGATCGGATCTACTAAGCATGATCAAGCAATATGTTGTCCTTACGTCTGGATAGACGTAAGGGCAGCTAGATATGCAAGGGTTGCACTACGATAGCATAATACATAAAGAACAATGCTAACCCTAACACATCTAAAGATAACTACGTTGCTCGCCATCAAAAAGGCTTCAGTACGAGCAACGCATGAACAATACTAAGCTTTACGCTGCCTAGATCGCGATGCGATCTAGGCAGCATGATGCTTACCGGTAAGAACCCTCGTAGGAAAGGGGTGGCGATGCGCCGAGATTGGTTTGTTTTGGTTGAACGGTGATTGTCCTCCTTTTCGATAACCCTAGATACATATTTATAGTCCAAGGGACTTTCTAATTGAGGCGTGCACCTAACCGTGCACGGGCCAGACTCTATCTCTTTAATCTAAATTACAACATGATCTAATATGTTACAGATGCACGGGCAATTAAGCCCAAACTCTTAGCGCGAGGCCGCTTTGAAGATGCTCCACGTGTACGTCTTTCCAGCCCATCTTCACTTCTCCCGATTTGGCCAAAATCGGGTGGTAACACTTGCCCCCCGGTTTTGATAATGATAATTGCAAAACCATCGTCTCCTTTGAAGGGTCATGTCGTGGCAGAACCGTCGCAGTTTCCTTCATGATGACGTCTTGCCTCCTCGCCTTTTCTGCACGACTTGACGGCTCTGGCACCACATCCTTGGGAACTGCTTAGGCATTAAATCGTCGTTCCCCCCTTTTATTTGGCCACTTCCTGTAGTCCCCTCCTTCATCATCCTCGCACTAGCGCTCCCAAAAGCCCTCCTCGGCCAATATGTCTTCTTCCTCCTCTTCCCAATCTTCTTCCGTAAGCGAGGGAGAGCCGGAGGTCAATCAGACGGAAGCATACAACCGGCGCGCTCCCGAGCATTGGGATGAGCAAGAATTTGATTTCGACTTCGTGCCGAAGGTCGCCCCGAAGATCTTGTCTGTCGGATGGTAACATGCCCCCGACTGATGGGGAAGAGGATCTTCGGTTCTTGATCGACGGAGAACTAGAGGCGGAGAGCGACAGCGACGACCCCCTCTTCCGGGGTAAATTCACTTCCTCCACCAAAGAGGTAGATGAAGAAGAAGAGGACGATGAAGACGAAGATGTCTCCCCCGATACGGAGAAGGAACCAGAGGAAGACACCTCCTCCGAAGAACCGCCACCAAAGCGCATCCGTGGCTGGGCCTGGTCCGATGAGGATGATGATGATGACGAGGAGGAGGCCTCCGCTGAAGGTCACAGTAGCAGCGACGAGGAATTCGTCGATAGCGGCGACGAGGGCGGCTACCCCGGTGACGACGAAGATGAGAGCAGTTCTTAGCATAGGGATTCACTAGCATAAGATTATCAATAGCTATCTGCTCCCCCTTTTGTTTGAGTAATCAGCTCTTCCTTGTAAGAAATCTCTATTATCAATGAAGAAATTTTTCTTAATTTAACTCTGTCGATTTTCTTCAAACCGATTAGCCGATTCTCCTTAACCAATATTGCATAAGCCGATGTTAGCGCATCGGCCCCACGTAATTCGTCACTCCACTCCTCAACTGATGACTTTGAGATCTGGTACTCTTCAAGAATTCATCTTTTGCTGAGAGAAGTTGCGACGAAGGATCAGCCGATGACACCCCAATCGGCTTTTTAAAGACAGAACACTCATCAGACCAGCTGCCCCCCGAGTCTCGGTCAAGGCGAGGCCAACGGTAAGGATACGCAGATCGAAGAAAGGGCTCCGCAGGTAATTCGAGGCAGTCACTACGAAGAACCAGCCAAACTTGCCCCCATCGACTACCTTCCCTCCGCTGAAAGCCGATGTAGTAGATGAATCACCAACAGCTTAACTGATGCTCCTGACAGTACTGCCGAATTTGCATCTTGAACATGCAGCTGGTAGATCTTGTGTAATTGTACTAGAGTCGATGCCTGTGCATCGGCTTTGCACCATGAGACACCTCAAACAGGATCATGACTCAGCGGGCTGGTGATCTGGTTTTGGGCAGGTGTCTATAACAGAGCTCTGGGCCTGTCGCTCAATTGACTTGTACGCGGAAACTGATATTTTGTGACATCAGCACTGTTCCTCAGACAAGTTGCGATGCAGAGCCAGCCGATTCCGAGAAAATCGGCCTCCTATAACAAAGGAACCTTCAGGGCAACCTACCCCGCGAACTTCTTACGCTCAAGCCCTGCGCCTGGCTGATTAGATTGGCTCATCGTCTTTGGCAAGCTAATGCAACCCTGGTGAAGATGTTTCCTGATGCTCTCCCCAACCTTGATCGCAACAACCTTTAACAGCAACGCCGACCAGGCCATTAGCCAAGCCTTAAAAATGCCATAGCCGATTGCTTCCTCATCGACTGTCCTCTTGGTCTGAGAAGAGACATGCTCCTTTGTCGGGCTCACCATTAACCTGAACTGCATGTTCGTGCTGGCACTACTGACCTTGAAGACCTGCTAACGGAGCCGCCGACAATTCCATATGAAGGGTTCCTTCAGTAGAGCATTAGGCTTTTAATCCTTGAGTCGATGTCTACGCATCGGCTGTGCTCAAAAATTTCTGTATTTTCGATTTTTTGCGTTTGCGGCCGATTTTATGTATCGGCCCCCAACTTGAGCTGCTCTGCTGGAAATTTGACATCCGTATTTTATGTATCGGCCCCCAACTTGAGCTGCTCTGCTGGAAATTTGACATCCGTTCCCAGCTCCGTATCCTCGTATATCATCCATCTATGTGCCCCCCGAGCCGATTCTGTCAAGTAATTGATGGTATCGGCTCTTCAGGCATCCATTTCAATGCTGAACACAGACGAAGGTAGGTTGAGGATAATTTCGGCCGATTACCGGAATCGGCCTCCTTCTTTGTTACAATGCTTGACGATGGTTTGCAACTTCTTGGATTTCCACTGTAGCTACGTGGCATGTTGGAGATAAGATCCTTTGCTTTTCATTTTTTGAGGGCCGATCGCAGGGATCGTCCTTGCCATGTATGTCCAAAGTCTTGGACGTGCTATTCCGTTAGGCCGGTGGATAAAACCAGCCTTACCCCATTCTTCGAGGCTTCGATGCGCTCACAACCCTCTAAACTGATCCCAGAGAGCGGCTCTTGGTCATCTGCTTCCCACACGCTCATGGCAGCTAATGATATCTCGATTGAGTCATCCGCTTGAACGACTTCCACTTCATCTCCGTCCCACTGTATGATGCATTGATGCATTGTAGACGGGATACAACAGTTAGCATGAATCCAGTCCCTTCCCAATAAGACGGCATAATTGCTTTTGCTGTCGACGATGAAGAACGCGGTAGGTATGGTTTTCCGGCCTACAGTAAGCTCTACATTCAGAACACCTTTTGCTGCCTGGCCATTGAAGTCGCTTAATGTGATGTTGGTCTTGATCAGATCGTCGCTGGAATGCCCCAAACGACGTAGCATGGAATACGGCATTATCTTAACTGCCGCTCCGGTATCAACCAACATCTTGCTGATAGGCTGCCTATTGATGTAACCCTTCAAGTATAGGGCTTTCAGATGCCTGTAGCTTCTATCTTGTGGCTTTTCAAAAATAACTGGTCGTGGACCGCAGTCGAATTGAGCCACTGAAACTTCCTCGTCGCTTGGAGCGCGAAACTCTGATGGGAGTATAAATACCATGTTTGTATCAGCCGATGTCTCTGCATCGGCATCAGCCGATGCCTGTGCATCGACTTTCGCCTGTTTGGGGCGCCATACTTTCTTTGGCGGGCGCGCCTTCGTCTCCACTATTTGCTGGATTTTCGCGGCCAGATCGGGCCGCGCTCAACGTGTACAGGTACTGTGCCTCGGCTTCTTCCAAGTTTCGCGGCCTGCACTCTTCGCTTTTGAGAATGGCTGAGTCCATCGGGGCACCACCTTGGTCGGTGATACCTATCTTCCTCTCCATCTGACTCCTCGAAGTCTTCTTCTTGAGATGACTCAGCTCGGCTCCGAGGTGGGAGAGGTCCTAGACGTTTGAACACTGAAACTTCGCTTGCCCCCTTCTTCTTCTTGTTTGCATTCTGGGCAGTTCTCGATTGTTGGCAATTGGCTCATTCCTGAGTCCCGCAATGTTTGAAGAAGGGACAGCTCCATCTTATCCACGTTGTCTTGCTCCTTAGACCTCCCTCGGCGCGACGTTACCCGTCGTCGTTCTGTCATGCCGACGATACCTCCGTTTGCATCGGGCCGACGATATCCTTCATCGTCGTCGTCGTAGCGGCGACGTCGGTCGTACTGCTGTTCATATTTGCTGAGGAGATGTACGGACAATGGGCGTGGATACCGTATGTTTCTCACCTCCTCCTCGGTCAGGTATCGTCTACCGTCGTCTTGGGGCCGGTCGCGTGGAACGGCCTCCTCTTTATCTTTGCCCCGAGAGTGGCTGCTGTCTGCTTTGTCCGCGCCATGGCGGATCACGAACCCTGCCATATTGACATCGAAAGAGAATCCTGGTTCTCTTATGGAGTGGCTTAGGTCCACCATGTTGACGTCTGGAAACGGACACCTGTCTACCTTCATGGCAAACTGTCTGAAAGTTAATCGGCCTGATTCTATCGCCATCTGAATTTGTGCGCGCAACACTTTGCAGTCGTTGGTGGTGTGCGTGAACGTATGATGCCACTTGCAGTATGGTCTCTTGTTCATCTCTTGTGCCGTAGGGATCTTGTGGCCTTCGGGTAGCTTCAACTGTTTCTCTTTCAGTAGGATCGAAGATCTGTTCAGTTTTGGTCACGTCAAAGTCCAACCCTCTTGGAGGCCCTGGCGGATTCACCCATTGGCAGGACACATGCACTGGCGTCCGAGTCCACTCGGCTACCGCAATTTCCTGATCTTCCGCGGCATCTTCATCCTCATCGGCACTGACCATGCTGATCACGCGCTTGAACTTGTCTTGGTACAGTTCGGGTGGCGCTGCTCATATAAGGTCAGCCTGTTGACCAGTGCGTCAGCGAGTTGTACTCAACTTGGAACGTTAGATCCTTGAACGACGCCGCAAGGCCTGCCACGGCCAGCTCGACTGCCTCTTTCTCGCTTATATGAACCGAATAGCATCGGTTCTTGACGGTTCTGAGCGCTGTATGTACTTCTCTCCTCGCTTTTGCCGAACTCGTGCTAGTTCGGCAATACCAGCTTCAGTAGTCTCTGAATGGTATTGGGTGTGGAACAGTTCCTCCAGCTGCTTCCATGTCCGGAATTTGGCAAAGAGGTGTACCACCCAAAAGCTGGACCGGTGAGGGATTGCGAGAAGCACCTCACCCGTAACTGATCGATGCCGAAGCCATGCCCAGCTGGGCCAGGTATCGGCTCACGTGCTCGATGGAGCTCGACCCTTCGCCCCACTGAATTTGTTGAAGTCCGGACTTGGCGGTAGTGGGATCAGGTCGAACTCATTGGGATACGGCTTGGAATAGCCGATTATCTTCTTCTTCGGCGGATGCCGAACGGTCTCTCAAGACCGCGATCGATCCGGTGGAGGTAGTGGCAGTGTTTGTCATGACTGGTGTAGTGGCATACTTGGCTAGCCACGCTTGTTTCTCAGCTTCGCTCCTAGACTCCCCGCTGCTGCTTATCCTTCCTGGGAACAATTGCTCCCTCGGCAATCCCTCGTGGGGCTTGGATCGCTTTGCGTCCGGTTGTTGCATCCGGCACATACACACACGTGTGGATTTCCTTGGGCGGTCGGTAAGAACTGGTAGTCGCCGGGTCACCCCATCCTTGTAGACGACGTATGCCGGTGAGCCTTGTTGCTGTGGAGCCGCCATTGTGTACGGCAGAGGCGGCCTGGTGTGAGTTGCATCTCCCCTGGTGAGTCCCTAGAACAGGTCCAAGGGGAGTAGCGGCGCTCCATGATCTCTTGCACCACCCGAGCGCAACGCGCTCCAGTGTTCACCGTGCTCTCGAGTGCCGATGCAGTGAATGGGCCACCACGTAGTTGATCTCCGACGCAGGGCTCTGGTACGTTCCTCCGAAGGGAGAGATAGATCCAACCCATCGAGGATGCCTTGTGGTGCGAATCCTTTGAACCTGACGCCGTGCGACCGGGTCTTCTCAAAGGAGCCGATGACTTCGGCTTCGAGGATGACCTTCAGGTCATCGTACTTCTTCTTGTGTTCCGTGGGGAGATCCTCATACGTGATCTGTTCCTCTGCCATCTCGGATGCCGATGTCGACGTGGGTGTTGATGTAGATGTTGCAGAAGAGGTCCCACCGGGCGTGCCAGAATGTGTTACCCTCCAAAACCCCCCGACGGGCTTTGGTTAAGTAACACGAAGAGCCGGGAGGCTCCTAGGGCCGCTTAGTGGATCCCCGGCACCTCGCGTCGTCGCAAATCTTCGGCGCGTCCGGCGGTTGCTGGGCGTGCCACGACCTAGACCTGTCGAAGGTGTTAGTGCTTCGATTGTTCTGCATGGTAGACACGTGCACATTAAATACGAGCCTTATCGGCTCTCGGGTTTCCCTGTGGATCGGCTCAAGAGCCGATCGCCCATGGTCCTTGATGGATTAGCAATGGCATGGGGATCCTGCTTGATCAGGACAAAGCTAACACGATCCACGACGGTTAGGGTTTTCACCGCATAATCGGAACGTCCTACGTGCGACCGGGCCTAGCAGCTACGAGAGACGGTGCAAACTACCCCTACGAGAGGCCTAAAAACCAACATAACGTTGTGTTGACGTCAGAAACCCACCGGCGGGCAGTGACTGGTCAACACCGTAGAGCCGGGAACGACTAGGGCTGCGGCTGGCCGGTCCCTCGAGCGACGGCCCGCAAAGCCTCCTGGTCGCGCGTGCGAGTTGCAGGGCGTGCCACCTGACCTATACCTGGTCGGGAAGGTGTGGATGCCTCGCTTAGTTTCTGCAGGGCACACACGTACACGTTAAATACGAGCCTCGATCGGCTCTCGGGTTGTCTGTGAATCGGCTCATGGAGCCGATTCACCCATGATTCGTCCAAGGTGGCCGAATATATGGTGGTCCTGCTTGATCATGATAAAGCATATGAGATCCACGACGATCTGGGGTTTTCACCGCATAATCGGATCATCCTACTCACGATTGGGCCTCGCGCTCACGCACGGTAAACGTAAGCCAGCCCTAGACAAGGCCTAAAACCAACACTAGGTTGATCCTCGGAACGTCCTGTCTAGGGGCAAACTACACCCTACATGCCGCTGGATCCTCCAACCCTTTGTAAGGCCTAACTATTGCAGATATTAAACTAATCCTTGATGAATCAAGGAGCGACCGTAACGGATCAGATCTACTAAATAACGATCAAGCGGGGTGCCGCCTGCATGATGAGGTACAGGGACGGCTAGATGCGCAAGGGTTGCACTACGACAACATATGATACTAGGAACAATGCTAACCCTAACACATCTATGATAACTACGTTGCTCGCCATCAAAAGGCTTCGTACGAGCAACGCATGAACAACTAGGAGCTCGTGCTGCCTAGATCGCGAGATGCGATCTAGGCAGCATGGTGCTTAGGAGGAACCCTCGAGACGAAGGAGTTGGCGATGCGCGAGATTGGTTTGTGTTGAACGTTGGTTGTTGTTTATTCCATAAACCCTAGGTACATATTTATAGTCCAGGGGACTTTCTAATGTGGGCGTGCACTAAACCGTGCACGAGATAAACTCTAATCTCTACGTAACCTACTATAAAGATACACGGGCTAACTAGCCCAAACTTGGTGAACAAGGCCGATCCACATATCTCTTCTATATGTATATATTCGAGTCCATCTTGATCGCGGCCCACCTCTGACTTGGTCAAATTCTGGTGATAACACATGCCCCCCTGGTTTTGGAAATGACATTTCCAAAATCATTATGCTTTATCTTGTAGGGTCATGTCGTGGCAGAGCCGCGTCGCA
Organism: Lolium multiflorum; assembly: GCA_030979885.1. Classification (NCBI taxonomy): domain Eukaryota; kingdom Viridiplantae; phylum Streptophyta; class Magnoliopsida; order Poales; family Poaceae; genus Lolium; species Lolium multiflorum. Next base: position 257,459,935 of record CM061753.1, read on the forward strand.
GAGGCCTTCATCATGATAACTTGCCTTTTCAACTTCTGCGTGATTAGACAGTTCTGCACCACCTCCTCGCTCGTGGCATTGAATTTTACTATGCTCCCTTTTATTTAACCGCAAACAGTCTTCTTCCTCGTCCCCTTCGCACTAGCTTTCAAAAAACCCCCTTCTCGCCACCATGCCTTCGTCCTCCTCTTCTTCCTCCTCATCGGGTCTTTCTTATGTGTCCTCTCCCATCCGAGAGTCGACGCCCTCGTGGGGCACGCAAGCGGCGTATGACATCCTCGCCCCAACGAAGTGGGACAAAGAGGACCACGACTCCCTCGTCCGGTCCGAGGATGACAAATCCTTGACCGACGGGGAGCGACCTCCGATTCCTCGCCGTTGGGGAAGCGGAGGAGGAGAGTGACGACGACAGCTTCTCCGCGACCTCACCTCTTCCGGGGAGGAAGGGGAGCAGGAGAGGAGGAGGAGGACGACGAGGAGAGCTCCTCCGACGAGCCGCCGGCCAAGCGGTTCGCCCTTGGCCGGGCAACCTTAGCGACTTCGACATGATGAGGACGCGCGACGAAGAAGATGAAGACGACGAGGGCCCACGGCGGCCATTGGAGCGACGACGAGCCCACCGGAGCAGCGCCGATAGTGACGATGATGGCGACGACGAGGGTAGTGATGGCCCATAGACAGGTCCTCTAGAATAAGGCCAGTAGTAGTAGATGGGGCAATAGATCCCCTAGTACTTTTCCTTTTGAGAGAAATTAGCTCTTTTATGTAAGAAATCTCGTCGAATCAATGGAGAAATTGTCCCCAATTCTGATTTTGCCGATTCCTCCTGAGTTTACTTGAGCCGATTCCCTCTTCTACTGACCTTGCCGACTCGTTCCCTTTGCCAATGCGTGATGAGCCGATAGCACCGTATCGGTCCTTCAAGATTCGCCCTTCCCTTCTTCGACCGATGATCTTCTAAATTTGGCAGAAAATGAAGTATCTTCGGGAAAACCTTTGAACTTTCCCAACCAAACCTAATAATGTTCCTCACTAATCATCATTTGTGAAGAAGGTTGCAATGAAGGACCAGCCGATGGTATCCCAATCGGCTTTTTAACAGAGCAAAACAGAGCATCCACCAGGCCTGCCCCCCGAGCCTTACTCGAGGCGAGACTGTCAAAGAAAATGTGCCAAAGCCGACCCAAATCGGCTCGAAGCAACGGAAGGCACCACCGTTGGCCTGAATTTGGTGAAGACTCGATAAACATCGCATAACGCCGCTAGAGTCGATGTCCATGTACCGGCTTCTTGTATCCTTAAGTCGATGTCTGCTGCATCGGCTGCGCTCAAATTTTTTTGAATTTTTTAGGCCGATTTGTGTGTCGGCCCCCATATTTGATAGTATTATCTCATATCCTCGTGTTTTATCCATCTAGGTGCCCCCGAGCTCTGTCAAGAGAATTGATGGTATCGGCTCTTCGATAGTCCTTGTTGGGTCAAACGTTGATCCCAGGCAGAATGGATGGTGAGGATAATTTTGGCCGATCGCTGGAATCGGCCTCCACGTTGCTTGCTCGGTGAAGGTTTTGTAATATCCCTTCAACAGTTTCGGAGGGCCGATCGCAAGGATCAGCCTCGCCACGTTGCTTATTGACGTAGTCTTGCTACTCGTCCATGTCGGTGGACAAAACCAGCCCAATCTCCGATTTTATCACGTTGGAGCGCTTGCTGATGTCCATCTTGGGTGCAACGCGTGGTCGTGGAGGTCTACACTCCGCCGGCGAACGAGCACCATGTTCGTGCCGGCCGATGTTTCATCATCGGCTTTCCTTTGCTTGGGCGCCATTCTTTTCTTTGCGGCAGCCCCTCCTCATCCAGGGTCCTCTGGACCTTCGCGCGAATCGGTCGTGCCTTCCTCGGTGTATGCAAGTATAACCTCGGCTTCCTCCAAACCGCGCAATCGCTGAACCCTGCGTTTTGTGAATGGCTGAGACCGTCGGGGCACCACCTTGGACGGTGGCACCTATCTTCTTCATCTCCCCCTCGTCTTCCGAATCCTCGAGATCTTCCAACAGAGGGGTCTCAGCACGTCTGTTTGTGGTGGGAGAGGCCCTAGGCGCTCGAATACAGACACGTTGGCTGCCTCCTTCTTTTTCTGGTTGCATTCTGGCAGTTGCCGATTGTTGGTAATCGGCTCATTCCTGAATCCCAGCAGTACGAAGAAAGGGCAGTCCCAATGCCTGTCCGTATCGTCCTGCTCCTGGCGTGGCGCTCCTGCTGCTCCTCATCGTGATTATGCCGACGATGTCTTCTGTCGCTTCTAGCCATACGGCCTCTTTCATCATCGTCGCCGTGTTGCCGGCGTTGATCATACCGACTCACGTACTTATTGAGGAGGTGATCAGAGAGGGGTCGTTGATATCTTATGTTCTTCACTTCCCCTCCGTGACATAGCGCTTGCCATCTTGACGGAGCCGATCGCATGGAGCGGCCCCTCTGTGTCCTTGCTCTGAGAGCAGCTGTCCTCATCCCCGTCCTTCTCGGAGCGGTGTCCAAGCTCTACCATGCTGATGTTGGCTGAGAAATCAGGCTGGCACCCTCTGAGGTGGGCGAATTCCACCATGTTGACGTGTGTGTCGACCTTCATGGCATACGGTTGAAAATTAGTCGCCCATTTTCTATTGCCACTTGGATCTGCTGACGCCACACCTGCAGTCGTTAGTAGTGTGGGTGAACGTGTTATGCCACTTGCAGTATGGCTTTCCGTTCAGCTCTTGCACCGTAGGGAACTTGTGGCCTTCGGGTATCTTTATGTGCTTCTCCGCGAGTAAGAGATCGAAAATCTGCTCGGTTTTCGTCACGTCGAAGTCGAACCCTCTTGGAGGCCCGGTGGCTTTACCCATTTGCAGGTTGGGCTGCAGCTCGAGTCCACTCAGCCACTGCGACCTCTCGTTCTCCCGTAGCACCTTCATCTTCCACTGCGTCAACCATGGTGACCACACGCTTGAATTTGTCCTGGTAGACATCTGGGTGGCGCTGTTCATATGCTGACAGCACGCATGTGCGCTAATGAAGGGTAGTCCGCTTGGGAGGCCACGTCCTTGATCGGTGATGATAGACCCACCACCGCCAATTCGACCGCTTCTTTTTCGCTTACGTGAACCGAATAGCATCGGTTCCTAACGGTCCTGAAGCGCTGGATGTATGACACTGTTTCTCCGCGCTCGTCGTACTTGTGCTAGATCGGCAATGCCAGCCTCGGAAGCCTCCAGTGATATTGCTCATGGAACCGTTCTTCCACTGCTCCCGGTCTGGATTGAGTTCGGTGGCAGCGACGTGTACCAGCCGATCCGATGAGGGACTGTGAGAAGTACCTCACGCGCAGCTCGTCTGACGCTGAGATCATGCCCGGCTGTGCCAAATATCGGCTCACATGCTCGATGGAGCTGGAGCCATCTGATCCGCTGAACTTTGTGAAGTCCGGGAGCCGATATTTGGGTGGTAGCGGGATCAATTCGTACTCGTTGGGGTACGGCTTGGTATAGCCGATCGCCTTTCTTTTCGGCATCATGCCGAACTGATCTTTCAGGATCGTACAAATTTGATCCGCGGTGATGGCTGCAGGTGCCGAACCTGAAGATTCGTCGGAGTGGCGCACTTAACCAGCCATGCCTGTTTCTCGGTTCGAGCCAACTGCAGGAGCTGGGCTCGGGAGTTTTGTCGGGGTGGCGTATTTAGCTAGCCACGTTTGCTTCGGGTCTGCCTCCGACGTTCCTCCTGTTGCCCCAGAAGTCCCTGCTATAGCGACCTGGTTCGAGGGTGCCCAGTGCTGCAGTCGGCACGTATGCGCATGCGTATCCGTGTGGGATCTCCTGGGGCGCTCATAAGGAATTGGTAGTCACTGGGGTCACCACCAATCTTGTAGACGACATAGGCCGATGAGTTCGGCGCTTCGGGCGCTGCCAACGCGAGCGGCAGCGGTGGACGGGACTGGAGTAGCAACTCCCCTTGGTGAGTCCCTAGGGCTGGTCCTGACGGAGAGTACTGATGGCTCATGATCTCCGGATCACGCGCAGCGACGCGCTCCAACGTGTTCACCAGGCTCTCAGAATGGCGGTGCCGCGAATGAGCCACCATGAAGTTTATCTCCTGACGCAGCGACCTGGTGCGTTCCTCTGACGGGGGGGATAGGTCTACTCCATCAAGCGCGCCATCGGGTGAGAACCCCTTCCATCCGATGCCATGGGAGCGGGTCCTGTGGAAAGAGCCGATGAGGTCGGCTTCGAGGAGGACTTTGACCTCGTCGTACTTCTTCTTGAGCTCGCCGGTGAGCTCCTCGTAGGTGACCGGAGTTTCTTCCGCCATCTCGATGTGGATGGCGAGGTGGTTGTCGTTGAAGACGTCCCACCGGGCGTGCCAGAATGTGTTGACGTCAGAAACCCACCGGCGGGCAGTGACTGGTCAACACCGTAGAGCCGGGAACGACTAGGGCTGCGGCTGGCCCCGTCCCTCGTGAGCGACGGCCCGGAAAGCCTCCTGGTCGCGCGCCGATGCGAGTTGCAGGCGTGCCACGACCTATACCTGGTCGGAAGGTGTGGATGATGCCTCGCTTAGTTTCCTGCGGGCACACACGTACACGTTAAATACGAGCCTCGATCGGCTCTCAGTTGTCCGTGAATCGGCTCATGGAGCCGATTCACCCATGATTCGTCCAAGGTGGCCGAATATATGGTGGTCCTGCTTGATCATGATAAAGCATATGAGATCCACGACGATCTGGGGTTTTCACCGCATAATCGGATCATCCTACTCACGATTGGGCCTCGCGCTCACGCACGGTAAACGTAAGCCAGCCCTAGACAAGGCCTAAAAACCAACACTAGGTTGATCCTCGGAACGTCCTGTCTAGGGGCAGCAAACTACACCCTGCATGCCGCTGGATCCTCCAACCCTTTGTAAGGCCTAACTATTGCAGATATTAAACTAATCCTTGATGAATCAAGGAGCGACCGTAACGGATCAGATCTACTAAATAACGATCAAGCGGGGTGCCGCCCCTGCACCCATGATGAGTACAGGGACGGCTAGATGCGCAAGGGTTGCACTACGACAGCATATGATACTAGGAACAATGCTAACCCTAACACATCTATGATAACTACGTTGCTCGCCATCAAAAAGGCTTCAGTACGAGCAACGCAAACAACTAGGCAGGCTCGTGCTGCCTAGATCGCGAGATGCGATCTAGGCAGCATGGTGCTTACCGGAGGAACCCTCGAGACGAAGGAGTTGGCGATGCGCCGAGATTGGTTTGTGTTGAACGTTGGTTGTTGTTTATTCCATAAACCCTAGGTACATATTTATAGTCCAGGGGACTTTCTAATGTGGGCGTGCACTAAACCGTGCACGAGATAAACTCTAATCTCTACGTAACCTACTATAAAGATACACGGGCTAACTAGCCCAAACTTGGTGAACAAGGCCGATCCACATATCTCTTCTATATGTATATCTTCGAGTCCATCTTGATCGCGGCCCACCTCTGACTTGGTCAAATTCTGGTGATAACACGTTGATCCCCGGAACATCCCTCGCAGGGACGGTAAACAGCATCTAACGCACCACCGGATCCTCCGACCCCAACATAAGGCCTAACTATGCGGATATTAAACTAATCCCTGCAGATGCAGGGAGCAACTATAACGGATCGGATCTACTAAGCATGATCAAGCAAGATGCTGTCCTTACGTCTGGATAGATGTAAGGGCAGCTAGATATGCAAGGGTTGCACTACGATAGCATAATACATAAAGAACAATGCTAACCCTAACACATCTAAAGATAACTACGTTGCTCGCCATCAAAAAGGCTTCAGTACGAGCAACGCATGAACAATACTAGCTTTACGCTGCCTAGATCGCGAGATGCGATCTAGGCAGCATGATGCTTACCGGTAAGAACCCTCGTAGGAAAGGGGTGGCGATGCGCCGAGATTGGTTTGTTTTGGTTGAACGGTGATTGTCCTCCTTTTCCGATAACCCTAGATACATATTTATAGTCCAAGGGACTTTCTAATTGAGGCGTGCACCTAACCGTGCACGGGCCAGACTCTATCTCTTTAATCTAAATTACAACATGATCTAATATGTTACAGATGCACGGGCAATTAAGCCCAAACTCTTAGCGCGAGGCCGCTTTGAAGATGCTCCACGTGTACGTCTTTCCAGCCCATCTTCACTTACGGTCCATCTCCTGATTTGGCCAAAATCGGGTGGTAACAAAGTCACGACTCTGAATTTCACCTATGCTGCCGCCCCCACTTTCATACTACTGCTGCGGAGCACTGAACACGAAGCAAGTCCCTCAACATCGTGGAGACTTGAACATCGCTTAGCTAGTATCCAATTCGGCATTCATGATATTCCCTTTTTCTGACTTCACCATGGACCAAAATGTCACTTGATGTCAACACAGAATGGAGCTTCGTGCCGCTTCCTCCAGAACCAAACGGTCTGAATAAAAGCATGTGTACGCGCGACCGAATATCACCCAATCCAGCAAACTCCAGGGAAAAGATGCACTGTTCCATTCGTCGATGGAGCTTTCCAGAAGTCAACTTTTCTCTAGATTACATATTATTATAAAACTATATTATATATCATAGAAGAATGCCAAAATGGACGGTAAAACGATAAATAAGGCTATAAATGATACAAATGCAACACCACACACCATTTGCAACGCAAATCCATATCAACCAGTCGAACAGAGATATTGCATCGTCTCTCACCACGGATGGCAAGGAGGCGAGACACAGACTTTCCGAAAAGTGTCATTGTCAATGCCAGAACCTCAGGATGCATTACGTTAAAATTTCGAAGCGTGCTTTTTGATCTTGCACTTTTTTAAGCCCTGAAATCGCCTAGGAGCCAATAACACTAACAAGATGTTTTTCAGCCACCGAGAGTTAAATACGAAAATAATAAGATTTTACGGAAAATCCCGTAAATCATTCAAAACAGTGGTAATAACTAGAAGTAAGATACGGATATATTGAAACCTAATAAACTACAAACTTCATGGATGAATTGTACACCTCGTATGTGGCATATCTTTGGGCATAGATTGTTGCTCCTTATGGTGCTAAGCATGAGGGGGCGGGGACCTCAAGGCCAGTCTTCCGTTGTTCTAGATGGATCATTTGACAAGGAAGAACTAGAAGACTAACATGCCATCATGAGGTTCTCATGATACAATCTTGTGATCAATCGTGGTTTCCTAGTGCCATCCATCATTGTAGTGTTCCTGTGAATGAAGCTAGATATAGGATAGATCCTAAGTCCAGATGTCTTATTTATGGTTCTCGTTGTTGTTGAGTTGTTTGTTTGTAGGCGTAAATAATACTACCCAGTGTCGGTCCAACAAAAATCTGGACTCGAGGCAAACTAAAATAATTACATTTTATACTGAACTTTTATACTTGTTTTTTTTTTGCATTCAACAACATTAACGTCTATAATTTATGATTTTCATTTGCATAGTTAACAACAAACATTGTAGCTAAATGTTAGGTGTAATAATATTTAATATACAATTGTAATGACAACTCTAAAATAAACTTGTATTGGGCAAAATTCAAATTGTAGTATATTATAACAAAGGTTTCTTCTTGAGTTATTTTTAAAAAGTTGTATAAAGTATATAGTGTCTATGTATTCATGGTAAATATCTATAAAAGCGTAAGGCAAACAATCTTAATAGCGTTTTCCTTTTTTGAAAAGGGAAAATGCATAGAAGGGCCTAGAGCTTCATTGCTCCATCGGTGGGTTATAACTTGATTACAGGATGCAAGAGAAACTGAAATTACATAACAATCCTGAAAATGAGCACTAATGACCCTAACAAGTGGTAAGAAAAAGCGATAAAGTCCTACGTACTTCTTTTCCATCGGAATAGCTGGGACTCCGTCGCTGGCCACCCTCTCCATCGCTAGGGATGTAACCACTTGGGATAGAGAGAGACTGGGTGTTGCATGCCGTCGGGAATCACTTCGAGGGCCTCCATCTTGGATATTGAATTGATGCCATCAATGGCATCAAGAGTGGCTTCCTCATCAGACTGGGATCATGGCAGCGAGCCAAGGCCACCATGTGATGAAATCCTAGTTCCAGAAAGGGCACCTCCTCCCATCCTTCATCTTCAGAGGCCACTGTGTCACACTACATCCACCCTTCGCCACCATGGCTGACCAGTGGATAGAGTACTGCAAGAAGCCCTAAAAGAAATGATGAAAGAGCTTGTTGAAACTACTGGTATCGATATACTCTTTCATCTTCCTCCTCGGAAGCTCATCGGAAGGCCAAAGATGACCATCCAACGATTCACTAGTACACTTGGACGAGAGACCTCGGACCCGCAACCTTATTGTTGGAGATCCCTGAGCGCAACCACCTCCACCGCTGCCACTGCTTCCACTAGAGTCGCACAACGAGGAAGAAGAAACTCAGGCTACACCATGGTGACCGACTCCTAAACGTTGCCAATGGCAAACAACAACTAATCCTAGTCCTAAACCCAAGAGTACTAAGACCGGCATCGCGCCTTAGCCCTCTCTGAACGGTATCGCCTTCGAGGAAAACATTGGTTTAGTCGAGGATAGAGAAGGAGATTCTCAAAATTATTGTAGACAACTGAGAGAAAGAATAGGGGAAACTATCGGCGGTTTAATAGCATTTGTCTGACCAAGAAGAGGAGTAGTTCCACACGCATTATAGAAGAAAATGAAAAAAAAAGAACATGCATTAAGGGAGAGAGGTCAATAAATAAGAGAAACCTTATAATGTACTCCCTCTCCGTACCGGTTTAGAGGATAATTACACATTTCGAGGAAGAAGTTTGACCACTATTTTGGTTAACAAAATATAAGATATATATCACAAAAAATATATACTATTGAAAACTTCTTTTGAATATGAACCAATGGTATAATTTTTGTGGCATATATCTTGTATTTTATTGACTAAATTTGTAGTCAAACTTCTTTCCCGAAATGCGTAATTACCCAGTAAACCGGTATAAAGGGAGTACACATTTTTGCATTGAGATTCTACAAGTCAATAAGTATGAGAAAACTAGTCTTATACTCCCTCCATACTGCTTTATTAGAGTAATACGCATTTTCAGGAAAATTTTAACGAGTAGTTTGGTTAACAAAATATCTAATGGTATAGTTTTGTGGCATATATCTTAAATTTTCTTACTAAATATAATAATTAATTTTTTCCTCAAAGTGTGTAGTACCCTAATAAACTGAAGGAAGTAATCCCTAACGGAGAGAGAGTATAAAATGAACGCATGCTCTGATTCTTTATTGGTTTTTCTGATCAAATGTGCCATAGTAGCTAAAGTGGGTACAATAATTAGTTAACAAAGTGTGTATGTTCTGTTTTAGTATTAAATCTATCATCAATTTTACTAATCAACAATAAATATAAACTGATGTGTATTCTACTCCAATGCAGCCAGATGCTCGCTGCAGCTGCAGAGCGATGCATCATGCATGATAGGAGAGGCACACTGATGTTATGTTGAAAGCTTTTGCCAATAGGTCCAAACCGACATGTGTATCCTCGTAACTGCTCGTAAGTTGTGTACTAGTTCTTCTGTTCACGAATAACTGTACATTTTGGCTTTTTAGGAATCAAATCATTATAAATTTAATTAACTTTTTACATAAAAATAGTAACATATGTAACATCAAATTAATATATTATTAAACTACATGTTAAGATGAATCTGATATATCTGATATTACTTTAATGTCATAATGTTGCTATTTTTCTAAAAAAATCATCAAAGTTACTAAAATTTGACTTAAGACATGTCCAAATGTACACTTATTTAAGCATGGAGGAAGTACACTTCTTTAATTAGGTGAATTTAAGTATATCTGACAGTACAAGAAATGCAATGCGTTTTACCGCGCTATCTGTTCTGTTCAACCATAGATCATCCACACGGCCATCGCGTCAACCAAACCATCCGGTAGCATACTGCTCATGATTAGTTTAGGACATCTTCACTGGCGCTCTCATGCGGGCATCCCAGAAACAACGCCCCGTGAACACCGCAGTGACCCTCGATAGGCGCTCCTAATAGGTTTCCGGTGAGACAAATGCAACCATATTTCTACCTAATATGCAACCATATCACATAGTTTTTAACACATAAATTAGTTTCACGATAATACAAACATAAAAGAAATAATTCATGTGACAATTTAAATGAATCTAATTTCAAAAATTTCAGTTAGATCAGATACGTCGTTTCCTTTTTAGGCACACACAGATGATTTACTAGATCACCTTTCAGTTGGTGATAAATCTATTTGTCGCGGATTTATTGATACATGGCGAGAAAATCCTCAAACTTAACCAACACGTGGTGATTAACTTCGATAAAAAACCTAATGATCATACCGATGGCGAGTCTCGCTGAAGGTACTCTTAGAAACAACTTTGGGACGTAGTATCCAGTGTATATCTGAAACAAAGAGCATGGAGATGGAGGATCACCGCTATAAGAAGCAGTTCGCCTTCAGAAAAACCTAGCGCTGCCTCCCACCTCTGCCTCCTCCATACATCGGTTTTCCCTCCACCAGCTGGCCTCGTCGGTGTCAGGAGGGGTGGGGAACCTGTTCTATGTGTGCATATTTAGGAGGACCACGAGCAGTAAGTACAGAGGGAACCTCAAAAAGATCAGCACCACGAAGACGAGTCTCCTCAGCACGAAGCTCAGACAGTACCTCATAGAGCGGAACACGACCACGAGCAAGTAGCTGGGCACGACGAGGCTCAAACTCCTTGCGGAGCCGCGACAAGAACTCAAATACGCGCCGAAACTCCAGATCCGCGCGCACAGTCAGACAGCAGGGGCACACACAGCTGTACGAAGAGAATCAAGCTGACGCCAGATAGCACCACTCTGAGTATAGAACTCATCAATAGTGGAATCACCCTGCTGAAGAGCATGCTCCTGACGAACCACAGACAGGTAAAGATAGGTAAAGAGCATCCCCAGACGGCTGATAGCGCTGACGAAGAAAAGCCCACTGAGCCAGCGGTGGGAAGACCCATGAACTCAGCAGCATACGAGGGAACACTGAAGTGAGAACAGGCAGCACGAGCATCCTCATCTATCCACTGAGTGTAGTCAGTCAAATCCAGTCGGTACGTCGCAACAGCGGTAGAATACTCCTGGACCTTCCGGTCATACTCAGCCAGAGCAGTATCATCAGCACACTTGGCTGCATCCTTGACCTCCTGAGTAGCATCGGGGCAAGGGCAACGGGCGTCGGTGCAATAGGCGACGTAGGAGTAGCGGGGCGCGACGGACAGGAGACCTCGCCAGAAAGCACACCACAGAGGCGAAGACCGCGCATGTGGACGCGTATGAAGACAGCAAAATCAGAATAATTCGCGCCATCAAAAATCACCGGGCAGCGAGGAACCGCAAGATAGCCCGACGAGGAAGACATTAGCTCTTTTTTTACGGGATCTAGATCGGGTCAACGCCCGATCGAATCAGAGAGAAAAAGTAGCACGTGGCGTACGGGAGATGGCGCAGCCAGACAGAGGCTGGGCGAAGACGGGCGGGGACGGCCGGATGGGGGCGGAGCGGCCAGACGGGCGGCGGACGGGGCCAGGCGGACGAGGGCGGCACGACGGCCGGTCGGAGGCGGCACGGCGGCCGGTCGTGTGGGAGAGGCGAACGGGGCCGGGTGGAGGAAGACGGGGCCGGGCGGCCAGACGAGGGCGGCGGCGGCGGCGGTGGAGGCGACGGGGCCGAGGCGGACGGGGCCGGGCGGCCAGACGAGGGCGACGAGCTCGCAGGCGGCGGCCGGGCGCGGCGGCAGCGAGGCCGGGGCGGGCGGCGGCGGCTGCGAGGAGAGGAGCTAACCTACAGCTCTGATACCATGTTAGGGTAATAGACTTGTTGTATTACCAGAGGACCAAAGGCCACAATATATAGTACATGTACAGGTGCAAATATGCAAGAAGCTCCCTAACATATGGGGAAACTACAATATACAAATATATACATGTAACAGTCTTTAGGGCTTTGGTAGTTCTCTTCTTTTTGGCATCCGCCTCAGTGGAGATGACATCGTCTACAATAAGTTATCTTGGCCCCTTTGTCCGAAGACGAGATTTCTTTCCTGGCTTCAATGGTGTTATTAGAATATTACAATCTATAGGTATGGTCCTTCAGATCTTGTTTCGCTAGATCGATTTTCGATCTTTTCTCATGGTCGCTGCGAGGAGAATTATCCTCGCACTATTTGTCATGGCTGTTAGCCTGTTACGTCCTAGACAATGGTGATTCGTACTTCCGGCTCCTCGGCGTCATCGACCAAACTGTTCGATTATTTTTCCTTGTCATACTGGTGTTGGTACTCTTATCGATGTTGATTGATTACTTCAATAGTTGCACGCGTGCACGTAGCCTTGGCATTACGAGTCAAACTAAAATTATAGAGAAATCTTCATTGGTAATTACATGTTAATGTTTTGGTATGTATCTTTGGCTGTTTTCACAAAGTACTTGATTATGTCATGGAAGAATAAAGAGTTTCAAGAACTCGAAGATTTGCTCATTTCTTTTAAACTTTATTATTTTGTAATCGTCGAAGTTAGCTTGTGAATCTTTACCATATACTATTAATTATTAATAATATAGGTATTGATCGTCAAAAAGAATAAAAAATTGAAAATATGTGGCTCCTCATAAACCTGAGTTACCGTACGGCCTAAAATCCCTATTTTTAGCTCGCGCCCCCCGCGACATGAGTTACGAGTATCCAACGGAAAATGCAGATGGCATTGCGTCGGTTTCACACTCCCCGCGGGCCGCGGCACACCCCTGCCGCCGACACAAAGCTCACTCCTGAGACGGACCACGGCTCCACTCCACACCACAGGCTATATATGCTCCTCGTAGCATCACGACGATCGATCGATTTCGCTGGTGCTAATTCGAATCGGGAGCTAACCACGGACAGACCAGAATAATATTCCTGAACTGCTGCTCATTGATTGAGCAAGCTCAACTGCTTGGGGCAGATGCAGGAGTTGTAGTGTATCAGCTGCAGGTTCAGAAGCATTTAAAAATCTGGAGCAGAGATTGAAAGTTCAGAGCCGTCAAGACGTACGGTACATGTTGTGCTAATTAATTAGAAGCTCAGGATAGCGCTGTGTTGACGGATGATGTCTCGTCTGCGCTCTTGATCGTGCAAGGAGGGGGAGGGAGTCGTCTGTCAGGTCTCAGATGAAACGTAGACTGATAACGCGCCGCCAGAGATCGAAGACGGTAAATCACATTTCTTCCTCTGCACCTTTTCGCCATTGTTCTTTCTCACGTGAGACAAATCCACGCATTTATTTTCTCTACTATCTCAAATTCTCAATCTATAAATAGATGTCTGAAGTTTGTCTAAATCTGAATATATCTAGTCTAGATATGTCTAGATTTAGACAAATGTTATATGTTTATTTATATATAGAGGTAGTACTATGCATCCTAGAAGGCGTAGCATATTTCATAGAAAAATGTCAGATACAATCACACATGTTTTACAATGCAAATCCACATCAACCACACAAATAGAGATGTCCCTTGCATCGTCTCTCACCACTGACGGCAAGGAGGCAAGACACAGAGTCTCCGAACCAAGTCATAGTCGATGCCAGAACATCGGATACCACTACAGTGGATCCGAAAGTGTTTCTAAGTGTGCTGTTTGATCTTACCTTTTTTCGAGTCCCAAAACCCCATGAAAGTGGTTAGCACTAATATTAGGTTTTTCTACCCATTGAGAGTCAGATACCGAGATAATGGGATTTTGTGAAAAGATCTCGTAAAAATTCAAGGCTAATGTTTCATCGTTGTAGATCGATCATTTGACAGGTCGAAACTAGAGAAGGAACATGCCCTCGGGAGGTTCTCAAGTCCTTATTATCTTGCGACCAGTCATCACGCATTAGTGGAGCGTCTTGGTGATGAAACTGGGCTACTCCCCCCCCCCCACAAAGTTGCACAATTATTTTTTTCCCGACATATTCTTCATTGATGTATTTTGTTCCTAGTTGGTAATCAAGAAAGGAAGCAAGGAGAAGTAGACATGGATCGGTTCTCAGGCCACATTTACTTCCACACACAACCCATTGATGATTAATTGTTGGCTGTATAGGGTCAGTGGCGGAGCGTGACCAAAATCGAAGGAGGGGCAAATTGTACCTTTTCAGATTTTTTTTATCTATGCACCTAAATTTTCCAGTAATTTCAAATTCTATTCATCACGATGAGAGATGATTTTCAAGCGTGAAATGCACTTAATCTATTGATTTATGTAGAAATAGACATAGCAAGCAATTGAGGAAAATATTTTTTGGCCAAGATCCACATATTTGGCCCCCAGTAATTTCTTGATTCACTAGAAATTGGCATAGTAAGAGACTTCTAGTTCTATTTGTAACAAAAAAAAAGAATATCTGACCCAAGGTCAATCCACTGGCAGAGCAAGCAAAAAACAGGAATCAGTCAACGGCCCAAGCCCCAAGGTAAAACAAAAAATAACCTACCACTAAACGGGATTGCTCTCGTTAGATTTGGGTAATGTACTATACTAATCGACCAATTTTGTACACCCAGTGATGGACACAGCTACCAACAGGGCAACAGTGTGGAAGTAAACGCGATCGAGGTCTGTTCTGCTTTGCTCCCCTGTGCTCGATTACCAACCAGGAACAAATGACGTCGATGCAGAGTAGGAGTATGCCTAGAAAAATACTTGAGCAACTTTTGGAAGGGGGGGGGGCAGCAGCCCAGTATCGCCTCCAAGGCGCTCCGCCGGTGTATAGGGTGTGCTCTGTGTCCATATCAATTGATTCCTAGTGTTTTTGCTTGCTAGCATTGGTGGATGGATTGTGGGTTCAGATACTCTTTTTTTTGTTACAAATAGAAATAGAAGTCTCTTACTATGTCAATTCCTATGTGAATCAAAAAACTTATCACCAGACATATGAGTTGATCTTGGTCAAAAAATACATTTTCCCCGCTTACTTGCTAGGTCTATTTCTGCGTAAATAAAAAAATTAAGTGCATTTTAAGCTTAAAAATCATATCGTAATGTTCATAATAGAACTTAAAATTACAGGAAAATTTGGGCGCATAGTTTATTGTATACTGAACTCGAGGCAAACTAAAATAATTACACTTTATACTCAACTTCTATACTTGTATATATTTATTTTTTGAATGCTACAAAATTAACGAGTACTATGGTTTTCGTTTGAATGTCATGGTTTTCGTTTGAATGTCAGGGTGTAATGATATTTATTGTACAATTGTAATCAAAATTCAAAAGTAAACTTGTATTGTGCTAAATTAAATTGATATTTTATATCAAAGGTTTCATCTTGAGTTGTTTTAAATAGTTGCATAAAATATATTGTGCGTTGGGTATTCATGAATATTCGGGAAGCGTACATCTAATAAATATCTTAATTTCATTTACTAGTACTACCTCCGTCTCGGTTCATAGGGCATGCGCGTACATCTACATCTTATATTTGATCAAAATAATAAAAGATATATATTATAAAATATATATCATTAAAAAGCTTAGATATTATATTTTCTAATGATTCAATTTTTGTATTTTACAATTGATATTATGTTGACTAAATTGATAATCCAGGGATACGCGTAAGCTCTATGAAATGAGGCTGTGGAAGTATGTGTCTATCGATACTTTTAGAGTGCAAAATGAACGCATGATGTAGTATAAATATTGGATATGCTCTTCGGCCATGAGCTATCCTCCCGCTATTTATTGAAGGGTGTGACTAATTCTTAATCGATATGAAAGTAATTCTCACTCAGGTGCTGTCATTAAATGTTACTTGCAATGACTAGCAAGAATTACAAAATAATTAAACAATCTAGAGCATTTTTCGCAGTTGCATCTTACATTCGAACTTATAACTAGCACGAACCAATCTAACGATCCTGAATTTATTTCGCAGCTGCAAACGAATGTATAACTAGATAAATCTGAGTTGCGCCTACAACTCATATTAGCATGAAACGCAATGCAATCTTACAAACTAGGAGTGAATCGAGAATGATCGAAACCGTTTATTTGAAATAGGTTGTTCCGCATGTAATAGGAAATAGTAAGGTTTGGACTTCGTTTTCTAAGGACATCTCCAACGCGGCGGCGAACCATCCCGTGCCCGCGCGTTCGGATGGGTCGAACCGGATAAAAACGTGGCCCAGCGCGCCGACCCATCCCTAAAACGAATGGCCGCAACGTCTGGGACGACCCAAAGCCAGCCCAAATCTGGGCCGCGTTTGCGTGGCCGCGGACACGGAGGGCTGCCCTCTCGCGTCCTCCCCTTGTCCTCCCCTGGCCCGCCTGTCTGCCTCCCAAAACACACCCACTCCACTCCACTCCCAAAACCTAGAGATGGCCGACGAAGCTCCTGCCGCCGCCACCACCACCATCGGAGACGAGCCCCAGCTCGTGGCCGTTGTCGCTCCTGCCGTGGACGAGGCTCCTGTCCTGGACGCTCTGATGGTCCCGCAACCGGCAACGAAGAAGGCGAAGCCCGAGGTCACCGCGGAGCAGAGGGCGATCGAGAGCAGGAAGCGGGCCGACCGGCGCAGGGCGCACGAACAACGAAAGAAGGAGGCCACTGCCGCGAAGGAGCAGCAGAGGGCGGCCGAGCAGCTCCTCCAACTCCAAACGGAGGCGAAGACGAAGGCCTTGCAAGAGTATGCCATGCTCTTTTACGGCCACGCCGCGCTCGCTCAGCACATGATCGTCGCGGGCGCCGGCACGGCCTCGGCTAGAAGCTCCGCCTCGTCCGTAACCCGGCCCCTTCCACCAAGGTCAACAGCCCCGTCGACTGCCCCGTTTGGGTACACGCCCGGCGCACAGGAAATGGTGGCGCAGTCGGGGCGGTACTTGTACCCTTCACGGGATGGGTCACCGGAGGTGGGCGAGTCCATGACGGGGTCGTCGCCTTCGTCCATTGACCTCAACCGTGCGCCGGCGCACTCCAAGGCCCCCAAGCACCTGGGAGCAGTAGCGACGACCAGTGCCCGCAACATGTTCGACGAATTGTCGGGCGAGTGCGCTGCCATCTATGGAGGCAGCGTCCACCATGCAGGTCCCTCCGTCTTATCCATCGACGATGCCGACCACCATGCCATATCGGTCGACCGAGCAGGCTCCCCCGCAACCTCCCATTGACATAGAGGAGGACACCACTGGCCATCCCGCCACCATGAACATCGACCAGGAGCCGTTGTTCGGTGACGAGCTCACACAAGCCACAGCTGCGCAAGCTCGAGGTCGCCGGGTTAGCAAAAGAACCAACAACTACACGACGCTGGAGGACAAAATGCTCGTCGACGCATGGTTTGACCATTGGGGAAGATCCATTGACATGTGCCGAGCAGAAGGGGACCGCCTTCTGACACCAGATCCATGACTACTTCGATGTCCAAAAGAGAAAGCTTGAGATTGAAAAGGTGAAACTCAAGACGAAGGCTAGGGAAATTGAGCTCAAAGAGAAAAAATTGGAGCTCATAGCAACGGCAAGGGCCAAAGAGGTGGAGTTAAAGGAGAAAGAAGTTGAGCTGAAACGGCAAGCCAATGACAACATGATCATGAACGCCGACTTGACCACCATGAATAAGGTGAAAAGAGCTTGGTTCGAGAAGAGGCAGAAGAAGATCCTAGAGCGCACAAATTGAGTTGACAATCTCAATTTGTAATTTTTATATTTGTTCAAACTATGACTCATACATTTCGTTTCTTGATCATGCTACATTTTATTTGATATTATTCTACTCCCTCCGTCCATAAATAGATGTCTTATGTCTATCTAAATTTGGATGTATCTATACACTAAATAGTGTCTACATACATCCAAAACTTGATAAATCTAAGAAATCTATTTATGGACAGGTGTAGTATATTTTTTAGATATTATTCTATATTTTTTAGATATTATTTATAAGTATATGTGGCCAAGTGGCTTATTTCTTTGAAAAATAGGTCAAATGGGCAAATAGGTGGCCGCTATGTTGTGTGCAGAGTGCGACCTAAACGGACAGGCGGACGCAGGACACTATCTACGTGTTCGCGCGGCCATCCAAACGGTCCAAAACGAACGACCCAGTTTGTCTGTTTGGGTAGCCGCGTTGGAGATGCCCAATGCCTTCGTTTACCAGCACATGCGTGAAAGGATCGTATGCCGCACCTAGAGGGGGGGTGAATATGTGCTAACCAATTTTTAGTTCTTTTTCAATTTAGGTTTGACACAAAGGTAAATTCTCTAGATATGCAACTAAGTGAATTTACCTATATGACAAGGTTATCAACTAGGCAAGATAGAGCTACGCAATATATAGGAGATAGAGTGGGATAGAGGTAACCGAGAGTGTAGCACGCGTTGACACGGAGATGATTCCCGTAGTTCCCTTCCTTTGCAAGAAGGTACGTCTACGTTTGGAGGAGTGTGGTTGCTACGCAAGCCAAACCAACAGCCACGAAGGCTTCACTCAGATCTCCTGTGAGCAACGCCACGAAGGCCTAGCCCACTTCCACTAAGGGATTTCCTCGAGGCGGAAACCGGGCCTTTACAAGGTTCTTGGGGCACACATCCACAACTGAATTGGAGGCTCCCAAATCTGTAACAATACAACAATCAACAACAACACATCAACAACAAGTCAACTAGGGAACCAAATAGGAACACTAGCATGAGATCCCTCAAACAAGTGAGGGGGAAATGAAGAACGCTTCGGTGAGGATGTAGATCGGTGGCTTCTCCTTCGAATCCCCAAAGATCAAGAGCTTTGGTTGGGGGAGGAAGGAGATCTTGCAAATCTTGTGTTTCTTGAGGTGGCTCTAATGGTGGTGTAGCTTGGCAGAGTTCTTGAGCAATGATTGAGCAAAGCACCAAGGTAGGAGAAGGGGGTATTTATACCTCCCTTCAAAATCGAGCCGTTGAGTTTCCGGGGGGGATATTCCGGCCTAAGAAAGGGCCGGATAATCCGCCCCGGATAATCCGGCCTACGGGACAAAAGTGTGACATTGTCCGGCCAAATATCCGGCCCTATGCCGAGCCACATTTCTTCCAGTCCTTAGCCAAAAATGGGGGGGCCGGATATTTCCAAAATATCCGGCCCGGATATTCCGGCCCTGGTACAATACCGGGACAATATCCGGGCAAATGTCCGGCCCCCATACTGAGCTGCTTTTCCTCGAAGACTTAGCCAAAACAGGGGGCCGGATATTTCAACAATATCCGGCCCGGATTATCCGGCCTACCCATCATATTCTGAAATCTTTTGGCAGATGATCAAATCCAACATACATGCATAAATATCTATGTAATCCCTGTACCACTTAAACAATCATTAGTGTATCACATACATTGACATCAAACACACAAAACATAATATGAGAGATGTTCTTTCAATCTCCCCCTTTTTGGTGTTTGATGACAATATACGGATTTGCAAGAGAATAACTATAGAGACAAACATGATGGCAAAAACATAGAGGCACTCCCCCTACATGTGTGCATATAAGTAATTTGCATTTGAATACAAATACACAACACATAGGATTGAGTTGCCTCAACACTAGAGATATCCATCATGAGCTCTAACACAAGGCATAGACAAATATGAAGTTGAGGTAGGATGCAAGAAGTCATACCCATGTGTAGATATAAGATACGGAGATATAACATCACACATAATATAGCATCCTTGATCTCAACAAATAGAAATCCGAAAACCATAACAATGTCTCACACTTAACAATGTCTCACAACACATAGCACATAGTTTTAAACGAGACACAACCAAAGCAAATAGTGCAAATACGAGGGAGCACAAGCAATAAAGGAATGGTAAACGCAAATGCTTGTGCCCAAACCATGCAAATCCCCGAGATAGTTCCTAATAGAACACTTCTCCCCCTTTGGCATCGAAACGCCAAAAAGGGGACAAGCGCGATGCTACTCGTCCCATGAGAATCACTCGGAGGCATAATCATCATCGGACTCGTCTGCCGCTTCCTCTTCATCCTCATCAGTATCAGGTGCATCCGGGGAGCGGCGAGAGGTGTTGGACCTATGAAGGCAGTCATCAAGTTCACTCCATGGAACCTGTGCAGAGTGCCATGCACTGTAACCCTGGTGAGCTGGAGGCTGAGGCGGGGGTCCTTGATCACCACTGAGCTTGTGAAGAATAACCGCCTGAGTGTGCTTAATTTCAGAACGCTCTCGGCTAGCAGCATAGTTTTCCTTGTGTATCTCGATGTTCATGCACAAGATGTGACGCTGAAACCAACTAAGCCGGCTCACTTGCTTCCTCATAGCCGGGACATCAGGGTGACGAGCAGGAGCAAAGCCACTGGAGCGAGCATCACGCATGAAAGTGTCAGGAGCAGGTACGGCTGAAGAGACTGGCTTAAGCTTGTAGGGCTTCTTGACATGGTGCTTCACCAAAGGATACCCACTTATGTCTTCACCAACCTTAGCAACAGAGTTGTTGATGAGAAGCTGAATGTAGGGAGCATAGGGTATGGTGGTCCGGGAGACCATGGCATCATGGATCTCATGGAAGATAAAGTCCATGATATCAAGAGTGTAGTCCCGTTCTTCATTCTCATCACGAGCACACTTATAGCTGAGGTGCATAAGGTCCACAAGGGTTCCCCGAAGAGCATCATTGTTGCCACCACTTGGGCAAATGGTGGCCCGAAAGAACCGAAGCAACTGACTGTATATGGGAAGCAGCCCCTTAGCTTGACCAATCTTTCCCGCTGAGGTGTAGAGATGCACAAGAGCATTCTTATCTGTCTGTTGTGGTCCATGAAGTCGACGACCCCCATCAACAGGAACTCCAAGAACACCAGCAAACTGACGCAGAGTGGCACTGCAGTGAGTGGAGCCAGTCATCCATTCCATGGTGTGTTCCTCATCTTTCCTGATTGCCAAAGTGGCAAAGAACTGCTTCACCAAAGCTGGGCTAAAGTCACACTGAATCTTCATGATATCATGCA
Source organism: Lolium multiflorum (assembly GCA_030979885.1). Classification (NCBI taxonomy): domain Eukaryota; kingdom Viridiplantae; phylum Streptophyta; class Magnoliopsida; order Poales; family Poaceae; genus Lolium; species Lolium multiflorum. Next base: position 257,481,068 of record CM061753.1, read on the forward strand.
GGCCCAACTTTCCAGCTACCCAGATAGCATCTTCAAAGTGATCGTTGACTGCCAGAATGTCCACATCGATAGCTTGCATGGGTCTCAGATTCTTCATGGGCTCATAGATGTCCATGAAGATGAACTCCTGCTCAGCGCACCAATATCTCCTGCCCGCTATGTCTTCATCCCTTGGGACATCATCATACCAGTTCTTCTGACGGATAGCGGAGTAAGAAACTGGGTCCATGGTCTTGTAGTTCTCCCTCACTTCCTTGTTCTTCCGCCTTGAAGTGACGGACTTGCGAGGTGCATTGGGGGCAAACTCATCACTAGATCGATCATGCCTTGGGCGTCTCCGACCACCCCGAGAAGCACCACCTGTGAGAAGCAAAGGCGGGTAGCAAAGGAAAGGTAATGCTCATAAGTCATGTAAGATACAGTAATATACTCGAGAAACATGCTATAAGTTGGTACAAATCGAGACATGAGAGATTGAAGCCAAGCTGCAACGGCGATGAAGCTCCAGGCCGGATAATCCGGTGTCCCCTGGGGGCGGATAATCCGGCCAGGCCGGATAATCCGGCCTGCTCGTGGGGCGGATAATCCGGCCCTGCGAGATTTGCAGTTTTTCAATCAAAAACATGTCTAAGACTAGATCGGCCTCATAGCATGCAAGAGGAGTACATTACAAGAGGTTTGGAACAACTAGACATCAATTCCACCAAGAAAAGAGCACATATAAAACACAACATCTAGGGTTAGAGATTGTGAATCATACCCACATCCATTGTGGAAACCGCTTGGAGGAGAAGATGGCTAGGGAGGAGATGCACCCGATCCACCCACGAACTCCGAGAGGGGGCGGACGGAGCGTCTCCGGCGAGGAGGAGGAGGTCCGGCGGAGAGAGGAGAGAGAGGCGCAGAGGCGCGTGGGTGTGGTGTGAACCGCCCCCGCGGCCTCGTCCTCAACCCTTTCAAGATCTGGAGCCGGATAATCCCCTAGTTTAGGCGGATAATCCGGCCTAATCCGATAATCCGGGTCGCCTGGGGCCGGATAATCCGGGGTTCTGAAAGATTTCAGAATCACGGGGAATCCGTCCCATCTTTCGTTGGTTATTTGCAAGACTCATGTGTGATGCAATAAAGTATCACGTCACATATAAGGTGCAAATTTACCAATAAGATGGAGCGACCTAGATCATCCGACCGAAACACCTCAAACTCCAAGTTTTTACCAAACATGACAAATGAGCAAGATGGAAATGGCTTATGGTAGGGAGTAGGCTTAGGTTGAAGAAGATACAAACTGTTAATGGTACATGATCACTCAAGTTTGCAAGATATGAGCAAATAAGGCCAAACTAGAGTGATTTCCCATAAGAACATGGAGTTGTCAAATAAAAGGCGATAAGACTCAAATAACTCCAACTCTTCACAAAGAAGAGTGTGGTGGCCTAGGCCACCATATATGAGTGTTATGGCATGGCACCGCGAAGATGTATCTTGGGCCCAAAACCACTACTCATCATTGAAGCTCACATATCATTATATGATATAAAGAGAATGATTTCTTTTAATGTTGGCATTATGGGGGGAGGGATAGCTCAATAGTTTAAACCGCACTCCCCCTATTTCCATGCCCACATCTAAACCAAATAAAGTTTTGAGACAAAGGTGTGTTTGCAAGATGGTCAAGCTATACTCCTTGAATCAATGATATTTAGCTCATTCCTCAAATAAGAGAACCTTGCTTCATCAAGAGGCTTCGTGAATATATCGGCAAGTTGATCTTTGGTAGGAACATAGATGAGCTCAATATCACCACGGGCAACATGATCCCTAATGAAATGATTCCGGATCTCAATATGCTTCGTTCTTGAATGTTGCACCGGATTATAGGCAATCTTGATGGCACTTTCATTGTCACATAATAGAGGCACTTTGTCACAAATGACACCGTATTCCTTTAAAGTTTGCCTCATCCATAACAATTGAGTGCATCCACTTGCGGCGGCAACATATTCGGCTTCGGCGGTGGAGAGAGATATACAATTTTGCTTCTTAGAAGACCAACACACCAAGGACCTACCAAGGAATTGGCAAGCCCCGGAAGTTGATTTCCTATCATCCTTGTCACCCGCCCAATCCGCATCGGTATAACCATTGAGAATAAAACTTGAGCCCTTGGGGTACCAAATACCATATCTTGGGGTATCAACCAAATATCGAAAGATTCTTTTGAGAGCCATCATGTGGCTCTCCTTAGGAGAAGCTTGATACCTTGCACACACACCAACACTCAACACTATGTCCGGTCTAGATGCACAAAGGTAAAGCAAGGATCCAATCATGGAGCGGTATACCTTTTGATCCACCTCTTTACCATTGGGATCTAGTGCAAGATGACATTTGGTAACCATAGGAGTGGCCACGCCCTTCAACTCGGTCATCTTGAACCTCTTGAGCATGTCTTGGAGATATTTTGCTTGATTGATGAAGGTTCCTCCTCTCAATTGCTTGATCTCAAAACCAAGGAAGAACTTCATCTCTCCCATCATAGACATCTCAAACCTATCGGTCATAAGCTTTGAAAATTCATCATTGAAAGCTTTGTTAGTAGAGCCAAAGATAATATCATCAACATACAATTGGCAAACGAAAAGCTCCCCATTAACCCTCTTAGTAAAAAGAGTGGGATCGATTAACCCAACATCAAACCCACGGTCTACCAACAATTCTTTAAGGTGCTCGTACCAAGCTCTAGGAGCTTGTTTGAGACCATAAAGTGCTTTATCAAGCTTGTAGACATGGTTAGGAAAGTTGAGATCCTCGAACCCCGGGGGTTGCTTAACATACACCTCTTCATGCAAAGGACCATTAAGAAATGCACTTTTAACATCCATTTGTTGCAACTTAAAGTTATGATGCGATGCATAAGCAAGAAGGATACGGATGGACTCAAGACGAGCCACGGGAGCATAGGTCTCTCCAAAGTCAATTCCTTCAACTTGAGAGAAACCTTGAGCCACCAATCTTGCCTTGTTCCTCACAATATTTCCAAACTCATCTTGCTTGTTCTTGAATATCCACTTAGTGCCTATAACATTGCGGCACTCCTTTGGCTTCTCTACTAAGGTCCACACTTTGTTGCGCTTGAAGTTGTTGAGTTCCTCATGCATGGCTTCCACCCAATCCGAATCTTCAAGGGCTTCAAATACTTTCTTGGGTTCCACAACGGAGATATAAGCATGATGATTGCTAAAGTTAGCCAATTGCCTTCTTGTGGAGACCTTTGCCCTTACATCACCAAGAACCTTGTCATGTGTGTGTTCAAGACGTTCAAGTTGCCTTTCTCTTCTTGCTAGACGACGGGCCTCGATCTCCTCCTTGGTAGGCCTTGGAGGTATCACTTGATCAACTTGATCATTTGGGTCCCCGTCTTGACCTTCAATTTGAGCTTCCTCAATTACTTGAGAATGCTCAACCTCATGTGCTTGATCTTGGACAATGTTTGGTGAAGTGCAAATATCAAATGGTTGATCTTGAATGCTTGGTTGATCTTGTCCTTGATCTTGTACATGAGAGGGAGGGTTTTCTTCTTGTTCTTGGGTTGGTGCATCATTAGCTTCACTTGATGGGGTTTGTTGATGTTGAGAGGATGAGGGCTCCACCGTGGTAGAGCATAGTCCTTCCCGAGACGCCACACCGTGTCCCTCAATGGGGCGGAAAAATCCCACACCCATTCTTACTATGGCATCTTGAGGTATTTCATCACCTGCACATACATCAACTTGCCCCACTTGGGAGCCATCATTTTCTTCGAACTTCACACTACAAGATTCAATGATAATCCCGGAGGATACATCAAAGACTCTATAAGTGTGAGATTCGGCACCGTAACCAACAAATATACCCTCCAAAGCTTTAGGAGCAAATTTAGACAAACGAACTCCTTTGATTTGGTAGAAACACTTACAACCGAACACCTTGAAGTATGAGATATTAGGCTTGTTGCCGGTGAGTATTTCATATGGAGTCTTGTTCAATCCCTTACGGAGATAGAGCCGGTTAGAAGAGTGGCAAGCGGTGGAGATGGCTTCGGCCCAAAAGTTATAGCGGGATTTATACTCCGCCATCATAGACCTTGCCATATCCATAAGAGTCCGGTTCTTCCTCTCCGCAACACCATTTTGTTGAGGGGTGTAAGCAGCGGAATATTGATGACGAATCCCCTCATCACTAAGAAAATCATTGAGTGTGTAGTTCTTGAACTCGGAGCCGTTGTCACTTCTTATTGCCATAATGAGGAGGTTGTGTTGGCGTTGCACCTCGGTGGCAAAGTCAATGAATATTTGTTGAGTCTCATCTTTCGTCTTGAGAAAGTAGACCCAAGTGTATCTTGAGTAATCATCAACAATCACCAAGCAATGTTTCTTCGCACCAAGACTTGCATGAGTAACGGGACCAAAGAGATCCACATGAAGGAGCTCCAAGATCCTCTTGGAAGAGATGATAGTCTTGCTTGGATGCGGAGAGTCATGCATTTTGCCTTCAACACAAGCCCTACAAACACGATCTTTGGCAAAAGAAACACTTTCCATTAGTCCCACAATATGGTTCCCCTTGTGAAGACTTTGCAAAGTTCTCATGTTGACATGGGCTAGGCGGCGATGCCACAACCAACCCACATCCGCCTTTCCGAATAGGCACATCGCACTTGAAGTGGTGGTCCCCGAAAAGTCCACCACATACAAGTTATGTTCGCGATACCCAACGAAAGCGACTTTTAGAGTCTTGCTCCACAAGAGGACCACAATATCATTATCAATAAAGACGGCGAAACCCATCTTGCCAAGGGCGGAAACGGAAAGCAAATTGTAACCAAGGGTTTTGACAAGCATGACATCCACAAGTGTTATGTTGTGTGCAACCACAACCTTGCCAAAACCCAATACCTCGGATGTAGAATTATCGCCAAAGGAGACGGTGATATTGTTTATGTTGGGCCTCAACTCCTTGACGAGGTTCTTGCCGCCGGTCATATGACTTGTACATCCACTATCAAGTACCCATTTTGAACCTCCGGCGGCATAGTCCTACATGAGATCAATTCTTGGATTTAGGTACCCATTTCACAATGGGTCCTCTTTTGTTAGCAACAAGGGTCTTTGGGACCCAAATAGACCAAGCAACATAACCATCATATGGGCCAACATATTTAGCATAAACATCACCATAATAATCTTTAAATAACACATAGTGAGGGTTAGCATTTCCCGCATTATCATCATTAGTGGTGTTGCCCTTAGGGGCTTCACCATTGGTGATATCTTTCTTCTTTTCTTGTGCGGGCTTGGCCTTTTGCTTGTTTGCCTTCTTCGCCTTGGCATTGTAACCTAGGCCCTCCTTCCCATTGTTTGATCTTTGCTTACTCAAAAGATCATCCAAAGAAAGTTTACTTTGGGGAGAGGAGGCCTTAGCAAGTTCATCCTTCAACCTAGCATTTTCCTCAATAATATTTGCATGATCACAAGAAGAGGTAGAGGAACTAGGTACATCATATGAAGCAAGCCTAATTTGAAGTTGCTCATTTGACTTGGATAGGAGAGAGTATTCACTCTTCAAAGCTTTGTGAGCTTTGTCTAGTTCATCTAGATCCTTCACAAGTTTCTCATGATCAACACCAAATTGGGCCTTTTCCTTTTTAAGCAATTTAGTCTTAGCCCTAGCATGATCTCTAGCTTTAGTGAGCTTGTTAATTTCATCTTGAGGATCTTCAAGATTTTCTAGCCTCTCCTCAAGAGAGGCTATAGTTTCTTGACTTTCCTCAAGGGCATTTTTAAGAGCATGGATTTCAAGAGAGTCTTCTCTCTCTATTCACTACAAGAAAAGTTCTGATAGACAACGTCCCAAAATCGTCAACTAAGGGGCATTTTTCGTCGCCTATGGGCCTAACCCGACGATATGGGTTCCGTTGTGGAAACTGCGTCAGGCAAAGTCCAACGACGATTTTTCGGTCCGTCGCGCTTGGCGCCCTTCCGCCACGGAAAATCGGACCGTTGCGGAAGTGTTTTCGGGAGCCCGTTGACTGCGACGTCATGCAAACGACACGTGGCGACGCCGTTAACGCCAGTTAACGGCGTTAACCGCCTGAAACCCCGTGGTAGATGGTAGGCCCACACGAGGCCTGCCACGTCTTAAGCGGGCCGGGCCAGATGACATAGTTTGACCGGTCAACTATATAGCTGGGCTGGTCCATTAGTTACGTGGGCCGGGCTAACCTCTAATGTTGACTGGTCAAAGTTAAATGGGCCGCCCATTTAACATGTGGGGTCCCCCACAGCGGGCCGGCCAAGAAGCAAGTGGGCGGGCCAAAAACACAGTGGGTCCCACTTTCTGTTAAAAGGCCGGCCCATTTAGTGTGTGGGGTCCACCATATAGCAAGTGGGCCGGCCCAACAAGCTAGTGGGCGGGCCAAAAACACATGGCGGGTCCCACTATCCTGTTAAAGGGCCGCCCATTTAGTATGTGGGGTCCACCATATAGCAAGTGGGCCGCCCAACAAGATAGTGGGGCGGGCAACACAGGTGGGACCCACCTTCTGTTAAGGGCCGCCCATTTAGTATGTGGGTCCACAATATAGCAAGTGGGCGGCCCACCAAGATAGTGGGCGGGCCAAAAACACATGTGGGTCCCACATTCTGTTAATGGGCCGGGCCATTTGTTATGTGGGGTCCACCATGTAGAAAGTGGGCCGGCCCAACAGAGATAGTGGGCGGGCAAAAAACACAGTGGGTCCCACCTTACTCTTAAAGGGCGACCCATTTACCATGTGGGACCACCATATAGCAAGTGGGTGGCCCAACAAGATAGTGGGCCGGGCCAAAAGCACAGTGGGCACTTTCCTGTTAAAAGGCCGGCCCAATTAGTATGTGGGGTCCACCATATCGCAAGTGGGCCGGCCCAACAAGATAGTGGGCGGGCCAAAAACACAGGTGGGTCCCACTTTCCTCTTGAAGGGCCGGCCCGTTTAGTATGTGGGGTCCACCACAAAAGCAAATGGGGGCCCAACTAATTAGTGGGCCGGCCCAGGTAGTGGGTGGGGTCCACCTTAAAGCAAGTGGGCCAGCCCAATTAGAGTGTGGGGTCCACCGTAACTCACATGGGCTGGCCCAAGAAGTAAGTGGGCCAGCCCGTTTAGTTGTTGTTTATATGCCGGCATAATATGCGCTTTAGGATTTTGCGGGCAGGCACATATGTGATTTCGATTAATTGGGCCGTTTAAGGGATGGGAATTCGTGATTTAGATACTGAGAATATTTACGCAGCATTGATTTCTGTCGGATAGCCTCACTTACCACAAGCACCAAAGAAAAAATGCGCGAAAGAACTATAAAAACTAACTAAATATTACATCAGCTGCAAGGCATTGAAAAAATATTACAGAACCCAGAGAAATTGAATGGTAATTAAACCTAGCAATACAATGAAGCGATCCGGCAATCTTTTAAGTTGTCCATGCAGCACCTATATCCGAAACAAAGACATTACAAGTTAAGACAACAACAATGGAAAGGCAAAGACACTACAATATTGTTTGCCAAAGAATTTGGAACTCATCATTTCGTCGTTATAACAAGATCATTGTAATGCGCACAATAAGCAAACAAAGAGTGCATGCCGCATACCAACAGCCAATATAACAGAGCATGTTAGAATGAAACAGCAGACTTACTACTGTCGAGTCCCATGCAAACCAACATGTTCAGGGAGTACAAAATTGGCATGAACAACAGAGTAGCAGGCTATAAATTTTGTAACAACGACTGAGCAAGATGAAGTTATGATGGCTACATCTACAGAGCAGGGAATGTAAACCAAAAAATAGAAGTTACGATGGCAAAAGCTAAAGAGGAGGGAATGTGAACCAACATGTGCCAAGTGCAATTACTTCACTTTGGCCGTGAACTAAATAATACTCCTGAACTTATAGTGAAGGGGATGCAAATCAAGATGTTTCGGGATATAAACTTGTAATGAGCAACACATGGAGGATAGTTAATGCTGGAGCTTAGGATGGACCAGATACAGAATATAGTGGGATCACCTGTGAACTTGTATAAGAGGGAATGCAAACCAATATGTTCAGCTTTCCATATGTGAGCGTCATGCCAAGTCAGAGAAACAAGTCAATAATGCAGCTTTTGAAGAACAAGATGGCACGCAAAATTATTATCTAGTAGTATGACAAGTTTATTTGTACTACAGGCTAGATAGCAGAGTGATAGCATGCCAAACTAAGTCCTTACTTTGTTAGCTTACAATGAACTAGATACAAAACAATGGCATCACCTGTAGTACAGGGAATGCAAGCCAACATGTTCATGGAGTAAAAAATTTGCACAAACAACATAGTAGCAGGCCATAATTTTTGTAACAACGACTGAGCAAGATAAAGTTATGATGGCTAGATCTACAGAGCAGGGAATGTAAACCAAATATAGAAGTTACGATGCCAAAAGCTATAGAGCAGGGAATGCGAACCAACATGTGCAATTACTTAAAATTGGCCATGAACTAAATAATAGCAGGATGTTACTATAATACCTACAGTATAATTTTTGTAACAACGACTGAGCAAGATAGAAGTTATGATGGCTACATCTACAGAGCAGGGAATGCAAACCAAAATGTTCAATCGCTTAAAGTTAGCAATGAAGTAGAAAATAGCAACGTGTTACGGTCATAGCTAGGAATGAACTAAAAGAGCTTCAGACAAACAAGCATCTGAACCCAGAACATGGCGCTAAAACAAGGGACTTACATTAGGAGAAGCACTCTGGGGAGTCACAGCAGATCTTCCTAGGGTTGATAGATCCGGTGATGAAGTACGCTACATGTGCTACTTGGGGTTGGAGAGACGGCCATTACACTTCATGGTTACTCATCTCATCTGCAAAAACGTAACGGCGCGTCATTAGCACAAACAGGTTCCCCAAGATTAAACAAGAACTTGCAGGCAAGCAATAGAAAAGCGACAGTAGAAGAGTTTAGATCATGCACTGCGCCGGTGAAGCAGATCCGGTTCATGCACAGCGGTGTCGGTGAGCAAGATCCGATGCGGTGGACGACGGATCCGGCGAAGCGGCTCCGGCGGGGTGGACGATACCGCAGCTGAAGCGACTGCGGTAGACTGCTGGATGAGCATATGGTTTCGAGGTTCGGCGGGGATGATCCGGTCCGGTTGATGACGGCGTCGATGAAGCGGCTCCGGCAGGCAGCCGGATGACGAGGATCGCGAGGGCTCGGGTAGGCCAGGGAAGTCCGGCGGGGATGTTCCGGTGCGGTGGTCGTGGAGGTGGTAGAGAGAGGGACTTGAGAAGTTCCGGTGGGTGGTCTCAGATGAGAGACTGAAGGAAATGTATTTTTTTTGGGAGGGTTTCCGGGCTAGGGAGGTGGTGATCGAAAAAATGACGGGCAAACCCCTCACCAACCGACTTTGCTGTCATCTCCACAGGGGTAGAATGGGAATTTGGAAGCGTGTGAAATTTTTGTATTTTGTGGGCGGGAAGTTTTGCCGCTATGAGATTTTGAATTTCGCTAAGGTACAAGTATAATGATAAAAAATTGTGACACCGTACTAGTACCTCTGTTCATGGCCGAGTGCAAAATCAAATCATCATCACGTTGAATATAGGTCACTACCATGATCATGATCTATCTTCTTAATCCCATTCAAAAATGCGTTTGAAATATTTCAGGATTGGTGGGAGATTTTGCCGCCCGACAGAGATTAAATTAAACCACACGTTCGACAATTCAAACTTGAGACCTTGGCTATGATACCATTTAAGTTCGAACTGATTCAAAAAAGGCTAGGCAATTAATTTATATAACATCCACAGGAACAACTACCAAGTTGATCCCAACCGCAGATAAATGCATCCACCAACAAAAGTCTGAACGGTGCCTTAATCTAAGGAAACATTTCACAAGACCAATGTACTCACTATGTTAGTGTTCATCTCCAATTATCTATGGCATTTTCTTAGTCTTTGGGAGATTATAACGAACTTGATTGGCCTCGTGCAGTAGGGCATCACATGCTTCTAATCTCGATCTCAACATGTCAACTTTTGTTCTTAGCATAGCTGTTGCAACTCGTTCTACTTGGAGTTGTTCCTCCAAAACTTGAGCAGAGAAAGACTTGGACTTGGGCTTCAAAACCCAGCATTTCGCAGGAAAGAGTTTTTGGTGATATCTTTATCTTTCCCGGGTTTTGCCATCTCAAATTTCATATTAGCCAGACAAGTTTTGAGTAGTGTAAAAAGAAAAGTTATTACAGAGAAAAATGCAGATGGTAGATTTAATGTGTACGAACTACTTTTAATCATACAAGTTGACATGCCTGACTATAATAAGGACCATCTATCTTGCTAGCAGGCATAATTATTAATGGGCTACCATGTACGGGAACCGTATCCTCTAACGTGAAGGAGCTAAGTCAGGAAAAATAAAGAAGCAAAGTCAGGCTTCTGTAGCATAAGTACAAGGTTATGCACTGTCTTTAACTAATAAAGGTGATTACTGTAGATGTTTAAAAACTAAACTAAATTTTATTACACCATAATTTTCTCTGCATGTAATTACTTCAAATGCAAGACACAAGTTTGTATTGTGCAAATTAATTTAAATTATTTGGATTTTAGACATATGGTTTGGGGGAAGGAAAGTTAGAGTACTGTAGCTTCTCTAACTTTTCACCTTCAAGTTAGAGTACTGTAGCTTCTCTAACTTTTCACCCATGTACGTAGTCCTTCCAAGAAACAGCCGTTATTGCATTACGAGCAGAAAATAGTTCACACGTGCGCTCAGATTCAAATTTTCAGCATGCAGTCGATTTATGGTTTAATTGAAGTACACATCAGGAAATTATTTCACACAAAATACAGCAGCCACATGGAACATATCTAATTTTAGTACAACAACAAAATTTGCAATTATTACAGACCACGAAATTTTGAACGAAATTTTGAGCAGTAATTAGTTACAGCATTGGCATCAGCAGTCCACTTGACTGAACAACAGAATCAAAGTTTATTTAGACACCTTCAATTCCCAGACACATCACAACTGGCTTACCATGACAAGTGCATAGGAGATTCTTTAGAACATTTTCTGTCAAAGTTTGCCTATTTTTCAATTCATGTATCTCTTGGCGTGTCTTGGCAATTAATTCATCAGCATCTTTGTTTTCCCGCCCAAATATATCAACTGCCTCTTGGAGTGCATCCCCGAAATCTCTTTGTGCCGGATTAAGTTGACCAATAGATACCATGGGCCTATGCGAGCAATATGCACTCTCACTGCTGCTTTGTGAAACATCAATACTTGAGGCATTGGCCCTTGCTTCTGGCATTGTAGCTTTATTTGAAGCCTGAAATTTAGATAAAACAAGTTACAACATCATATGATGCAATAAAAGACCTCCAATTTCAAGAACATCATTGAGCTGATATAACACAACAAGCAATCAAAAATAGAGCCTCGTACATCTATTTCTTCTGGAATGGTTGGTGTACCGGACTCAGTGGACCAATGAGAGCACGTGCCACTGTCACTGTTGCTCTGTGAAATGACCGCAACACTTGATAAATGGGTTGTCCCTACTGACATTACAGCTTTGTTTGCAGGCTGAAACTAAGACAAAACAAGTTAAAATGCAATACAATACAAGGCAAACAAACAGCATTGTTGACATAATTTTGAAAGAACCATGGGCAGATACAACAAAGAAACCAGTTAAGCCACATGCCTCTTAGAACAAACCAAACTAGATCATGGCGATGATGTATACAATGAACCAAGCAACTAGACATCATGTGCCCAATAACGAAGCCAGGTCACTGCACAGAAGAAATCTAGCAAATAGCCAAATACAGTCAAAAGATGTGCATGTTGGATTTGATACTATTAGGAAAATAATGTATGATTGATTTAAGCATGACTCAGATAGTGCCTTCGACATCGCAGAAGGTCAATGCAACAATTAATTGTATGGCTTGTATGAAGTGCCATAACATTTAAATTAAGCATAACGAGGCATTGCTTAATCTGAGAACTGAGTGCTAGCTCAGTGGCAAGGCTTGCGAGTGCGCAGCCAGCCCACCCGGGTTCGAGTCCCAACAGGACCGAATTAAACGGGGTGTTATCTAGCGCGTATAAATTCGCTGCTAGAGAGGTCTCATCATCTATCTCACAACGTATAGACAAGGGAGGGAATCTTCCTACGTTGGTCAACGTTTAGGCAATGCTTAATCTTGAATTCATGATCAAACTCAAACAAAAAAGGGCATATAACAAGTAGCACCATGTGCATCATGTATAATAGATTACTAGAAACTGAATGAAGCAATTGAACATGGAGCGTATTATATAAACAGCCAGATCATTTGAATATGGATATACCACATCATGTCAATGGGACTCAGAAAAACAAAGCTAGACATTTAAACAAGTAATATAACTATTTTTTCACCATGTTTCAAGTAGAATAGGAAGCTAGGTTAGGAATAAAGCAATCATGTTTCAAGTAGAATAGGAAGCTAGGTTAGGAATAAAGCAATAAAAAAACACAAAGTGCATCATTTCAGCTAGGATCATTTCTATCAAACTTCATGCACTAGCCATGGAACAACAGGCAAACTCAATGAAGCAACAGGCAAAAAATTAACATAATAGAATTTCAGGACTTGTATTAACATAGCCAAATCATGTAACTTATACCCAGGCATGCCGGATGCCAGATGGGTCAAAGGCAGTGTGCAATGTTCCATATGGTCATTGTTTATATTTTATTAGATTCCATTAGGCAACTTAGGTAGTGCAACATACAGAAAATGATGCAATTGAACTATGCACAGGAGGTAAATTAACATTCCAAAAAAAACAGGGAACTTACGTGAGCTTTTTTTTGAGTCACACGGACCTCATCGGGTACTTGGACAGAAGAACCTGGTGCCTCACTGTTTCTCCTCTGCATGAAGGAGAGGCCAATTGTAAACAGAAACAGGTCCAAGATATAGAAGTTTGCATTAAGCAATATACAAAAAACAGCAGGTACTTACATGATTATAGGCGAGCTTTACTCTACGTTTATGAGTGTAAGATGTGCCTGCTGCACGTGTAATAATAACAAACAGTTACGAGTCACGGCTTTGCTATAATTAAATTGACACCAAATAGTAGTAGAAGCCATGGTTCAAAAAAGCGTACGCCTAGGTACGCTTAAGCGCGCTTAAGCGCTGAGCGGTTGTCTTCCGCTTCGCTTTTGGCCTAAGCGTTCGATTAAGCGAGACAGGGAATCTGGTCGTGTTTTGTGCTAGAATCTCCTCTATGCGAGTGTTGGTGTGTTGCCTGTGTTGCTCTGCTCCTTGCTCGATGCATTGATGGTGATTAGGTCTGGCTTAGCTGCTTGCTACTCCTCTACTGCTTAGCTGCTTGCTACTCCAGTAAAGCTTAGCTGCTTGTTTGTGTTTGTTACATTGTTTGCTTAGCTGCTTGTGTGTTTATAAGAAATTGGAGCAAAACCGAGGCTAACCAAGGTATTAATCCCCGTATTCCTCAGAAATGTAGCATTACATGCTTAGGATACAAATTTACAGCATATTATAGGGGTATATGTGCCCATCTTGACTTCCCTGTTTCATGTTCGTACGATTTTAGCCTGAGCGCTTAAGCGGCGCTTAAGCTCGCTTAAGCAGCAGTTCCTCTAAGCAGTGCCTCACCGCTCGCTTAGCGCCTAGCGCTTTTTTGAACCTTGGTAGAAGCATTATGACGTGCATAAACATGTAATACAGGATCGCAGAAAGATATCAAACATGATGTAACTAGAGCAGTAGCCTACGGCCAAATAGTGAGAAATTGTAATCGTGTCAATTGTGGACTTGTATAGCCTACCCCAACTTGTTTGGGAATAAAGGCTTTGTTGTTGTTGTTGTTGTCAATCGTGGACATGTAGAGCATTCAACGGCTCATGATTGGTGGCTCATATTTTGTAGAGTTTCAGCGAATGGGTGGGTTAGGTTACTCAGACCACCACACTGTGTATTTATATCATCTGAGTTAGGGTTACAATACTACTGGACATGGGCCTCTATGGGCCTCACACTGGATACAATATTACTACAGCGCTACTACTAAACTCACTCATGGTAACACACCCCCTCAAGATGATCATGGGTAAACAACCATGGCCATCTTGCAACAACAACATGACACATATGACAACTACCAGTAATGAACATTCAGCATAACTCCTAGGATACATGACAGCATTGCACTTTCCATCATCTTGTCATCTCGATTCATCTCTTCATCAGCAGCGAAGATATCCAGCTTCAACCATCTGGGATACGCACAACTCCTAACCATACACGTCCTCAACAACCCCGGCTGCCTCACCACACAAGTTCCGCAGAACCATCCACACTCGCCTCAATGTCCTCAGCCTCTCTTCTCCACTCTGCCCGGCCACCTCTTCCGTCTCTCCCACAAACCCCCAGCCAACTCCTGCCTCAACCATCCACTCCTCAAGCACCCATGCCTATCCCCCGGTCAGGCCTCAACCAGTCTCACCTCAGGCACGCATGCCTTTCCCCTGGACATATCCACAACCATCACCATCACCACTAAACCGCAGCCTCATCAACTCCATCACGACTCAACCGCAGCCTCATCAACTCCATCACCACATATCCTCACAGCCTCACATCTCCATTTTCTCCTCACTTCCACTCGGATGGCGCCTCGTCTGCGCGCCCTGGCCAACCTGGCGTACCGCACCTGGCCACATCGACCGGCTCGCGCTGGTCAACGTCCAGCACCAACCTCCGGCTCCGCCCTGCGCTCAAAGGCTCGCCCCACTCCGCACGCCTCCAACTTCTGCCCCTCACACGGATCCAGATCTCTCTGCCACGGATTCACTTCCTCTTCTCTCCTTTCTAAACCAAAACGATCTTCACCCTCTTCTTTCTCCCCGCGCGAGCAGCCGCCGATCTCACACAGCTCACATCGCTGTGTGTGATAGCCGCAACCGACGCAGAGCACCTGATGCGGCCTCCCGCCGCCTGGATTTCTACATCTCAACGGTGGGTTTTGTGATCAAAGGAAGAACTTGTTTGGTACTGTTTGTGGCGGCTAGCAGGAAGGAAACCTAGGCTCTGATACCATGTAGAGTTTCAGCGAATGGGTGGGTTTGGTCACGGAAAAACATACTTATGCGTCGTGTTTAAACCTAAAGGATGAGGTGGTTATCAACGAAAGCACTTGTAAGTTAGAAATATAGCACGAATTCAGAAATACAGTCAGCTGCAATACTCCTAACAGAACAAAACGCGCAGGGATGTCTGGTTACCTATTTCTGGGCGGCGTTTAGACGTGTTCCGCGTTCTTACGGGTGACGTGGAGGTCGGCGAGGGGACTGCTGTTGCGGTGGGTGCCGGGGAAGCAGATCTTGGGGGGTCGGAGAAGGACATGCTGGGCGGTCGATGAAGTGTTCAGCGCGCCGGCCGAACTAGAAGGTCGGTGAAGCAGATGATGTGCAGTGCACGGTGGCGTCGGTGTCGGCGAAGCTGGTCAGGTGCGGTGGTCGATAGAGTCGGCGAACGAGATACGGTGCGGTGGACGCCGGAGTAGGTGCGGATAGGGCAGCCTCGGGGTTTGAAGCCGTGGCAGCTTGAACGGCGAAGTGCGGCGGCCGGGAAGATCTGGAGGTAGGCAAGAGGGGCGGTTTCTCTGAGGGCTTGCGGGCGAAACTAGGGCGAAGCTGGGCGATAGAGGAGTAGAAGGGAATTTCGCAGTCCTTCTTTTGAGGAAAAAAATATTCGCAGATCTGAAACTTTGCGGCGCGAGATATTTGGGCGTTGGCGGGGAATTTTACCGCTCGATGATATTAAATTTTGGCTGCAGTAGGTTTTTTTTTTAGAGTATGTAATAATAATAAATAGTAGGCCCTACTAGTACTGTACGTCTGTTCAGGAATCCAAGGGGGTAGAGGTAGAGGTATAGATATATAGACAATATAGAGATATAAGAAATGGCGGGGGCTAGCGGAAATGCACTTTGCCTCATAGGAGCATATGCTCCCATTATGTGAATCCATATTTCAAAGTGTCAAAAAATTCTAAACTAAAATTTTACATGTATATCTAGACATTTTATGTTGGTACACAAGTTTTCTCACAAAAAAATTATGTGGCTCCTATAAAAAAGACAAATTTTGATGTTGTAACACGACTACGTACAGTATATTTTTTGCCTTTTTTTACACGCCACACAAAATGTCGTTTTTCCACGAAAACTTGTGAACGAACATATGATGTCACAATGTATACCAAAAAAATTAACATTTATATAATTTTTTTAATCATTTTCTATAATTGGTGCATATGCACGCGTGTGCCAAAACGCCACCTCCGCAGGCTAGGAGTTTCTAAACTTCTTATGGCACATCAAATAAAATGTTGTTCAAACAATAATAATAATGTGCTTATGATTGTTACTCCCTTCCACCATGAATAAAGTCCACATCGGTTTCGTGTCAAACTTTGACTCGAGATTTAGGTACCCACATGATAGTGCTAGTATCATAGCTAGTATCATACACATTGGTCCCACAAAAATGTTGATGTGGCAGCTAATTAAGTAGGAGAGAGGAGATTAGTGTAACATAGGTAGATACTGTATCATAGCGCAAACAACGAGAAAACTTAATGCTAAACAAATCTTGTACACAAATTTGCATTGAGATTCTAAAAAATAATAAATGTAGCATTACTATGATACTACTCCATGATACTACCCACTATAGAAATAGTATGACCAGCCTAATTTTATGACATCCGCAAAATATACCATTGGAAAGTTCATCGAAACAAGCATCCGATGATATAGTTTTGAATGACATGCAACTCATAATTGGCGGGCCCAAGTATTAGTCTAAGTTTGCCTCTGAAAACAAATTGGCATTGTACTCTAGGACAAAGGGAGACTACTCGCAATGGCAATATCATAAGTAGTATCATGCACTACATGCATGCAAAATGTTGATGTGTCATATCAGTTAATGATGAAAGAGACGATAGTGGTATCATAGGTAGATATCGTATCATATCATGTAGAACTAGAAAAATTACTGCCAAACAAATCTTGTACACACTTTTGTATTGAGATTCTACAAATCCCTAAATACATGTAACATATTATACTACTACATGATGATAATATGGACTGTGAAAATAATATCGTACATTAGTATCATATGTATGATACTATTATATGATACTCCCCATTGTGACTAGTCTAATAATAACAATAGTACTCAAATTTGTCTTGTCCCTCGGGTGTTTAGAAGTATATGTTCGGTCCCTCACGTATTTAAGAATTATGTTTGGCCCCTCAACTCTAATGTGGTCAAAATTGAGCACTTGAACACTTAGTTAGGTCTAGCAATGATAAAAACTTGATTGGTCTGTTTATTATTTGTTATGTGGCACGGCGGCAAAGCATTTTGCTAAATCTCAAGCACACATAGTTGGGGTCCATTAGAGGGACTAATTAAATCAAAGTACAATGGATTATGAAAGCAGGTTTTATCATTGATTAGCTTTGCAACGGCCTATCAACTGTAAGTGTTGCATGTGTTCTAAAGAACTATGTTCATCGTCACAGATCAAGAGGAGTACGCAGTGGAGGACGCACAAAACAACCGTAGGCCAGGTGGGCACACCTTACTAATTTTCTTTTTTCCACTTTATATGTGATAATTTTTTACATAATTAATTAACTAAAACATTTTAAAATAGGGTGGGCCATTCAACCCAAACACCATGTTGCGTACGTCGCTGAGGGTAAGGGGTAGTCTAAGGGGGCAATGTAAGACCTAATTAAGTGTTTGAGGTTAGTTATGGACCGCTGTTATACCTAATTGTGTTTGAGGTTAGTTAGGGACCTTATTATACATAATTAAGTGTTAGAGGTGAGTTCAAATAATAATATATAGTTGGGGTCTAAAGTTCACCAACGTATGCAACACACGAGCTGCCAAATGTGTACTTAATTAACCCTATTAGGAAAACACAAGATTATCTCATTCAACAAAATATTAGGAAAGTGTATCACAATTGTATTTATCCCTTATCTCTCTCATGTTAACCGAGACAAGAGTTCGTTCTAGGTCAGCTCTACGACAATTAGCGTCGCAAGGGTGGTAACATAGGTGTGCAGTTGCGAAAGTTTTTTCCCAAGTTATCGACTTCCTCAATCCACACTTAATATTTGTGCATGCGGGCCTAAGTATATGGTACTACTTAGTTCTATTCCTAGTATATATGTTGGGTGACTTAGAAAAATCATACTTCGTACATGATTCCTTCGAAAATCCTTTAGGGCTTCTTTGATTCATATTAGGTTGGTATAAGATAATAGGATTTAGATCTTATAGGAATATTTCCTACACTAGTAGTTTGATTCATATGAACATATCCAATAGGAAATAATCCTATAGGAATCATCAAGTAGTGCAAATCCTAGTATAGGATTAAATATTTGGTCCTACCTCATGGAAAAATTCATTTGGCGCAATCAAACGCAACTCATCTTATTATAGGATTTAACTACACATGTCATCCCAAATCCCAATCCTACATTCCTACTCCTATGATTTCCCTATCCTGTGAATGAAAGGAGCCCTTAAAATCAAACTATCCCGCACCTCGTCGATTCGTATAAAACCGACTCTAGCCAACAACTCTTCGCCCGACCTTTCTTCTTCACCATCAGGCCACCACACACTGTCATTTTCCATTGCAACGCATTTAGGGTGTGTTCGGTTCCAGAACCAAGTGGAATGGAATGGAACCGTTCCGCACCTAGAGCCCATTCTTGTGTTCGGTTGTGGAATGGAACGGAACCGAGTGGTTCCTCGAAAGGGAATATTCTCCCCATATGCAGAATGCACCCATTCCACCGAATCGGTGGAATGTGGTGGAACGGCTGTTACTTAGCCGCTATTAATTACAAAGCACTTCACTAATCCAACCAAAAAAATTATTAGTTGTTGTTAATTATGATTTTGAGATTAAAAAGGCCACTATTAATTACGATATTTAGACAAAAGATTAAACTTTAACTTCATTCCGTTCTACTCTCCAAATTCCCCGACCATACAAAAAATAACATTAATTACGATTTTAAGATTAAAAAGGCCATTAGGCGTTGTTAATTACGATTTTAAGATTTAAAAGGCTATTTGCCATTGTTAATTACGATTCTTAGACAAAAGTTTAGTTTAACCACATTCCGTTCTGCTCTCCAATTCCTCCAACCGAACAAAAAACAGTACCATTCTGTACCTCCTTTTTGTCCAAACCGAACGCGGGGATGGAACCATTCCATTCCTCTGGAAAGGAACCATTCCTTACTAAAATCTTCTTGTGCCACCTCCCAGTTTAAAGGCCTACTCGCATAACCCTACAGCTCTGCACTCGCGTGGGCAACCGAACACACCTACATCATCAATGCCCCGCGTACTTATCCGCACCGCCTACAGCTCTGCACTCCTATGACCTATCCATGGCTGGGCAGTCAAAAAAAAAGCTGCGTCACCTGGGAAATCAACAAGCCGCGCAAGCAAGTCGCAAGCATCATAAATTCCGAATCAATGCCTAGCTACAGTCTACCTGGCCTCCTCCCAACTCATTGTCCTTGAGGCCTTAACAAAGCCTTCTAAAAGGGTTTTATCAAAATATTCCATATGGATTAGTAAAAAAAACGCACCTGCTAAAGATTCATATATGCCCATTTGAATCTTGGTCAAATCCTAGGTTTGACCATGATTTAAACAAGTTTAAAACATGAATATGAAAATTAAGCATGTATCCTTCGTAGTCACTCCAAAATGAAGCTCTTGAGAGGGTTTTTGAAATTTCCATGTTTGAAACCAAAAAACCACGTACTTCTCTTCATGCTTGACTTCATAAGACAGAGTTTGGGGTTAGGGGTAGCTTGATACATGATTTTTCTCGTTTGAATATGTCTAGACCTTGTTATCAACTTAATTGAATGCTTACTATATATATGACATAAGAAGACTATGTGCATTGGTTTTTCATTTTATTGTTTTTTTAATTTTATGCCCATTTGAATCTTGGTCAAATCCTAAGTTTGACCATGATTTAAACAAGTTGAAAACATGAATATGAAAAATTAAGCATATATCCTTCTTAGTCACTCCAAAATGAAGCTCTTGGGAGGGTTTTTGAAATTTCCATGTTTTAAACCAAAAACCACATATCTTCATGCTTGACTTCATGAGATAGAGTTTAGGGTTAGGGGTAGATACATGATTTCTCTGGTTTGAATATATCTAGACCTTGTTTATCAACTTAATTGAATGCTTACTAATGTGACATAAGAAGACTATGTGCCTTGATTTTCCATTTTTTTGTTTTTTGAATTTTTATGCCCATTTGAATCTTGGTCAAATCCTAGGTTTGACCATGATTTAAACAAGTTTAATAAAACATGAATAGGAAAAATTAAGCATATATCCTTCTTAGTCACTCCAAAATGTAGATCTTGGTAGGGTTTTTAAAATTTCCATGTTTGAAACCAAAAACCACGACTTCTCTTCATGCATGCTTGACTTCATAAGACAGAGTTGAGGGCTAGGGTAGCTAGATACATGATGTTTCTGGTTTGAATATGTCTAGACCTTGTTTATCAACTTAATTGAATGCTTACTATATGACATAAGAAGACTACGTGCCTTGGTTTTTCATTTATTTTCATTTATTTTGAATTTTTATGCCCATTTGAATCTTGGTCAAATCCTAGGTTTGACCATGATTTAAACTAGTTTAAAACATAAATATGAAAAATTAAGTATCTATCCTTCTTAGCCACTCCAAAATGAAGCTCTTGGGAGGGTTTTTGAAATTTCCATGATTGAAACCAAAAACCACTTCTCTTCATGCTTGACTTCATAAGTCAGGGTTTAGGGATATATATATAGGGGGTACATGCATGATTTTTCTGGTTGGAATATGTCTAGAACTTGTTTTTCAACTTGAGCTTATCTAGAGCTTGTTTTTAAATTTTTTATACCCATTTGATTCTTCATCAAATCCTAGGTTTGTTGACCTAGATTTGAACAAGTTTAAAACATGAATATGAAAAGGTAAGCATGTATGCTTCTTAATTAGTCACTCCAAAATGAAGCTCTTGGGAGGGTTTTTGAAATTTCCATGATTTAAACCAAAAACCACTTCTCTTCGTGCTTGACTTCATAAGTTAGGGTTTAGGGATATATAGGGGGTAGATACATCATGATTTTTCTGGTTTGAATATGTCTAGAGCTTGTTTATCAACTTAATTGAATGCTTACTATATGACATAAGAAGACTATGTGCCTTGATATTTCATTTTTTTTTAATTATGCCCTTTTGAATATTGGTCAAAACCTAGGTTTGACAAAGATTTAAAAAAGATTAAAACATGAAAATGAAAAAGTAAGCCTTGATCCTTCTTATTAACTCCAAAATGAAGGTTTTTGGGAGGGTTTTTGAAATATCCATGTTTGAAACCCAAAACCACTTCTCTTCGTGCAGAGTTTAGGGTTAGGGGTAGCTAGACACCTGAATTTTCTGGTTTGATATGTCTAGACCTTGTTTATCAACTTAATTGAATGCTTACTATATGACATAAGAAGACTATGTGCCTTGATTTTACATTTTTTAAAATTATGCCCATTTGAATCTTGGTCAAATCCTAGGTTTGACCATGATTTAAACAAGTTTGTTTATCAACTTGAATGCTTGCTATATGACATCAGAAGACTATGTGTTTGGTTTTTGTTTTTTGAATTTGTTATGCCCATTTGAATCTTAGCTAGTCAAATCCTAGGTTTGAATATATATGTCTAGACCTTGTATATCAACTTGAATGCTTACTATACATATGACATAAGAATGTTATGTGCTTTGGTTTTTCATTCTTTTCATTTTTTTCTGAATTTTTAGGGCCATTTGAATCTTGGTCAAATCCTTGGTTTGACCAAGATTTAAACAAATTTAAAACATGAAAATGAAAAGGGAAGTCTGTATCCTTCTTAGTCACTCTAAAATGAAGCTTTTGGGATGTTCTTTAAATTTCAATGTTTGAAACCCAAAACGACTTCCCTTCATGCTAGACTTCATAAGATCGACAGGGGGTAGATACATGATTTGGTTTGGATATATCTAGACCTTGTTTATCAACTTGATTGCTTACGATATGACATAAGAAGACTATGTGATTTGGTTTTTCATTTTTCTTTTTTTTGAATTTTGTGCCCACCCATTTGTATCTTCGTCAAATCCTAGGTTTGACCAAGATAATTTAAACAAGTTTAAAACATGAAAATGTAAAGGGAAGCATGTATCCTTCTTAGTCACTCTAAAATGAAGCTTTTGGGAGGTTTTTGAAATTTCGATGTTTGAAACCCAAAACCACTTCTCTTCACACGCTTGACTTCATAAGACAGAGTTTAGGGGTTAGGGGTATAGATACATGATTTGTCTGGTTTGAATATGTCTAGACCTTGTTTATCAACTTGAATGCTTACTATATGACATAAGAAGACTATGTGATTTGGTTTTTCATTTTTCTGTTTTTTAATTATTTTTCTGCCCATTTGAATCTTGGTCAAATCCTAGGTTTGAACAAGATTTAGACAAGTTTAACACGTGAAATTAAACGAATAAGTAAGCATTGATCCTTCTTAGTCACTCCAAAATGTACCAATTGATAGTGTTAACTTTGCTTCATGGAAAAAATAATGTCATGTAAATGAGTTAACTTGGATTTCCTACCCTTGAATCCATAGGAAACTTTGTTCTAATGCACTATTATAATCAACCGAGTTTTTACACCAACAGGTATGTCACTTACGTGTGGTGCCCACGCGTGAGGTCCCACACTTGAGTGAGCACAAGTCACGTGCAATAGGTACGCCAACTCCCAGCCATCTTCTTTGTCAAGAGAAGACGCATCAGGATGCGTATTGGAAGTCTGTGGGTCCTTCTGGATCCTTCGGTTGTCCCTCTCACAAAAAAACAAATCTCTCTCATTCTCGGCCTCGCTCGACTCGCTCGCTCGCTCGCTCGCACCTCCTGCGCACTGACAAACCCTGCACAACAGTCAACATCATCATCATCACCCGAAAAAGGGAAGACACCATAATGCTCTGCCTTTTTTCTCTCCTTCCGAGTGATCCCTCTTCCTCCGAGTTTCACTCGACGGGCAAACGCACATCTGCAGCATAGTAATAATAAAAAGGTAGAAAAATCGATATACGAATCTATAATTAAATAGGTTAAACTAGGGTTTTGCCCTGTACTACAGATCAAGGTTCAAAAAAATCCAACTACGGGGTTCGAACAACACGATTCTAATCCAAGAACTTTTTCGACCTCATCCAAGTGGCCTCAAACTATAGGGTTAGCATCTAGTGCAGTATGTGTGAAAATGTATGCACTATGTGTGCTATAACTTGTATGTCTTTCAAATTTGAACCAACTTTGAATAAGTTTGAAATATTTGAAATGGGGCTTTTGGCTTAAACGTTTGAAACTCAAAACGATTCTCTTCATGCTAGACTTCATAAGACCGAGTTTAGGGTTAGGGGTAGATACATGATTTGTCTGGTTTGAATATGTCTAAACCTTGTTTATCAACTTTAATGCTAACTTCTCAGTCACTCTAAAATGAAGTTTTTGGAGGTTTTTGAAATTTCCATCTTTGAAACCCAAAACCACTTCTCTTCATGCTTGACTTCATAAGAAAAAGTTTAGGGTTAGGGGGTATAGATACATGATTTGTATGGTTTGAATATGTCCAAACCTTGTTTATCAACTTGAATATGCTTACTATATGACATAAGAAGACTATGTACTTTGGTTTTTAATTTTTCTGACTTTTTTAATTTTCTGCGCATTTGAATCATATCTTGGTCAAATCCTAGGTTTCACCAAGATTTAGACAAGTTTAACACGTGAAAACGAGTAAGTAAGCATGGATCCTTCTTAGTCACTCTAAAATGAAGCTTTTGGGATGTTCTTGAAATTTCCATGTTTGAAACCCAAAACCACTTCTCTTCATGATTGACTTCCATAAGATCGACAGATCAGTTTAGGGTTAGGGGTAGATATATACATGATTTTTTGGTTTGAATATGTCTAGACCTTGTTTATCAACTTGAATGCTTACTATACATATGACATAAGAATGCTATGTGCTTTGGTTTTTCATTCTCTTTTTGATTTTTTTCTAAATTTTTAGGCCCATTTGAATCTTGGTCAAATCCTTGGTTTGACCAAGATTTAAACAAGTTTAAAACATGAAAATGAAAAGGGAAGTCAGTATCCTTCGTAGTCACTCTAAAATGGAGAAGCTTTTGGGATGTTCTTGTAATTTCTATGTTTGAAACCGAAAACGAGTTCCCTTCACATGCTAGTAGACTAGCTTCATAAGATCGACAGGCCGGGGGTAGATACATGATTTGTCTGGTTTGGATATATCTAGACCTTGTTTATCAACTTTAATGCTTACTATATGACATATATAAGAAAACTATTGCTTTGGTTTTTCCTTTTTCTGTTTTTTTTTATGCCCATTTGAATCATGTCGAATCCTAGGTTTGACCAAGATAATTTAAACAAGTTTAAAACATGAAAATGAAAAGGGAAGCATGTATCCTTCTTAGTCACTCTAAAATGAAGCTTTTGGGAGGTTTTTGAAATTTGTGTTTGAAACCCAAAACCACTTCTCTTCACATGCTTGACTTCATAAGACAGAGTTTAGGGGTTAGGGGTATAGATACATGATTTGTCTGGTTTGAATATGTCTAGACCTTGTTTATCAACTTTAATGCTTACTATATGACATAAGAAAACTATTGCTTTGGTTTTTCTTTTTCTGATTTTTTGAATTTTGATGCCCATTTGAATCTTGTCAAATTCTAGGTTTGACCAAGATTTAAACAAGTTTAAAACATGAAAATGAAAAGGGAAGCATGCAACCTTCTCAGTCACTCTAAAATGAAGTTTTTGGGAGGTTTTTGATATTTCCATGTTTGAAACCCGAAACCACTTCTCTTCATGCTTGACTTCATAAGACGAGTTTAGGGTTAGGGGTAGATACATGATTTGTGTATGGGTTGAATATGTCCAAACCTTGTTTATCAACTTGAATATGCTTATGTGCTTTGGTTTTTATTTTTCTGATTTTTTTGAATTTTATGCCCATAAATCTTGGTCAAATCCTAGGTTTGACCAGGATTTAAACAAGTTTAAAACATGAAATGAAAAGATAAGCCTGGATCCTTCTTAGTCACTCTAAAATGAAGCTTTTGGGAGGTTCTTGAAATTTCCATATTTGAAACCCAAAACCACTTCTCTACATGATTGACTTCATAAGACATAGTTTAATTAGAGTTTTAGGGGTAGATATATACATGATTTTTCTGGTTTGAATATATATGTCTAGACCTTGTTTATCAACTTGAATGCATGCTTACTATACATATGACATAAGAATGCTATATATGTGCTTTGGTTTTTCATTCTTTTGATTTTTTTCTGAATTTTTAGGGCCATTTGAATCTTGCATGGTTAAACTTGGGTTTTGCCCAGTTCTAAAGATCAAGGTTCAAAAAAATCCAACTACGGGGTTCGAACAACACGATTCTAATCCAAGAATTTTTTCGACCTCATCCAAATGGCCTCAAACTATAGGGTTAGCATCTAGTGCAGTATGTGTGAAAATGTATGCACTATGTGTGCTATAACTTGTATGTCTTTCAAATTAAGTTGATAAACAAGGTCTAGACATATTCAAACCAGAATATTATACTGCATTAGTACAAAAAGTTTCCTATGGATTCATCAAGGGTAGTAAAGCCAAGTTAACTCATTGTCATGACTAAGAAGGATCCATGCTTACTTTTTCATTTTCATGTTTTAAACTTGTTTAAATCTTGGTCAAACCTAGGATTTGACCAAGATTCAAATGGTCATAAAAAATCAAACAAAATCAAGAAAATCAAAAACCAAACCACATAGTCTTCTTATGTAATATACTAAGCATTCAAGTTGATCAACGAAGTCTAGACATATTCAAACCAGAAAAATCATGTATCTACCCCCTAACCCTAAACGTTGTCTTATGAAGTCAAGCATGAAGAGAAGAAGTGGTTTTGGGTTTCAAACATGGAAATTTCAAAAACCCACCCAAAAGCTTCATTTTGGAGTGACTAAGAAGGATCCAAGCTTACTTTTTCATTTTCATGTTTCAAACTTGTTTAAATCTTTGTCAAACCTAGGATTTGACCAAGATTCAAATGGGCATAAAAATTCAAAAAAGAAATCAAAAAATGAAACACCAAAGCACATAAACTTCTTATGTCATATAGTAATTAAGCATTCATGTTGATCAACAAAGTCTATATATATTTAAACAATAAAAATCATGTATATATACCCCCAAACCCAAAACCACTTCTCTTCACATGCTTGACTTCATAAGACAGAGTTTAGGGGTTAGGGGTATAGATACATGATTTGTCTGGTTTGAATATGTCTAGACCTTGTTTATCAACTTGAATGCTTACTATGTGATTTGGTTTTTCATTTTTCTGTTTTTTAATTATTTTTCTGCCCATTTGAATCTTGGTCAAATCCTAGGTTTGAACAAGATTTAGACAAGTTTAACACGTGAAATTAAACGAATAAGTAAGCATTGATCCTTCTTAGTCACTCCAAAATGTACCAATTGATAGTGTTAACTTTGCTTCATGGAAAAAATAATGTCATGTAAATGAGTTAACTTGGATTTCCTACCCTTGAATCCATAGGAAACTTTGTTCTAATGCACTATAATAATCAACCGAGTTTTTACACCAACAGGTCTGTCACTTACGTGTGGTGCCCACGCGTGGGGTCCCACACTTGAGTGAGCACAAGGTGCAATAGGTACGCCAACTCCCAGCCATCTTCTTTGTCAAGAGAAGACGCATCAGGATGCGTATTGGAAGTCTGTGGGTCCTTCTGGATCCTTCGGTTGTCCCTCTCACAAAAAAAAAACAAATCTCTCTCATTCTCGGCCTCGCTCGACTCGCTCGCTCGCTCGCTCGCACCTCCTGCGCACTGACAAACCCTGCACAACAGTCAACATCACCAGAAAAAGAATATACACCATCAATAAGAGGGGCCCCGTGACTGCTCTCCCTTCTTCTCCTTCCGAGTGATTCCTCTTCCTCCGAGTTTCACTCGACGGGCAAACACACATGTGCTGCATAGTAATAATAAAAAAGTAAAAGAATCGACTACGAATCTATTATTAAATAGGTTATAAACTAGGGTTTTCCCCAGTACTACAGATCAAGTTGAAAAAAAAATCCAACTACGGGGTTTGATTTTGGCCTACAAATAAAAAATTAAATAAGTTGAACTAGTATTCCTCTAAAAAATCATTTTGGTTTGCATTGTTTGATAATTTTCATAGCTAGAGTGCATCACAATTTTTTGATTTCATGCTTTGCTTTGCCAATTTTGATTTTTTCTAACCACCTTCTCTTTGATTTCAAATTTAGGTCAAACTATCGGTGCCTACTATGTGTTCTACTTGAATTGGATGCAGCATGCGCACATGATATGTTTTGCCATTGTTTTGGGCTTCCACACATCTTGGGGCATCCAAGTATTTAAGTTACCTTGTTTTTTAATTGTAATTCATGTACCCTTTCCTCCCAATTAAATTTTGGTTTTACATTTTTAATTTTTTTAAATTTTTATGCCCATTCTGATGTCATATAGTTAGCATTTAAGTTGATAAACAAGGTCTGGACATATTCAAACCAAAAAATCATGTATCTACCCCCTAACGCTAAACTCTGTCATATGAAGTCAAGCATATGAAGAGAAGTGGTTTTGGGTTTCAAACATGGAAATTTCCATGCTTGAAACCAAAAACCACTTCTCTTCATGCATGCTTGACTTCATAAGACAGAGTTTAGGGTTAGGTGGTAGATACATGATTTTCCTGGTTTGAATATGTTTAGACCTTGTTTATCAAATTAATTGAATGCTTACTATATAACATAAGAGAAGACCTTGTTTTTTTTGAATTTTTATACCCATTCGAATCTTTGTCAAATCCTTGGTTCCACCAAGATTTGAATAAGTTAAAAACATGAATATGAAAAAGTAAGCATGTATGCTTCTTAGTCACTTCAAAATGAAGCTCTTGGGAGGGTTTTTGAATTTCCATGTTCGAAACCAAAAACCACAATGCTTGACTTCATGAAACAAAGTTTAGGGTTATGGGTAGATACATGCATGATTTTTCTTGTTTGAATATGTCTAGAACTTGTTTATCAACTTAATTGAATGCCTACTATATAACATAAGAAGACCTTTTTTGTATTTTTTAAATTTTTATACCCATTTGAATCTTGGTCAAATCCTAGGTTTCACCAAGATTTGAATAAGTTTAAAACATGAATATGAAAAAGTAAGCATGCATGTATGCTTCTTAATTAATCACTTCGAAATGAAGCTCTTGGGAGGGTTTTTGAAATTTCCATGTTTGAAACCAAAAACCACATATCTTCATGCATGCGCTTGACTTCATGAGACAGAGTTTAGTGTTAGGGGGTAGATACATGATTTCTCTCGTTTGAATATGTTTGAAACCAAAAACCACATATCTCTGGTTTGCCCGCACTTAGAAATGATATTTGCATCACTTATCATATGTTTGCCCATTTGAATCTTGTCAAATCCTAGATTTGACCAAGATAATTTAAACAAGTTTAAAACATGAAAATGAAAACAAGCTTGTATCCTTCTTAGTCACTCTAAAATGAAGTTTGGGGAGGTTTTTGAAATTTCCATGCTTGAAACCAAAAACCACTTCTCTTCATGCTTGACTTCATAAAGACAGAGTTTTGGGGATATATAGGGGTAGATACATGATTTTTCTGGTTTGATATGTCTAGACCTTGTTTATCAACTTAATTGAATGCTTACTATATGACATAAGAAGACTATGTGCCTTGATTTTACATTTTTTTAAATTATGCCCATTTGAATCTTGGTCAAATCCTAGGTTTGACCATGATTTAAACAAGTTTAAAACATGAATATGAAAATTAAGCATGTATCCTTCGTAGTCACTCCAAAATGAAGCTCTTGAGAGGGTTTTGAAATTTCCATGTTTGAAACCAAAAACCACGTACTTCTCTTCATGCATGCTTGACTTCATAAGACAGAGTTTAGGGCTAGGGTAGCTAGATACATGATGTTTCTGGTTTGAATATGTCTAGACCTTGTTTATCAACTTAATTGAATGCTTACTATATGACATAAGAAGACTACGTGCCTTGGTTTTTCATTTATTTTCATTTATTTTGAATTTTTATGCCCATTTGAATCTTGGTCAAATCCTAGGTTTGACCATGATTTAAACTAGTTTAAAACATAAATATGAAAAATTAAGTATCTATCCTTCTTAGCCACTCCAAAATGAAGCTCTTGGGAGGGTTTTTGAAATTTCCATGATTGAAACCAAAAACCACTTCTCTTCATGCTTGACTTCATAAGTCAGGGTTTAGGGATATATATATAGGGGGTACATGCATGATTTTTCTGGTTGGAATATGTCTAGAACTTGTTTTTCAACTTGAGCTTATCTAGAGCTTGTTTTTAAATTTTTTATACCCATTTGATTCTTCATCAAATCCTAGGTTTGTTGACCTAGATTTGAACAAGTTTAAAACATGAATATGAAAAGGTAAGCATGTATGCTTCTTAATTAGTCACTCCAAAATGAAGCTCTTGGGAGGGTTTTTGAAATTTCCATGATTTAAACCAAAAACCACTTCTCTTCGTGCTTGACTTCATAAGTTAGGGTTTAGGGATATATAGGGGGTAGATACATCATGATTTTTCTGGTTTGAATATGTCTAGAGCTTGTTTATCAACTTAATTGAATGCTTACTATATGACATAAGAAGACTATGTGCCTTGATATTTCATTTTTTTTTAATTATGCCCTTTTGAATATTGGTCAAAACCTAGGTTTGACAAAGATTTAAAAAAGATTAAAACATGAAAATGAAAAAGTAAGCCTTGATCCTTCTTATTAACTCCAAAATGAAGGTTTTTGGGAGGGTTTTTGAAATATCCATGTTTGAAACCCAAAACCACTTCTCTTCGTGCAGAGTTTAGGGTTAGGGGTAGCTAGACACATGAATTTTCTGGTTTGATATGTCTAGACCTTGTTTATCAACTTAATTGAATGCTTACTATATGACATAAGAAGACTATGTGCCTTGATTTTACAATTTTTTTAAAATTATGCCCATTTGAATCTTGGTCAAATCCTAGGTTTGACCATGATTTAAACAAGTTTGTTTATCAACTTGAATGCTTGCTATATGACATCAGAAGACTATGTGTTTGGTTTTTGTTTTTTGAATTTGTTATGCCCATTTGAATCTTAGCTAGTCAAATCCTAGGTTTGAATATATATGTCTAGACCTTGTATATCAACTTGAATGCTTACTATACATATGACATAAGAATGTTATGTGCTTTGGTTTTTCATTCTTTTCATTTTTTCTGAATTTTTAGGGCCATTTGAATCTTGGTCAAATCCTTGGTTTGACCAAGATTTAAACAAATTTAAAACATGAAAATGAAAAGGGAAGTCTGTATCCTTCTTAGTCACTCTAAAATGAAGCTTTTGGGATGTTCTTTAAATTTCAATGTTTGAAACCCAAAACGACTTCCCTTCATGCTAGACTTCATAAGATCGACATGGGGT
Organism: Lolium multiflorum; assembly: GCA_030979885.1. NCBI lineage: Eukaryota > Viridiplantae > Streptophyta > Magnoliopsida > Poales > Poaceae > Lolium > Lolium multiflorum. The sequence goes on from CM061753.1 coordinate 257,511,974, forward strand.
AGATACATGATTTGTCTGGTTTGGATATATCTAGACCTTGTTTATCAACTTGATTGCTTACGATATGACATAAGAAGACTATGTGATTTGGTTTTTCATTTTTCTGATTTTTTTGAATTTTGTGCCCACCCATTTGTATCTTCGTCAAATCCTAGGTTTGACCAAGATAATTTAAACAAGTTTAAAACATGAAAATGTAAGGGAAGCATGTATCCTTCTTAGTCACTCTAAAATGAAGCTTTTGGGAGGTTTTTGAAATTTCGATGTTTGAAACCCAAAACCACTTCTCTTCATACGCTTGACTTCATAAGACAGAGTTTAGGGGTTAGGGGTATAGATACATGATTTGTGTGGTTTGAATATGTCTAGACCTTGTTTATCAACTTGAATGCTTACTATATATATGACATAAGAAGACTATGTGATTTGGTTTTTCATTTTTCTGTTTTTTAATTATTTTTCTGCCCATTTGAATCTTGGTCAAATCCTAGGTTTGAACAAGATTTAGACAAGTTTAACACGTGAAATTAAACGAATAAGTAAGCATTGATCCTTCTTAGTCACTCCAAAATGTACCAATTGATAGTGTTAACTTTGCTTCATGGAAAAAATAATGTCATGTAAATGAGTTAACTTGGATTTCCTACCCTTGAATCCATAGGAAACTTTGTTCTAATGCACTATTATAATCAACCGAGTTTTTACACCAACAGGTCTGTCACTTACGTGTGGTGCCCACGCGTGAGGTCCCACACTTGAGTGAGCACAAGTCACGTGCAATAGGTACGCCAACTCCCAGCCATCTTCTTTGTCAAGAGAAGACGCATCAGGATGCGTATTGGAAGTCTGTGGGTCCTTCTGGATCCTTCGGTTGTCCCTCTCACAAAAAAAAAAACAAATCTCTCTCATTCTCGGCCTCGCTCGACTCGCTCGCTCGCTCGCTCGCGCTCGCACCTCCTGACTGACAAACCCTGCACAACAGTCAACATCATCATCATCACCCGAAAAAGGGAAGACACCATAATGCTCTGCCTTTTTTCTCTCCTTCGAGTGATCCCTCTTCCTCCGAGTTTCACTCGGCAGCACACTTATAAAAAGGTAGAAAAATCGATATACGAATCTATAATTAAATAGGTTAAACTAGGGTTTTGCCCTGTACTACAGATCAAGGTTCAAAAAATCCAACTACGGGGTTCGAACAACACGATTCTAATCCAAGAACTTTTTCGACCTCATCCAAGTGGCCTCAAACTATAGGGTTAGCATCTAGTGCAGTATGTGTGAAAATGTATGCACTATGTGTGCTATAACTTGTATGTCTTTCAAATTTGAACCAACTTTGAATAAGTTTGAAATATTTGAAATGGGGCTTTTGGCTTAAACGTTTGAAACTCAAAACGATTCTCTTCATGCTAGACTTCATAAGACCGAGTTTAGGGTTAGGGGTAGATACATGATTTGTCTGGTTTGAATATGTCTAAACCTTGTTTATCAACTTTAATGCTAACTTCTCAGTCACTCTAAAATGAAGTTTTTGGAGGTTTTTGAAATTTCCATCTTTGAAACCCAAAACCACTTCTCTTCATGCTTGACTTCATAAGAAAAAGTTTAGGGTTAGGGGGTATAGATACATGATTTGTATGGTTTGAATATGTCCAAACCTTGTTTATCAACTTGAATATGCTTACTATATGACATAAGAAGACTATGTACTTTGGTTTTTAAATTTCTGACTTTTTTAATTTTCTGCGCATTTGAATCATATCTTGGTCAAATCCTAGGTTTCACCAAGATTTAGACAAGTTTAACACGTGAAAACGAGTAAGTAAGCATGGATCCTTCTTAGTCACTCTAAAATGAAGCTTTTGGGATGTTCTTGAAATTTCCATGTTTGAAACCCAAAACCACTTCTCTTCATGATTGACTTCCATAAGATCGACAGATCAGTTTAGGGTTAGGGGTAGATATATACATGATTTTTGGTTTGAATATGTCTAGACCTTGTTTATCAACTTGAATGCTTACTATACATATGACATAAGAATGCTATGTGCTTTGGTTTTTCATTCTCTTTTTGATTTTTTTCTAAATTTTTAGGCCCATTTGAATCTTGGTCAAATCCTTGGTTTGACCAAGATTTAAACAAGTTTAAAACATGAAAATGAAAAGGGAGTCAGTATCCTTCGTAGTCACTCTAAAATGGAGAAGCTTTTGGGATGTTCTTGTAATTTCTATGTTTGAAGCCGAGCAGTTCCCTTCACATGCTAGTAGACTAGCTTCATAAGATCGACAGTGGGGTAGATACATGATTTGTCTGTTTGGATATATCTAGACCTTGTTTATCAACTTTAATGCTTACTATATGACATATATAAGAAAACTATTGCTTTGGTTTTTCCTTTTTTGTTTTATTTTGATGCCCATTTGAATCATGTCGAATCCTAGGTTTGACCAAGATAATTTAAACAAGTTTAAAACATGAAAATGAAAAGGGAAGCATGTATCCTTCTTAGTCACTCTAAAATGAAGCTTTTGGGAGGTTTTTGAAATTTCGATGTTTGAAACCCAAAACCACTTCTCTTCACATGCTTGACTTCATAAGACAGAGTTTAGGGGTATAGATACATGATTTGTCTGGTTGAATATGTCTAGACCTTGTTTATCAACTTTAATGCTTACTATATGACATAAGAAAACTATTGCTTTGGTTTTTCTTTTTCTGATTTTTTGAATTTTGATGCCCATTTGAATCTTGTCAAATTCTAGGTTTGACCAAGATTTAAACAAGTTTAAAACATGAAAATGAAAAGGGAAGCATGTAACCTTCTCAGTCACTCTAAAATGAAGTTTTTGGGAGGTTTTTGATATTTCCATGTTTGAAACCCGAAACCACTTCTCTTCATGCTTGACTTCATAAGACAGAGTTTAGGGTTAGGGGTAGATACATGATTTGTGTATGGGTTGAATATGTCCAAACCTTGTTTATCAACTTGAATATGCTTATGTGCTTTGGTTTTTTATTTTTCTGATTTTTTTGAATTTTATGCCCATAAATCTTGGTCAAATCCTAGGTTTGACCAGGATTTAAACAAGTTTAAAACATGAAATGAAAAGATAAGCCTGGATCCTTCTTAGTCACTCTAAAATGAAGCTTTTGGGAGGTTCTTGAAATTTCCATATTTGAAACCCAAAACCACTTCTCTACATGATTGACTTCATAAGACATAGTTTAATTAGAGTTTTAGGGGTAGATATATACATGATTTTTCTGGTTTGAATATATATGTCTAGACCTTGTTTATCAACTTGAATGCATGCTTACTATACATATGACATAAGAATGCTATATATGTGCTTTGGTTTTTCATTCTTTTGATTTTTTTCTGAATTTTTAGGGCCATTTGAATCTTGCATGGTTAAACTTGGGTTTTGCCCAGTTCTAAAGATCAAGGGTTCAAAAAAATCCAACTACGGGGTTCGAACAACACGATTCTAATCCAAGAATTTTTTCGACCTCATCCAAATGGCCTCAAACTATAGGGTTAGCATCTAGTGCAGTATGTGTGAAAATGTATGCACTATGTGTGCTATAACTTGTATGTCTTTCAAATTAAGTTGATAAACAAGGTCTAGACATATTCAAACCAGAATATTATACTGCATTAGTACAAAAAGTTTCCTATGGATTCATCAAGGGTAGTAAAGCCAAGTTAACTCATTGTCATGACTAAGAAGGATCCATGCTTACTTTTTCATTTTCATGTTTTAAACTTGTTTAAATCTTGGTCAAACCTAGGATTTGACCAAGATTCAAATGGTCATAAAAAATCAAACAAAATCAAGAAAATCAAAAACCAAACCACATAGTCTTCTTATGTAATATACTAAGCATTCAAGTTGATCAACGAAGTCTAGACATATTCAAACCAGAAAAATCATGTATCTACCCCCTAACCCTAAACGTTGTCTTATGAAGTCAAGCATGAAGAGAAGAAGTGGTTTTGGGTTTCAAACATGGAAATTTCAAAAACCCACCCAAAAGCTTCATTTTGGAGTGACTAAGAAGGATCCAAGCTTACTTTTTCATTTTCATGTTTCAAACTTGTTTAAATCTTTGTCAAACCTAGGATTTGACCAAGATTCAAATGGGCATAAAAATTCAAAAAAGAAATCAAAAAAATGAAACACCAAAGCACATAAACTTCTTATGTCATATAGTAATTAAGCATTCATGTTGATCAACAAAGTCTATATATATTTAAACAATAAAAATCATGTATATATACCCCCAAACCCAAAACCACTTCTCTTCACATGCTTGACTTCATAAGACAGAGTTTAGGGGTTAGGGGTATAGATACATGATTTGTCTGGTTTGAATATGTCTAGACCTTGTTTATCAACTTGAATGCTTACTATGTGATTTGGTTTTTCATTTTTCTGTTTTTTAATTATTTTTCTGCCCATTTGAATCTTGGTCAAATCCTAGGTTTGAACAAGATTTAGACAAGTTTAACACGTGAAATTAAACGAATAAGTAAGCATTGATCCTTCTTAGTCACTCCAAAATGTACCAATTGATAGTGTTAACTTTGCTTCATGGAAAAAATAATGTCATGTAAATGAGTTAACTTGGATTTCCTACCCTTGAATCCATAGGAAACTTTGTTCTAATGCACTATAATAATCAACCGAGTTTTTACACCAACAGGTGTGTCACTTACGTGTGGTGCCCACGCGTGGTCCCACACTTGAGTGAGCACAAGTCACGTGCAATAGGTACGCCAACTCCCAGCCATCTTCTTTGTCAAGAGAAGACGCATCAGGATGCGTATTGGAAGTCTGTGGTCCTTCTGGATCCTTCGGTTGTCCCTCTCACACAAAAAAAACAAATCTCTCTCATTCTCGGCCTCGCTCGACTCGCTCGCTCGCTCGCTCGCTCGCACCTCCTGCGCACTGACAAACCCTGCACAACAGTCAACATCACCAGAAAAAGAATATACACCATCAATAAGAGGGGCCCCGTGACTGCTCTCCCTTCTTCTCCTTCCGAGTGATTCCTCTTCCTCCGAGTTTCACTCGACGGGCAAACACACATGTGCTGCATAGTAATAATAAAAAAGTAAAAGAATCGACTACGAATCTATTATTAAATAGGTTATAAACTAGGGTTTTCCCCAGTACTACAGATCAAGTTGAAAAAAAAATCCAACTACGGGGTTTGATTTTGGCCTACAAATAAAAAATTAAATAAGTTGAACTAGTATTCCTCTAAAAAATCATTTTGGTTTGCATTGTTTGATAATTTTCATAGCTAGAGTGCATCACAATTTTTTGATTTCATGCTTTGCTTTGCCAATTTTGATTTTTTCTAACCACCTTCTCTTTGATTTCAAATTTAGGTCAAACTATCGGTGCCTACTATGTGTTCTACTTGAATTGGATGCAGCATGCGCACATGATATGTTTTGCCATTGTTTTGGGCTTCCACACATCTTGGGGCATCCAAGTATTTAAGTTACCTTGTTTTTTAATTGTAATTCATGTACCCTTTCCTCCCAATTAAATTTTGGTTTTACATTTTTAATTTTTTTAAATTTTTATGCCCATTCTGATGTCATATAGTTAGCATTTAAGTTGATAAACAAGGTCTGGACATATTCAAACCAAAAAATCATGTATCTACCCCCTAACGCTAAACTCTGTCATATGAAGTCAAGCATATGAAGAGAAGTGGTTTTGGGTTTCAAACATGGAAATTTCCATGCTTGAAACCAAAAACCACTTCTCTTCATGCATGCTTGACTTCATAAGACAGAGTTTAGGGTTAGGTGGTAGATACATGATTTTCCTGGTTTGAATATGTTTAGACCTTGTTTATCAAATTAATATAACATAATAGAAGACCTTGTTTTTTTTGAATTTTTATACCCATTCGAATCTTTGTCAAATCCTTGGTTCCACCAAGATTTGAATAAGTTAAAAACATGAATATGAAAAAGTAAGCATGTATGCTTCTTAGTCACTTCAAAATGAAGCTCTTGGGAGGGTTTTTGAATTTCCATGTTCGAAACCAAAAACCACAATGCTTGACTTCATGAAACAAAGTTTAGGGTTATGGGTAGATACATGCATGATTTTTCTTGTTTGAATATGTCTAGAACTTGTTTATCAACTTAATTGAATGCCTACTATATAACATAAGAAGACCTTTTTTGTATTTTTTAAATTTTTATACCCATTTGAATCTTGGTCAAATCCTAGGTTTCACCAAGATTTGAATAAGTTTAAAACATGAATATGAAAAAGTAAGCATGCATGTATGCTTCTTAATTAATCACTTCGAAATGAAGCTCTTGGGAGGGTTTTTGAAATTTCCATGTTTGAAACCAAAAACCACATATCTTCATGCATGCGCTTGACTTCATGAGACAGAGTTTAGTGTTAGGGGGTAGATACATGATTTCTCTCGTTTGAATATGTTTGAAACCAAAAACCACATATCTCTGGTTTGCCCGCACTTAGAAATGATATTTGCATCACTTATCATATGTTTGCCCATTTGAATCTTGTCAAATCCTAGATTTGACCAAGATAATTTAAACAAGTTTAAAACATGAAAATGAAAAGGCAAGCTTGTATCCTTCTTAGTCACTCTAAAATGAAGTTTGGGGGGTTTTGAAATTTCCATGCTTGAAACCAAAAACCACTTATCTTCATGCTTGACTTCATGAGATAGAGTTTAGGGTTAGGGGTAGATACATGATTTCTCTGGTTTGAATATATCTAGACCTTGTTTATCAACTTAATTGAATGCTTACTAATGTGACATAAGAAGACTATGTGCCTTGATTTTCCATTTTTTTTTTTTGAATTTTTATGCCCATTTGAATCTTGGTCAAATCCTAGGTTTGACCATGATTTAAACAAGTTTAATAAAACATTAATAGGAAAAATTAAGCATATATCCTTCTTAGTCACTCCAAAATGTAGATCTTGGTAGGGTTTTTAAAATTTCCATGTTTGAAACCAAAAACCACGACTTCTCTTCATGCATGCTTGACTTCACAAGACAGAGTTTAGGGCTAGGGTAGCTAGATACATGATGTTTCTGGTTTGAATATGTCTAGACCTTGTTTATCAACTTAATTGAATACTTACTATATGACATAAGAAGACTACGTGCCTTGGTTTTCATTTATTTTCATTTATTTTGAATTTTTATGCCCATTTGAATCTTGGTCAAATCCTAGGTTTGACCATGATTTAAACTAGTTTAAAACATAAATATGAAAAATTAAGTATCTATCCTTCTTAGCCACTCCAAAATGAAGCTCTTGGGAGGGTTTTTGAAATTTCCATGATTGAAACCAAAAACCACTTCTCTTCATGCTTGACTTCATAAGTCAGGGTTTAGGGATATATATATAGGGGGTACATGCATGATTTTTCTGGTTGGAATATGTCTAGAACTTGTTTTTCAACTTGAGCTTATCTAGAGCTTGTTTTTAAATTTTTTATACCCATTTGATTCTTCGTCAAATCCTAGGTTTGTTGACCTAGATTTGAACAAGTTTAAAACATGAATATGAAAAGGTAAGCATGTATGCTTCTTAATTAGTCACTCCAAAATGAAGCTCTTGGGAGGGTTTTTGAAATTTCCATGATTTAAACCAAAAACCACTTCTCTTCGTGCTTGACTTCATAAGTTAGGGTTTAGGGATATATAGGGGGTAGATACATCATGATTTTTCTGGTTTGAATATGTCTAGAGCTTGTTTATCAACTTAATTGAATGCTTACTATATGACATAAGAAGACTATGTGCCTTGATATTTCATTTTTTTTAATTATGCCCTTTTGAATATTGGTCAAAACCTAGGTTTGACAAAGATTTAAAAAAGATTAAAACATGAAAATGAAAAAGTAAGCCTTGATCCTTCTTATTAACTCCAAAATGAAGGTTTTTGGGAGGGTTTTTGAAATATCCATGTTTGAAACCCAAAACCACTTCTCTTCGTGCAGAGTTTAGGGTTAGGGGTAGCTAGACACATGAATTTTCTGGTTTGATATGTCTAGACCTTGTTTATCAACTTAATTGAATGCTTACTATATGACATAAGAAGACTATGTGCCTTGATTTTACAATTTTTTTAAAATATGCCCATTTGAATCTTGGTCAAATCCTAGGTTTGACCATGATTTAAACAAGTTTGTTTATCAACTTGAATGCTTGCTATATGACATCAGAAGACTATGTGTTTGGTTTTTGTTTTTTGAATTTGTTATGCCCATTTGAATCTTAGCTAGTCAAATCCTAGGTTTGAATATATATGTCTAGACCTTGTATATCAACTTGAATGCTTACTATACATATGACATAAGAATGTTATGTGCTTTGGTTTTTCATTCTTTTCATTTTTTTCTGAATTTTTAGGGCCATTTGAATCTTGGTCAAATCCTTGGTTTGACCAAGATTTAAACAAATTTAAAACATGAAAATGAAAAGGGAAGTCTGTATCCTTCTTAGTCACTCTAAAATGAAGCTTTTGGGATGTTCTTTAAATTTCAATGTTTGAAACCCAAAACGACTTCCCTTCATGCTAGACTTCATAAGATCGACAGGGGGTAGATACATGATTTGTCTGGTTTGGATATATCTAGACCTTGTTTATCAACTTGATTGCTTACGATATGACATAAGAAGACTATGTGATTTGGTTTTCATTTTCTGATTTTTTTGAATTTTGTGCCCACCCATTTGTATCTTCGTCAAATCCTAGGTTTGACCAAGATAATTTAAACAAGTTTAAAACATGAAAATGTAAAGGGAAGCATGTATCCTTCTTAGTCACTCTAAAATGAAGCTTTTGGGAGGTTTTTGAAATTTCGATGTTTGAAACCCAAAACCACTTCTCTTCACACGCTTGACTTCATAAGACAGAGTTTAGGGGTTAGGGGTATAGATACATGATTTGTCTGGTTTGAATATGTCTAGACCTTGTTTATCAACTTGAATGCTTACTATATGACATAAGAAGACTATGTGATTTGGTTTTTCATTTTTCTGTTTTTTAATTATTTTTCTGCCCATTTGAATCTTGGTCAAATCCTAGGTTTGAACAAGATTTAGACAAGTTTAACACGTGAAATTAAACGAATAAGTAAGCATTGATCCTTCTTAGTCACTCCAAAATGTACCAATTGATAGTGTTAACTTTGCTTCATGGAAAAAATAATGTCATGTAAATGAGTTAACTTGGATTTCCTACCCTTGAATCCATAGGAAACTTTGTTCTAATGCACTATTATAATCAACCGAGTTTTTACACAACAGGTATGTCACTTACGTGTGGTGCCCACGCGTGAGGTCCCACACTTGAGTGAGCACAAGTCACGTGCAATAGGTACGCCAACTCCCAGCCATCTTCTTTGTCAAGAGAAGACGCATCGGGATGCGTATTGGAAGTCTGTGGGTCCTTGGATCCTTCGGTTGTCCCTCTCACAAAAAAAACAAATCTCTCTCATTCTCGGCCTCGCTCGACTCGCTCGCTCGCTCGCTCGCTCGCACCTCCTGGCGACAAACCCTGCTGCTCGTCAACATCATCATCATCAGAAAAAGGAAGACACCATAATGCTCTGCCTTTTTTCTCTCCTTAGAGTGATCCCTCTTCCTCTCGTTTTCACTAAGCCAGACACAACATGTTGACATAGTAATAATAAAGGTAGAAAAATCGATATACGAATCTATAATTAAATAGGTTAAACTAGGGTTTTGCCACTACTACAGATCAAGGTTCAAAAATCCAACTACGGGGTTCGAACAACACGATTCTAATCCAAGAACTTTTTCGACCTCATCCAAGTGGCCTCAAACTATAGGGTTAGCATCTAGTGCAGTATGTGTGAAAATGTATGCACTATGTGTGCTATAACTTGTATGTCTTTCAAATTTGAACCAACTTTGAATAAGTTTGAAATATTTGAAATGGGGCTTTTGGCTTAAACGTTTGAAACTCAAAGCGATTCTCTTCATGCTAGACTTCATAAGACCGAGTTTAGGGTTAGGGGTAGATACATGATTTGTCTGGTTTGAATATGTCTAAGCCTTGTTTATCAACTTTAATGCTAACTTCTCAGTCACTCTAAAATGAAGTTTTTGGAGGTTTTTGAAATTTCCATCTTTGAAACCCAAAACCACTTCTCTTCATGCTTGACTTCATAAGAAAAAGTTTAGGGTTAGGGGGTATAGATACATGATTTGTATGGTTTGAATATGTCCAAACCTTGTTTATCAACTTGAATATGCTTACTATATGACATAAGAAGACTATGTACTTTGGTTTTTAATTTTTCTGATTTTTTAATTTTCTGCATTTGAATCATATCTTGGTCAAATCCTAGGTTTCACCAAGATTTAGACAAGTTTAACACGTGCAAACGAGTAAGTAAGCATGGATCCTTCTTAGTCACTCTAAAATGAAGCTTTTGGGATGTTCTTGAAATTTCCATGTTTGAAACCCAAAACCACTTCTCTTCATGATTGACTTCCATAAGATCGACAGATCAGTTTAGGGTTAGGGGTAGATGTATACATGATTTTTTGGTTTGAATATGTCTAGACCTTGTTTATCAACGAATGCTTACTATACATATGACATAAGAATTTTATGTGCTTTGGTTTTTCATTCTCTTTTTGATTTTTTTCTAAATTTTTAGGCCCATTTGAATCTTGGTCAAATCCTTGGTTTGACCAAGATTTAAACAAGTTTAAAACATGTGCCTTGATTTTCCATTTTTTGTTTTTTCTGAATATTTATGCCCATTTGAATCTTGGTCAAATCCTAGGTTTGACCATGATTTAAACAAGTTTAATAAACATGAATATGAAATTTCCATGATTTATACCAAAAACCACTTCTCTTCATGCTTGACTTCATAAGTTAGGGTTTAGGGATATATAGGGGGTAGATTCATCATGATTTTTCTGGGTTGAATATGTCCATAGCTTGTTTATCAACTTAATTGAATGCTTACTATATGACATATAAGAAGACTATGTGCCTTGATTTTTCATTTTTTTAAATTATGCCCATTTGAATCTTGGTCAAATCCTAGGTTTGAGCAAGATTTAAACAAGATTAAAACATGAAAATGAAAAATTAAGCCTTGATCCTTCTTATTCACTCCAAAATGAAGCTTTTGGGAGGGTTTTTGAGATATCCAGGTTTGAAACCCAAAACCACTTCTCTTCATGCATAGTTTAGGGTTAGGTGTAGATACATGAATTTTTGGTTTATAGTAAGCATTCAAGTTGATAAACAAGGTTTAGACATATTCAAACTAGAAAAATCATGTATATACCCCCTAAGGCTAAACTCTGTGATATATATGAAGTCAAGCATATAAGAGGAATGGTTTTGGGTTTCAAACATGGAAAATTCAAAAACCCTCCCAAAAGCTTCATTTTTTGAGTGAATAAGAAGGATCCAGGCTTACTTTTTCATTTTCATGTTACTGACTTGTTTAATTCTTGGTCAAACCTAGGATTTGACCAAGATTCAAATAGGCATAAAAATTCAATAAAGAATTCAAAAAATGAAAAACCAAAGCACATAATTAAGCTTCTTAAGTTATAGTAAGCATTCATGTTGATCAAGAGAGTCTATACATATTTAAACATTACAAATCATGTATATACCCCAACCCTAAACTCTGTCTAATGAAGTCAAGGACGAAGAGAAGTGGTTTTCGTTTTTTTTTGAATTTTTATGCCCATTTGAATCTTGGTCAAATCCTTGCAGGTTTGACCAATATTTAAACAAGTTTAAAACATGAAAATGAAAAGTAAGTGTGGATCCTTCTTATTCACTCCAAAATGAAGCTTTTGGGAGGTTTTTTTAAATTTTCCATGTTCGAAACCCAAAATGATATCTCTCCGTGCTTTACTTCATAAGACAAAGTTTAGGGGTAGGGGGTAGATACATGATTTTCTGGTTTGAATATGTCTAGACCTTGTTTATCAACTTGAATGCTTATTATGTGACATCAAAAGACTATGTGTTTAGTTTTTTTGAATTTGTTATGCCCATTTGAATCTTGGTCAAATCCTAGGTTTGACCAAGATTTAAACCAGTTTAAAACATGAAAATGAAAAGTAAGCCTGGATTCTTCTTAGTCCCTCCAAAATGAAGCTTTTGGGAGGTTTTTTAAATTTCCATGTTTGAAACCCAAAACCACTCCTCTTAATGCTTGACTTCATAAGACAGAGTTTAGGGTTAGGGGCCAAGTATATACATGATTTTTCTTGTTTAAATATGTCTAGACTTTGTTTATCAACTTGAATGCTTACTATATGACATCAAAAGACTATGTGTTTGGTTTTGATTTTTTTGAATTTGTTATGTCCATTTGAATCTTGGTCAAATCCTAGGTTTGACCAAGATTTAAACCAATTTAAAACATGAAAATGAAAATGAAAGCCTGGATTCTTCTTAGTCACTCCAAAATGAAGCTTTTGGGAGTTTTTTCAATTTCCAATGTTTGAAACCCAAAACCACTTTTCTTCATGCTTGACTTCATAAGACAGAGTTTAGGGTTAGGGGGTATATACAATATTTTTCTGGTTTGAATATGTCTAGACTTCGTTGATCAACTGTAATGCTTACTATATGACATAAGAAGCTTATGTGCTTTGGTTTTTTTTTTTGATTTCTTTTTTGAATTTTTATGCCCACTTGAATCCTGGTCAGATCCTTTGTTTGACCAAGATTTAAACAAGTTAAAACATGAAAATGAAAAAGTAAGCCTGGCTCCTTCTTAGTCATGAAAATGAGTTAACTTGGCTTTCCAACCCTTGAATCCATAGGAAACTTTGTACTAATGCAGTATAATAATCAACTGAGTTTTTACACCAACAGGTCTGTCACTTACGTGTGGTGCCCATGCGTGAGGTCCCAAACTTCAGTGAGCACAAGTCACATGCGGTAGGCAGGCAAAATACCCGATCAATCCGGGCGGTGGCTGTTAAGGACCCGATCGCATTTCTTGCTTTCAGACTGGGGTCTACCATGTAAGAAGTTTGTTCCTTTTGGATGCATCACTCGTATTTGCAAGTTTTTTGGGGGTCCCGCAAATTCAGGGTAGCATCATGCCCCCCTTCCCACGCCAACACAAACAGAGTTCAACACAACCTAATTAAGCAAGGTTCAACACAGACATAGTTCAACAACCCCTAATTAAGCTAATAGGTTCACCACAAACGCTGCTGAGCAGCAAACATAAACAGAGTTCAACAAAAGATGCTGCTTTTGAAGCAGTAGGAGAGACAAACATGCACAACAGTTATGGATTATTTACCATCTTCTTCTGGTCCCGCTTCTTCTGCTTCTTGCTGCCCATACCTTTAATCTTTGGTGGCTTGGGCTTGGGAGGAGGCACACGACCGGTCTCGATAGCTTGGTTCAATTTCTTCCTTAGGAATAGCCCATATGCCATGTGGTTGGCTATGAAGCCGGATCGGTTAACAGTTTCCCCAACTTTGAGACAGCCGGACCCACCGGCTTCGGCATGCTGCAGGACGCTTCGAAAGTCAACCTTTATGCTCTTTGTGCAGAAGGGGCAGCTGTTCCTGGCACCAGTCCAGGGTTCACTCCAATACTTGTCGAACTTCCCCGCCTTAAGCTTGTTGAGAGTGGCCCTGGCCTTCCTATGACGCGACTCGACATCGCTGTCAACCTCATCAGTAGCAACCTGATACATGCCAAATAAACAGGTGAAGCAAATATGTAGCAGTTGCAACTAATAATGAATATGAATCTAAAAAGATTCTGACGCTAATTCAAAACCCTATAGCGCAAAAAAAGGAGGGAGAGACCATAGAGCAAATCGATACAGGGCTATGTTAAATAAGGGAGAGAGGTGAATCGGATGTGAAGCAAATATGTAGCAGTTGCAACTAATAATGAATATGAATCTAAAAAGATTCTGACGCTAATTCAAAACGCTATAGCGCAAAAAAAGAGGGAGAGACCATAGCGCAAATCGATACAGGGCTATGTTGAATAAGGGAGAGAGGTGAATCGGAACATACTTCCTCCCCCTCGTCGACGATATTCTCGTCGAAGGTCGGCGGCGGCGGTTCAAAGATGAGTTCAACCTCGTCCTCGTCATCTAGGGGATGCTTCCCAAGAGAGTGGACCCATCTACCAACAGCATCAGATGCCGATGAGCGACCGATGGCCCGACCTTCGGCAATGGCCTCCGCTTCGTCTTTGGCATCCGCTGCGGCAATGATCGCCGCCGTTGCGGCCATGCGTGCTGCGGTCGCGGCTCTGCTGCCTCCTCTGCGGCTAAGGCCAGCCGCGCGGCTTTCGCTTTCGCTGCGTTGACGGCGTCGGTTGGGCTCTCCATCGGTGGAATGGGAAGGGGAAGTGAAGAGAGGGTTTTTTCCTAGTCCGTGGAGAGAGGGAGAAGTGTGGACGTGAAATGGATAACTGACGATATTTCAAGATTTGGGAGACATAGCACGGCGGCAGATGACAGCGCGTGGGTGCATTACCTCATAGCCTCTGTCCTAGAAAGAGCGTACGTGTGGGTTTTCAAGGCATATTAAGGATTTTATTATTACATTGGGAAACTGTCATCGACCATCACTTTCCTCTTCAACTTTTCCACCTCCAATGATCTAAATGCATGTAGTAAATAAGAAAACCATATTATGCTAAATACTACTACCTCCATCCCAAAGCGTAAGGCTTATATTATTTTTAGAAGCTCAAACTATGTCAAGGTAAACTAAGATTTTACCAAAAATCATTATCATGCAAAATACAAAATTAATATCAATACATAGACAACGATTTTTTTTGGTATGGTATCTACAAAATATTATATTAGTTGATAGATTGTTCTAAATTTTCGTCAACCTTTACTTGCTTTGACTCTTAAAAAAAGACTTAAGCTTTGTGATGGAGGTAGTACGTACTAGTCGTGAAGAAACTATATCCCTCGTGATGAGAAAGAAATATTTTTTACTACCACTCTTTTGTGGACAAATTTTGAAGTGCATTGCAAAACGAGAAGTACACTCTTTTATGGACAAATTTTAACTCTACACCCATTATTTCAGGATGGAGGGAGTATAACCCAACTTGTTTTTTTCTTCTGGGCACTACACTGCTTTTTCCCTGTGCAATGCTTGGTTCTACCCTTTTTCTCAATGTAATGGTCACTTTAAGTCATTTTTTCCCACACACATTTATTTTGTACTTCTCTACAGTGTTGACCGTGCTACTACTATTTGTGTTAGTGCGCCAAAAACAAAATGTTATTTTTAAGTGCCAAATTAATCTAGGGCGTTGGTTGTGAATCGGTGAACAAAAAAGAGATAGCCCAAAAGAGGAACACACCAAGGTACAAAAACTAGTATATATGCATGTTTCTATGTACATATATATGACCCTGGGTTTGTAGATAAAAAACATTCATATATGCGCTTACTATTAATATACATAAGTTTATGCTGATTCTCTTGGTTTAGGTATATATATGGTTAGGCATCACTACTAATTCAGAAAAAAACAAAAATGTAACTCTTCAAGTGAAGTCATTTTAAGTGACCTAACAACTAAAATTCATATATAGGATTTGTATAGGAATTATGTAGGATTTAGATCACATGTGAATTTTCCCCACACTAGTTGTTTGATTCATAGGAACATATCCTATAGGAATCTTGCAGTGCAAATCCTATAAGAATAAAACATTAGGTCATACCTCATGGAAAATTTCCTTTGGCACAATCAAACACAACTCATCTTCCTATATGATTCAACTAGCCATTAAATCTCAATCCTATGTTTTCCATATTTCTATGGTTTTCCCATCCTATGAATCAAAGGAGCCTTAGGGCTTATATCTTTTTAGAAAGGCAAACTATGTTAAGATTGGCCAAGTTTTACGAAAAACCTTTAACATGCAAAATACAAAGTTGAAGTCATTCGTTTGAATCGGAGGAGTACATTTGACGTTATGTTTGACAGCTGCTTGGCACTGTATTTTTTTCCGAACCAAACTTCCCCCTTCATGAAGCTTTTTTAGCTTCGGTGACTTGATACATCCATATATCTAGACAAAGTTGAGTCAATTCATTTGAATCAGAGGGAGTACATTTGACTATATGGGTATTGTTTGACAACTGCTTGGCACTGTCTTCTTTTTTGAACCAAACTGCCCCCTTCACGAAGCTTTTATTTTGGGATAGAGCTTCACTGACTTGATACTTCCAAGTTTCACGGTGACTTGGTGCCACCATCACCATCCATCTCAGATCAATGTACGATCGACTTAAATTTAAACTAAATAATTCCCATAATTGCAAAATATTTCAAGAACTTCCAGTTAATCGTGCATATTTATTTATATTTTGGTGAAGTTTCATTCGATTTGAATCAAAGGTTTGTGAGCAAATATATACTCCCTCCGGTTCATATTAATTGACTCTAATATGGATGTACTAGACACATTTTAGTTCTAGATACATCCATATTGAAGTCAATTAATATGAATCAGAGGGAGTATTTAGTTTAAACTAGTGCTCGTATACGTAAAAAGCTCTTATCACAAGCTAATCGTCCGAGTGGGATGAAATATTCACAGATTTTAGAACAAGGCATCTACATTTTACTGGATTTTTTCGTAATTTTTGTTTTTAGGTTCGAAATAAGAGATTAGTTTGGAACGTTGGATCTCAAATGGTTGGTAGATGGTGGCACCAAGTCACAATGAGATTTGGAGACTTCAAGTCACTGCAGCTCTGTCCTTTTATTTTGACAAACTGCAGAGCCGCTGGTGCATCTATGCTTGCGTACGGCCGACGCCGATTCTTAGCAAGGAAGTTCTTCCTATAAGTAGTAGTATCCATACTCCACTCCAAGGCATGTATAAAAAAAAGAACCCATCCCGTTCTCGTTTTCCCGATCACTCTTCTCTGAAGATGGAGGAGGCCCTCTTCTTGTGCCCCCTCTGCCTGCTGCCCTTCAAACCCCCCATATCCAAGGTCGCTCCCTTCCGATTTCATTCTTAGGTTCACCTGTGAGAAATGTCAATGACAACTGATGCCACGTACGTTGTTCCGTGCAGTGCAAGGGCGGTCATATGGGCTGTCGGCGCTGCGTCGGCGAGCTTGCGCCGAACCCGTGCAAGAAGTGCGAGCAGCCGGCGTGGTTGCGCCGTCGAATCGATCTGGGCCAAGATTGCCGCCGTCGAATCGATCTGGGGCAATGGTCAAGTGCGTCGGCTGCCAGAGCTTGGTCGCCTCCACGGAGTCCTACAAGCACTATATCGCGTGCCCGCATGGTCCGTGCGGCTGCACAGAGGCCATCAATACCGGCTGCAGCTTCACCGGCCCGCCGCGGGAGCTCCTGGTACACCTCCAAGCATCCCACTCCATCCCAGTGTTTACGTTCCAGTATGGCATACCCGCCTGGTGCATAGTTCGTCTTCCGGTACAACCGCGGGGACACCTGTTCATCGGCAGTGGGGAAGAAGACGGTAGCGTGTTCGCCATCACCGTTGGAGCGCTCGGCCCGACCACCATTGTGTCCTGTGTGTGCATCAGGTCGGCCGCGTGCTTGTTTCCGATGTACAAGGCGCAGCTGTTGGTGATTGGTCCGCCGACGCCGGCGACGGCTGGGACCAGTGACCTCTCGACGGACACCTTGATGGCGGTAATCGAGCCGACGAGCTCCCCGACGCCTAGCTCGATCATGTTGCAGCAGCTCACTTCTTTCCTGGCGGTGCCGCCCCGTTACGCGAAGCAGAATGGAGGGCAGCGTGTGTTGCCTATCTGCGTTTGCATCAACAAGAAGGTTATACAATAATCTTCGTTTAGTCATACTGCAATGTAGTTACTCGAAGATCGGAGGGAGTAGTTTAGTTCGAAGTAGGGTTCGTTCGGATGTATTTTGGACTTGTATAGTAGTAGTACTACTACTCCAGAACTATTACTAGCTAGTTGGAGTGCTAGAATGCAGCTCGGAGTATTATAGTATTTTGGCAGTACTACTAGTTATGTATGTGACTGCAAATTCAAACTAAAATGGACTATTTCTTGCTAATGTTGTTCTTTTGGAGTCATCATTTTTTTCTGAACGTGTTAACTATGCTATTGTCTAAGGATTCGTTTAGATTTCTTTGGTTGAATTCATATTTAGTCTCTTCCTAATTTGGCAAAACTGCACTGTCATGGGCATTCTTACAAGGTCGCTGAAGTTTCAAAGTTTCTTAATGTATATTGCGTAGGGTGTACCCCCTTAACATGGATCTGTTGCATTTTGGGTTGTATTTTTTTGGCAATTTTCAGGACCATAAAATAGCACGCCTTCAGTTGAAATTTGAATTAGTGGCCGATACTAGCATGGAGTAGTGAAGTTTTTTTGTACTCCCTCGGTCCCACCAAAAGTGTCTCACCTTTGTTAAAATTTAGATGGATAGATGTATTTTTTACAAAGTTGAGACAACTTTGGTGGGACGGAGCCACGGAGTCGTAGTTGATGGCGAGAAGGTTGATGCCTTGCTAGGTTGGTGTACGTTGCAAAAAGAACAAGGTTGGTGTGTATTTGTTTTATTTGTTCACCATAATACTGACATGGCCATCGATTTGATTAGACAACACAAGCCTGGGATGTTTCACTTATTTATTGTAGGAAGCACGATTAATGTTCTGTAATGATGGGGCTACTCCTATAGTCCGTCTGCTCGCTACTCGGGTGTCGGGTCACATTCACACTCTCCTCTTTTTTTGAACACATTCACACTCTCCTCTTTTTTTGAACACATTCACACTCTCCTCGAAACTGCAGTAGGCAGTATATGAGCGTCTCGGTTCACCTCCGTCGTCTATCCCCACTCCGCCCATCTTCCATAGCACGCGCCTGCGTCTCCGCCATGGCGCTTTCGCATCCTATCCAGCAGTGCCCAGTTTGAGAGCCTCTGTTCTCCAACTCAAACCCCCACCTGCCGCCATTGATCGCCATCTCTCTCCCAAAGTTCGAATCAGTAGATCGCCCAAGAAAATACCAACCCCATTGTACCACCTGCCTCATTGCGATGGCGAAATCGAGCAGGGTCTGTGGATCTGGGCTGTTTCACAAGGTGTTTACGGAAGGCCCCCTTGAAGTGCTCATCAGCCAGTGCGACGCCATCACCGCCGCGTCCCTAGTCGGTTCCTCCAAAAGTATTCTTCAGTCAGCCAAATACAGTGCCACTCTGCCTGCTTCTCAGCCGTTTGGCCTTCCGTGTGTTCTCTGTTGTGACCCGACGGATAAACCATGGGCGGTGTTCAAGGAGGATTTGCCGGTGCACAGCAAGTGCAAACTACTGCCGCTGGACAGGTTCTCCTATGATGGCCTAATGCCACACGGTAAGGATGAGGAGCGGGCAGGCGCCAATGGAGATTGGATCGCCATGGTTGGCCCCGAAGGCAAGTGGAACCTCCTCAATGTCTACACTCATCGCAAGATTAAGCTTCCATCTTTGAGGACAAGTTGGAAACCACACACAATCCACTTATATTCGAGTATCAGCGTTCTGCTATTCAACTGCAGAAGATAGCTATTTGCCAAGTTCCTACAGCTGCTAGGGGGTATAGATTTCTCCCTTGTCGCAATCTTCGACTTTGCAATTGCCTACCTCCATGGCGAATATCCTCGTGCATGGATATTTCTTGAAAACCAGTTTCAGTACGGCGCCATATACTGCGATGCAATTATACATAACGGACTTGTGTTCGCCGTTACTGAGCTTGGAAATGTTTATGCATGGGATCCTAATCAATTTGGTAACATTTCCTCCCTATCTTTTTTATATACGTAACTTATATAGTATTTCACCTCTTATTTGTTGAACTGTCTTGGCATCTTTTGGCTTAAAGGAATTCCATAGGCGCACACCATAACCCTCTTGTGGTATGGACATATATAGAATTTAACATCTATAGGAATTTTAGTATGGTCTAATGTGCATGTTGTTCCTTAGGAAAAAGGCCCCCTAGTAATTAAGTTTCTTTATTATTACTCCCTAGAAAATTTAAGGTAGAGTAGAAATAGAATCAATAAAGGTGCCATGCAATATTGATAAAAACTTTCATTTGTTTATATTCCCCCGGTTCTAGAGAATAAGGAGTACTATATTCAAACCATCTAAAATTTGGACCAATATTTTAGGGAACATGTTTTAAATCCATATGAAGTTTTACCAAGATGTTCGAAATATATTTCAAACCATCTTATGTTCGACCATGATTTTATAAAGTACTAGTATTGGCATCCCAATATCAAATCAATATCACTAGTAGATAAATCATGAAATATATTTTCATGTGACGTGTTCTTTCCTTTTTCAAGGTCCTATAGTGCTCCCTGCTCCATTCATTCCGTGGACGGCTGGATTTGATGACGATGATAATACTCGTACGTGGTGGCTGGCAAGATCTCAAGATCGTTCTAGACTTCTCCTGGTCTATGCACGTGGCGTAATGGATTTTGACGCTGACGGTGCTCCAACTCATTATGATAGTACCCCTTCTGTCCATTGCGGTCGCGCTGTTCACAGCTATTCGGGGTATACCTGCATTGTATTCTCGAATGACACTAGTCGGTTACTTCCAGCCAACCCGTGGGAAAGGGTTACTAATCTTGGAGACTATTCTATGTTCCTTGGGTTGAACTATCCGATTTTCATGCCAGTGGGTGGTGCAACATTTCCCCCAGGATATTTGACAAGAATCTACACCACGCCTCAGGCCATTGGCTCTCGGTTTGACACATCACATCAAGAAATTTTCCGCTTCAGTCTAAATGGCGAAGACCACCAAAGCATATCTTTCTCAAGCAGCGGTCCAGGGGCCAACTGGCATACGGGGTTTTGGTTCATCCCAAGCTACACCAACGCGCTGGACTGGAACAAAGACAATCAGAGTTAGGGATATTTATGTAATAGTAGGATCATACTACTAGCTAGCTCAGTTGGTCTTGACTCCTATTTAACTATTTATAGCTAATGTACTTAGGTGATAAATTTATGCTATTTGCATGAACCCAGGTGCTTCTTTTAATTTGATCAAATACGGTCTATACACATGCATGGTTGTTTGGCTGTTTCAGTGTCCCTAGAGGCATACATATATACTGTTATTTAGCAATCTTTATTACAGTACAAAGGTCTTAACCTCATGGTTCACAGAAAGTATAAACGTAGATCAACCATCTAAACATAGAAGACATTCTAGTGTATGATTCTTACATATACACATCAACATCCTATCAGAAAATCTTAATGTGAATTGTACTGGCTTTACAAACCCGTGCATCATTCTCTAGCCGGTTGCACCCAAAAACCAAATCGTGGTACTTCATAGTTGACTGTATGTAGGACAACATACAGATCCAATGCGAAGCCATGGGTATCACCTGCATGACAGAACCATATTTCACATGGTTGGAGGTACTCCATATGGCATTTAAAATCATTCCTTGTCTTTCATATGGTCCTAAAAATAGTACAGTTGGATTTGTGGGTTTTAATTTTTTATTAACACACTCAATTGATTGCCCAAACATTGATTAATAATATTATTAAGGGGTGTGATGTTGAAAGCCATAAGAACAATGTGCCAAACAATCTTTGCTAGCGACGGTAAATGTATACCCATCAGAAATAATCAGCAGACGTGCATGTTTCTTTGGTCAGAATAACTGCTGCACCATCTTAAAAGTAAATGGCATGACCATTTATTTGATTTGATAGCGTGCAGCTAGATGGCGTACATTACTATCTCTACTTCCTTGGGTCGCCCAAATCTGGAGTACTAAAAGCAAATCCTGGTGATTCATTTGACAAGACAACACAGATGCGACCAAATTTCTCCGTCCATATTATTATAATAATCTGGAGTGCGTTGCCTCGTTGCCTTCCAAGAGAAGCTGCATTCCTTGCCAAAAAAGAGAGAGAGGCTGTATTTATAACTATCTCACCGGCCGCCACTAGTACAAACCATCACTCCCTCTCCACCTCCACCTCCATCTCTTCCCTAGTAGCTCCACCTCCATATCGGCGACGGACCACAATCGCGCGGCTTCGACTTCCTCTTCGACGGCGGCGGCGACAGAGGCGTGAGGCACCTTCTCCGCGGCGCATCACTCATCCTCGTCCCGCGGCAACAATGGCTGTATGTGAAATCACCATACCCTTTTGTATGGTAGAGATGATGATGTGCGGATAAAATTTTATTGGCGGTTGCTCATCCTTGTTTGAATATTTGGTGTAGATTCACATCTAGGGCAGGGTGTCAAGCGGGGTGGGTAGCGGGCTAGCTAGTTTCAGTGCGAGTGCTTTAAATCTGCTCTAATCTCAACCACTATTTGCTCTAATTTTCTGCTTTGCGGGACGATTCGCGGACGCCGCTTGCAACCCTAATCTAGGGTATTGATCCTAGTTTAGTAGACTACTAGGATTTACATGCCAATTTGTTTTTAGACTAGATCCGGATATTTGTCAATACTACTACGTACTTCTTCCGTTCGTATTTAATTGACTCTAGTTGAAAGCATCGACAGTTCATTTTCTTCTCTCCCTCTCGTCGACTAATTAAAACCGAACAGAGGGAGTATTAGGAATCATGTGCATCCGTACTACCAGTAAGGTATTGCGTTGTTGCAGAGGCTCAGTGTAATCAATATCTTTCGATATTAATATACTCACTTTATCAGAAAATAAATTAGTAATCCATGTTCAAACTTGCTAGTTTGATCGACGTTTGATGATGATTTGTGAGGCCATGTATGGGCCTAGTTTGTTTTGCCTGGTGGTCAGTAGGCTGATGATTTATTTTTTTGCTTGGTCGATCTGTGGTCGTTCCATGGCCACTGCTGATTAAGCATTACTAGAATCAACAATTTTTTGCTTGTCTGGTGATTGGAAGTGTATGCGCTAGCACCATCGCACGATGATTAGTCTTAATGGAGATGCAGATGTCGATCAAGAGGGAGAAACATATCTTGATCATGCATTTCTCACGAGATTACTTGGTGATTGGAAGTAGAATCCACAATTTGTTGTGCAAACTTCTCAACATATGCATATATATTCAATGAATTGGCTTTATGTGATCAATAGTACTTCTTATTGCAGATGGATGGAGGGAAAAGAGCGAAAAAACCGATACTTAGTGAGATGACTTCTCATTCTTTGACTTCTGATATCCCAGATAACAAGGTAAATATATAGAACGACGATTCGTAGGTGATAAAAGCAGAATCCACAATTTGCCGTGCAAACTTCTCAACATATGCATATATTTGATTAATTAGTTTTATGTGATCAATAGTATTACTTATTCCAGATGGACGTAGGGGAACGAAAAAGCGGATGCTATGTGAAATGACTTCTAAATCTGTGTGTTCTGATATCCCAGATGACAAGGTAAACATATGGACCGACGCTTGTTTTGCCGCTGCCCCTGTTAGATGGCTAGATGCTCTGGTCTAATTTCTGTTCATGTGCTTATTATTGCAGAAACATAGAGTTGAAGAAAACTCTATATTGTCTGATGACAAAGGTGAAATGGCATGCCAGTCTTTTAAACCTCCGACGCCACCTTGTTTACTGTCTATGGAGACTGATGCAGCTGGACCTGGTACTGATGAGCCTATACCTGGCATCATCGTGTCACATGAAGAAGGTTGTGGATTGGGTTTACCCCCTGCTGTAGAAACTGGTGGTGCAGCTGGAGCTGCTAGTGTAGAGCCTCTAGTGAACGGTGTCGTGCCACGGGAATTCTCTGAACTGGAGCAAAACGGTTTACCTATTGTCAAGACCGATATAACTGGTGCTGATGCTGGAGTTGCTACTGATGATCCTGCACCTGAAGTATGTTTTGCATTGTTAAAACCCGTCCTGCCCAGAGTACTGACTGGTGGTGGACCTGGAGCTGGTAGGGTAGAGCCTCTAACTGAAGTGGATATTGGTGGTTTACCCTCTGTAGAGACTAGTGGTCTACCTGGAGCTGGTATTGTAGAGATTTCAGCAAGCGGTCCTGTCCGAGAACATATCTGGTCCTACTATCCCTTTAGGTTCTACCGTGCTACCGACTCCTATGAACCGGAGCATGTACCTGATGTGCCTTCTGTTGAACCTGACGCACCTGTAAGTAGTGGTGATGATCAAGAAGGATCTGCATCTCTAGGACAAGATGTCAGCTGTCATTCACCTGATTCTGAGCTGAAGTCAGCAACGGTAGCTTATATAGCACGGACTGTCCTTCAAGCTCTAAAGATCCAGTTGGGTGGTTCACAGGACCAGCTACTCCAAGCCATTGTCACTACAAAAGACCAGCCAGCATGCTTCGTCATCTCCTGCATACTGTTTGACAAGCTGAAGCACTGCAACTGGCGCATTGTTCAATCCCATCAGCATGGAGAGAGGAGCTATGTTTATGTCAAGATGATTCATGCTGATTTGGTAAGGTTCCATGATAAGATGTATGGGTGGGGTGAGGCAAGAGCCACATTTTGCAGCATTCACACAGTCTTCGCTCTTGAGCCAGACCCCATGGATGCTTACCCAGTGGTGCAGCTGTCCTGACTTGATATATGTTTTATGATCAGTATGCTGCTGTCGTGGAACTGTGATGTGGAGCTACCTTTCTTATGGTTTCTAGGCTTTTGGTTTCAACATGTATTATGGAGCTTACCTTAGGACTTTCGCATGCGTTTGGCTGTTGACCTGTAATGTTTGTGGTTGGTTGTCTAATCTACTTGGCACAATCACATTGCAAAGGCAAATGTTCCTTTTCTCTTTAATTGTTATTATGACTTATGTGTTATAACCAGGCAAGAATATGCAATCTTGGTTCTCTGACCGATATATATGTACATACAACTTTAAGAGTAGCTTTCTCTGTTGGACAAACACCAAACCACAAAAGGGTAACAACACAATATCCAAACTAGGTACGGCACCTGTTGAGCATACATGACTTTTGTCGTAAAATCACGTTAACCAACACTAGCAGCATCTTGTTCTTTGCAAGGTGCTATGCTTATCAGTCTAATCCCAATACACAACCTACTTCAGGTGGCACGATGATGTCAGGTGCAGGTTCACCAGTACCAACTCTCTTGCATCAGTCTCCATTGAAGGTACGCCACTGCTGCAGTAGACACCATTAGCAATGCAACCTGAAGGTGTTCTTATCCTCATATCAGGATCACATAATACAGGTGTCAAGCTTCATGCACTAGCCAACACAATGAAAAGTCCGAACTAGGATAGCTAGGAAAAAAACATGAAGATCTTTTTTTCGAATCCCACGCTGAACATCTTTTTTAACTAATTAGGTAAGCTCCTGCTGACAAACATATTACAGCAACTCCAGCAGTGGCTCTATATTTGGCGCTGTGGGCTGAATGGCTGATGCTGCGCATGGAGCCGGCAATAGCTTCACCGGAAGCTGCAAACTGTGGCGGCCAAATGCAGGGCTGAAACAGCGTATTTTCAGAGGCGCTATAAATGCAGCGCCAAAAACAGAATATAATGAAAAATAGAGTGCAGTAAAACAGAAGATCAAACAAAGACTAGAAATAGACATAAAATAGGATAAAATTAGCTTGATAGATACTCCGTAGTTCATATTTGTACAAAGTAGTGCGATAAAACTAAACTAAACTCGACATCTGACGAGTCCGGTGTCGTGCCCGACACCGGATCCGACGAGAAGAGGTCAATCAGGGGGTCGTCCTCGCCAATGGTGGTCGGCCCGGCGAGCTGCGCTTCGATGAAGGCCCGCTTCGTCGCCTTCTCCGCCCTCCGTCGTGCGCGGTCCTCCTTCTTCGCTGCCCGCCTCGTCGCCTTCTCCGCCCTCCGTCTGCGGAAGTGCTCGTTCTCGGCGGCAACGTCCTCGGGGAAGCGGGCCGCCCACTCGCGCGCCGCGCGCTCGTCCCGCTCGGCGATGCGCAAACGGCGCTCCGTCTCGCGGCGGCGGTGCTGTTCCTCCTGTCTAACGATGTACGGCGGCGGCGCGAGATCCTCGGCCTGCTGGCGCGTCCACACGTCATGGAAATTCATCGACGATCGCGGGCGCCCGAGCCGCCACGCCACGGCGTCGTACGCGCGCGCGGCCTCGTGCGCGGTCTCGTAGGTGCCGAGGCCGATGCGCTCGCCGCCGTCACGTATCTCCGCGTAATACGTACCTTTGGGGCGCGCGCGGACGCCGCGGTACCCCGTGCCCGAGACGCGGCAGTACCGCGAGCTCGACGCGAGACGAGGCATGGCGGCGGCGGCGGCGGCGGAAGCGGGGCCGCGGCGGCGATATTAGGCGCAGATGGGCAAATTTCAGCAACCCGTGTCCATCTTTTTTTTTGGCAGGATTACGCCATGTACCACCTTCCAATTAGAAAATAGTACTGTTCAGCATTCCCCTGTTGGGCCCAATATTTCACTTTGGGTTGCCAACGGCCATCTACATGGTAATTGCTCTCGGCCTACTTGCTCCGGCCGTCGAAGCCCAATAACTACAAATGGGCCTTTCTGCTCATGCAATTTCGGCCCTTTTCTAATGAAACACAGATCCTATGATTGGCAAAAAAAAATACACGGAGATTCTACATAAAAGTTGTTTTTATTTATTTTGAATTATAGGGTTCCAATTTTTGAAACTGCTCATGCCCAATATGAAAATCCTTGATCGCTCCATACCCACATGGATAACGGTATTTTTAAAAATTCATAAAGTGGATTTGAAATTTAAAACATATCCTAATAATTCCTTGATTTAATCTATCAACTTGCAAGATCTTGGAGCCAAAGAGCTTGTATTAGTCTGCGAAAATAATACTGATAAACCTGTCGTTAACAAGAAATGAAGGTTTATCGTTCAGAGAGGATGCCATGTGGGACCCATGAGACAGTAGCGTCCTCAACGTTTCAAAGAAAAAGGCAAGTAGCCCGAAAATAGGGGTAAAAAATAAATCCTACAAAGGAAACATTTATTGTTCATAGAGGCTGACATGTGGGACCGATCTGCCAGCTGCATCCTCATCATTTCGAAGTCGGCAGGGATCAGAAGAAAAAGGCAAATAGCCAGAAATTAGGGGTCAAAAATAAATCCAAAAAGGAAACTTATATTCTTCATAGAGGATGACATGTGGGACCGACCTGCCAGCAGCGTCCTCATCGTTTCAAAGGCCACAGGGATCAAAAGAAAAGGCAAATAGCCAGAAATTAGGGGTAAAAAAAATACAACAAAGGAAAGGTTTATTGTTCATAGAGGTGACTTGTGGGACTCATGAGCCAGCGGCGACTGAATTTCAAAGCGGCATATGATCGAAAAGAAAAAGGCAAGTTAGCAAAAATCAGTGAAAAAAAATCTAAGAATGAAACTTTATTGTACAGTCCATGAGCGGCCACCTTACTCAACGTTTCGGTGGCGGCATGAGATAGAAAGAAAAAGGAAAGTGACCAAATATCAGAGCAAAAAATAATCCAGAAAAGAAACTTTTATTGTACATAGATGATGACATATGGGTCCCACTTATACAAGCTCTTTCGCTCCAAGATCTTGCAAGTTGATTGTACATAGAGGATGACATGCGGGCCCCTTGTGTCAGCATCTTACTCAACGTTTCCAAGGCGGCGAGGATCAAGAAAAGTAGCCAGAAATTAGCGGTAAACAATAACTCCAAGGAAGGAAACTTTTATTGTTCATAGAGTATGACATACGGGACCCATGCGCTAGCGACTTCCTCAATGTTTCAAAGGGGGCATGAGATCGAAAGAAAAAGACAAGTGACCAAATATCAGGGAGCCAAAAATAATCCAGAAAAGAAACTTTATTGTACATAAAAGATGACATGCGGGTCCCAGCAGCGGTGTCAACGTTTCAAATGCGGCTTGAGATCAAAAGAAAAAGAGTAGCCAGAAATTAGGGGTAAAAAAACTCCCAGAAAAGAAAGTTGATTGTACATAGAGGATGGCATGCGGGTCCCATGACCCAGCACCTTACTCAACGTTTCAGGCGGCATGAGATCGAAAGAAAAAGGAAGAGACCAAATACGAGGCAAAAAATAATCCAAGAAAAGAAACTTTTATTGTACATAGAGGATGACATATGGGTCCCATATACAGCTCTTCCGCCCCAAGATCTTGCAAGTTGATTGTACATAGAGGATGACATGCGGGCCCCTTGTGTCAGCAGCTTAATAAGGCGGCGGGGGATCAAAGAAAAAGGAAACAGCCAAAAATAAGAGGGTGAAAAAATCCAAGAAAAGAAACTTTTATAGTATCGAGATGACATGTGGGTCCTATGACAGCCAGACTTCTCAACGTTTGAGAACTTTGCATGAGATCGAAAGAAAAGGCAAGTGACCAAAAATAAGGGGTAAAAAAATCCAAGAAAAGAGACTTGATTGTACATAGAGGATGACATGCGGGTCCCACCGATCAGCAGCTTACTAACGTTTCAAAGGCGACAGGGAATCGAAAGAAAAAGGAAATAGCCAAAGATCAGAGGGTGAAAAAAATCAAAAGAAAAGAAACTTTTATAGTACATAGAGGATGACATGTGGGTCCCATGGGCCAGCGGGTTCCTCAACGTTTTCAAGGCGGCATGAGATCGAAAGAAAAAGGCAAGTGACCAAAAATCAGAGGGTGAAAAATAATCCAAAAAAGAAACTTTTATTGTACATAGAGGATGACATGCTGTCCCAACGTTTCAAATGCGGTTTGAGATCAAAAGAAAAAGAAAGTAGCCAGAAATTAGGGGGTAAAAAAACTCCAAGAAAAGAAAATTGATTGTACATAGAGGATGACATGCGGGTCCCACGAGCCTGCAGCTTACTCAACGTTTCCAAGGCGGCAGGGGATCAAAAGAAAAAGGAAATAGCCAAAAATCAGAGAGTGAAAAAAAACCCAAGAAAATAAACTTTTGTAGTACATAGAGGATGACATGCGGGTCCCATGGGCCAGCAGGTTCCTCAACGTTTCAAACGTGGCATGGGATCGAAGGAAAAAGGCAAGTGACCAAATATCAGGCCAAAAATAATCCAAGAAAAGAAACTTTATTGTACATAGAGGATGACATGCGGGTCCCATTTTAGCAATGGTCCCAACGTTTCAAATGCGGCTTGAGATCAAAGAAAAAGAAAGTAGCCAGAAATTAGGGGGTCAAAAAACTCCAAGAAAGGAAAGCTTTATCGTTCATACAGGTGACATGTGGGACCTATGAGCAGACTTCACTTGAACGTTTCAAGGCGAGGATCAAAGAAAAAAGTAGCCAAAAATCGAGAGGGTGAAAAAAAATCCAAGAAATCAAACTTTTATTGTACATAGAGGATGACATGCGGGTCCATGAGCCAGCAGGTTCCTCAACGTTTAACGTGGCATGAGATCGAAAGAAAAAGGCAAGTGACCAAATATCGCCAAAAATAATCCAAGAAAAAGAAACTTTATTGTACATAGAGGATGACATGCGGGTCCCATTTTGCAGCAGCGGTCAACGTTTTCAAGGCGGCACAGGACCAAAAGAAAAATGAAGTAGCCAGAAATCAGGGGGTGAAAAAAATCCAAGAAAAGAAAGATTTCAATTGGGCTGCATCTAGACATCGGGCCTTTATCCTTCTGGGCCTTTGGACACGTACAATTTCAGCCCACTCCAGAACATGATAGTTCGGATTTATCAAAAAAAAAGCAGGAAAGTCCTATGCTTCGCCAAAACAAAAAACAAGGAGATTCAAGATATATGTTGTAAAAATAAAGATTTAATTTATCCGTTTGCAATAGCTCAGAGCGCAATACACTGTTTATTGTCTGCAAAATAATCAAGATATCACATGTTTCTTGTACGGGAAGGCTGACATCGTGGACCCATGAGCCAGCGGCGTCGTAAAAGGCGGGAGGGGATGGAAAGAAAAAATAAACCAAAAATCTGTTGGTAAAAAATCCAAGAAAAGAAACATTTTTCGTTCGAGAGGATGACATGCGGGACCCATGAGGCGGCAGCGTCCTCGGCGCTTATTGTTCATAGAGCGACATGTGGGACCCGTGAGCCAGCAGCGTCCTCAACGTTTTAAAGGCGGCAGGATATCGAAAGAAAAAATAAGCCAAAAATCATTTGGTAAACAATATCCAAGAAAAGAAACATTTACCGTTCGAGAGGATGACATGCGGGACCCATGAGACATCTCAACGATTCCAAGGCGGCAGGGGATCAAAGAAAAAAAGGAAATATCCAGAAATTAATTAGGGGTTCAAAAAAATCCATCAAAGGACTTTTATTGTTCATAGAGGATGACTTGTGGGACCGACATACAACGTCCTCATCGTTTCAAAGGGGGGGAGATCCAAAGAAAAAGGCAAATAGCCAGAAATTAGGGATCAAAAATAACTCCAAGAAAGGAAACTTTTATTGTTCGTGAGGATGACATGCGGGACCCATGAGCCAGCAGCTTACTCAACGTTTCAAAGGCGGCATGAGATCGAAAGAAAAAGGCAAGTGACAAAATATCGAGAGCAAAAAGAATCAGAAGAAAAGAAACTTTATTGTACATAGAGGATGACATGTGGGTCCCATTTTGCAGCAGGTCTCAATGTTTGTAATGCGGCTTGAGATCAAAAGAAAAAGAAAGTAGCTAGTAATTAGGGGGTGAAAAAAAATCCAAGAAAGGAAAGTTGATGGACATAGAGGATGACATGCGGGTCCCTTGAACCAACAAGCACTCAACGTTCAAAGGCGGCAGGGGATCAAAGAAAAAGGCAAACCAAAAATCAGAGGGTGAAAAAAAATCCAACAAAGGAAACTTTTATAGCACATGAGGATGACATGCGGGTCCCATGAGACAGCAGGGTTCCTCAACGTTTCAAACGTGGCATGAGATCGAAAGAAAAAGGCAAGTGCCCAAATACCAGGAGCCAAAAATAATTCAGAAAAGAAAGTTTTATAGTACATAGAGGATGACATGCGGGTCCCATTTAGCAGCACCCAACGTTTCCAAGGCGGCGAGGGATCAAAAGAAAAAAGAAATTGCCAAAAATCGAGATGGTGAAAAAAAACCAAGAAAAAGAACTTTTATAGTACATAGAGGATGACATGCGGGTCCCATGAGCCAGCAGGTTCCTCCGTTTCAAACGTGGCATGAGATCGAAAGAAAAGGCAAGTGAAAAATATCAGGAGCCAAAAATAATTCAAGAAAAGAAAGTTTTATAGTACATAGAGGATGACATGCGGGTCCCATTTAGCAGCAGCGGTATCAGCGTTTGAGAGGTGGCAGGGGATCAAAAGAAAAAAGAATTGCCAAAAATCAGATGGTGAAAAAAAACCTAGAAAAAGAACTTTATAGTACATAGAGGATGACATGCGGGTCCCATGAGCAAGCAGGTTCCTCAACGTTTCAAACGTGGCATGAGATCGAAAGAAAAAGGCAAGTGAAAAAATATCAGGAGCCAAAAATAATTCAAGAAAAGAAAGTTTTATAGTACATAGAGGATGACATGCGGGTCCCATTTAGCAGCATCGGTATCACGTTTGAGAGGCGGCGGGTGATCGAAAGAAAAAATCAAGTGACCAAATATGAGGTGCAAAAAAATCCAAGAAAAGAAAGTTTTATAGTACATAGAGGATGACATGCGGGTCCCATTTAGCGGCGACGGTATTTTGAGAGCGGCAGGGGATCGAAAGAAAAAGGTAAGTGACCAAATATGAGGTGCCAAAAATAATTCAAGAAAAGAAAGTTTTATAGTACATAGAGGATGACATGCGGGTCGATTAGCGCAACGGTATCACCGTTTGAGAGGCGCGGGGGATCGAAAGAAAAGGCAAGTGACCAAATTTGAGGTGCCAAAAAAATCCGGAAAAGAAAGTTTTATAGTACATAGAGGATGACATGCGGGTCCCAGTTAGCAACAGCGGTATCACTTTTGAGAGGCGGGGGATCGAAAGAAAAGGCAAGTGACCAAATTTGAGGTGCCAAAAATAATCCGGGAAAAGAAAGTTTTATAGTACATAGAGGATGACATGCGGGTCCCGTTAGCGGCAGGTATCACCGTTTAGAGGCGACGGGGATCGAAAGAAAAGGCAAGTGACCAAATTTGAGGTGCCAAAATAATCCAGGAAAAGAAAGTTTTATAGTACATAGAGGATGACATACGGGTCAGTTAGCACAGCGTATCACCGTTTGAGGAGGCGGTCGAAGAAAAGGCAAGTGACCAAATTTGAGGTGCCAAAAAAACTCCAAAAAGAAAGTTGATTGCACATAGAGGATGACATGCGGGTCCCATTTAGCAGCAGCGGTCTCAACGTTTCAAGGCGGCAAGGGATCAAAAGAAAAGGAAGTAGCCAGAAATCAGGGGTCAAAAAAATCCAAGAATAGAAAGAATTTTGGTTCATAGAGGATGACATGCGGGACCCATGATCTGCATCGTAAACGGCTCGATGGGAGAACGTTGAACGAGATGGCGCGATGTAGAAAAAAAACAATGCCAGAGAGGCGCCATCTGGGCCCTACATCCCTCGGCGGTGCGGATTTGCGTTGACTCGGCCGCCCGAGATTTCGAGATGCACCACGTCCCGGGCCACCATACGCCACGTTTTGGCCGCTTTCGTCGGGCTAGGTGGCCTCAAAAACGAGAAAAAAAAAGTTTTGACATGCACCACGGAGGGACCAAAATCGTCGGCCATGGTACACAAGCAACCACGGCGCGACTTCAACTTCGTCGGCCATGGCAACTTTTCTCTATTTTGACCCTTTTTCTCAAGCATATCATTTTGTTGAGCTAAACGAGCCATGAGATTTGAAACATGCTTTTTGTTGATACCTTGTAGGTTAAGCAAGAATTCATCAAATTCTAGCATTTCTTGTTTTACTTTTAGACTAGCATCATCAATCCCTAGATCACTTGATATGTTAGGCATAGAGGGGCTAGGAGATGATACCTCGGAGGATTTGGCCATGAGGCAACTTTCTTCCTCCACATGAATGATCTCATTGGGGGATTCACTTGGTGATGAAGAGTTAGTGGAGAGGGAGGCAAGAGCGACCAATCCATTAGAGGTTGCATCTTCTTCATCATCAACTTCATCATCCCCGGAGGAATATTCTTCTTGAGTTGATAGCACAATAGATGTGTCCAAGGAGGATGTTGCCATGAAGCAATGTGCATTCTTGATATGAGGATTCTCATTGGGGGATTCAAAGAGAGATGAAGAGGGAATGTTGGTAGTGACAATGGCGGCCATTTCTTTTGAGCTTCCTTCTTCATCATCACTAGAGCTCGCAACTTCATCGGAAGAATATTCTTCCCTAGTCACTAGCACAACTTTTGGGTGCCTCTTGCCCTTCTTGGTCTTGTTGTTGTAGAACTTCTTGTTGGGGGCTTTTGAGTATTTGCCCTTTGATTCTTTGCTCTTGTCCTTGGGAATGAGCCTTCCATTATGAAGCTCTCTATTTTCATAGGGGCATTCGGCAATGAAGTGGCGCTTGTCATCACAATTGTAGCATGATCTTGTCTTTGGACCAAAGCTAGTGAACCCACTCTTGTGGTTTCTCTTGATGTTGTCTTCCTTGGCCTTGGAGGGATCAACCCAAAAGGACTTTGCATGGAAGGCCATGTGATCATGATAGTGGCATTCCAAATCTTCCGGATAGGACATACTCCAAGATGCCCTATATTGCTCTTGAGGGTGCACTTCATCTAAGGGGTTGACCACCAAGGCAAGATTGTTCCCTTTTGACATACCAATGGCACGATTGAGAGAATCATGAGAGTTTTGCTCGAGCACCTTGAGGGCTTGCATCTCGTGCACGGCATCTTGAGAAGAGAGAGAGGAATAGCATTCTCTCCCAACAAGGGTCTTGACATCAATGGGTACATATGGCATCATGCATTCAATGTACTTCTCCTTGATCCAAGAGTCATTGATGTGGGTGGCACCAATAAGTCGGAAGTCATCGGCAACAATGAGGAGTCTTGAATACATGTCTTGATGATCTTCATCCGGTAGCCTCATGAATCCTTCGGCTTTATTCTTAAGAGCATTATACTTGTTCCTTCTCGTGCTCTCACTTCCAATGCAACTAGCGGCCAACCCATCCCAAGCTTCCTTGGCGGTGGTGTAGTTCCGAACACGAGGCAAATCCTTTGTCCCCACACTAGTTTGAATCATGTGCAAGGCGGTGTTGTTGAGTTGACTATCAACCGCTTCTCTTCTAGTCAACTTGTCGGGGTTGTAAGGTTTGAAGCCTTCTGGATGATTCTCCAAAGTTCATTGGAGGCACTGCAAACATGAGAGCGAAACTCAAATCGCCAAGTATTGTAATTTTCAATGGAAAACTTAGGTGGGTCGCCCCGAATGTTCAAATGAGGATGGGGAACCGGTATATCGGGAGATTGAAAAGGTGGAGCTACTCGATTGTAGCTCTCACCTCCACTAGTATCCCTAGGAGATGCAATGGGAGATTTGTTAGTGTTTAAGTTATCACCTTCCACGGGTTTGGTAGAAGAGGGTGGTGCCGAAGCACCTTCCTCTTCTAACACACCCGCGTCCTTTACCTCTACACTAGGAGCCTTGGGAAGGGCCGGAGCCAAAAGCTCGGCAATCATCTTTTTCATGCTTTCCATTTGGGCTTCCATTTTGGCTTCCATGAAGGACTTCAACGAATTGAATTCTTCCATGGAGACCGTATTGGCGGCCCCTTCCGAGGGCTCCTCGTTCGGCATACTCTTAGGCGGTTAAGCCCGAAATAAGAGCCGAGGCTCTGATACCAATGGAAAGGATCGTATGCCGCACCTAGAGGGGGGGTGAATAGGTGCTAACCAATTTTTAGTTCTTTTTCAATTTAGGTTTGACACAAAGGTAAATTCTCTAGATATGCAACTAAGTGAATTTACCTATATGACAAGGTTATCAACTAGGCAAGATAGAGCTACGCAATATATAGGAGATAAAGTGGGATAGAGGTAACCGAAAGTGTAGCACGCGTTGACACGGAATGATTCCCGTAGTTCCTTCCTTTGCAGAAGGTACGTCTACGTTTGGAGGTGTGGTTGCTACGCAAGCCAAACCAACAGCCACGAAGGCTTCACTCGGATCTCCTGTGAGCAACGCCACGAAGGCCTAGCCCACTTCCACTAAGGGATTTCCTCGGCGGAAACCGGGCCTTTACAAGGTTCTTGGGGCACACATCCACAACTGAATTGGAGGCTCCCAAATCTGTAACAATACAACAATCAACAACAACACATCAACAACAAGTCAACTAGGGAACCAAATAGGAACACTAGCATGAGATCCCTCAAACAAGTGAGGGGGAAATGAAGAACGCTTCGGTGAGGATGTAGATCGGTGGCTTCTCCTTCGAATCCCCAAAGATCAAGAGCTTTGGTTGGGGGAGGAAGGAGATCTTGCAAATCTTGTGTTTCTTGAGGTGGCTCTAATGGTGGTGTAGCTTGGCAGAGTTCTTGAGCAATGATTGAGCAAAGAGGTAAGGTAGGAGAAGGGGGTATTTATACCTCCCTCAAAATCAGCCGTTAGGTTTCCGGGGCCGGATGATATTCCGGCCTAGAAGGGCGGATAATCCGCCCCGGATAATCCGACCTACGGGACAAAAGTGTGACATTGTCGGCCAAATATCCGGCCCTATCCAGAGCCTTTTCTTCCGGTCCTTAGCCAAAAATGGGGGCGGATATTTCCAAAATATCCGGCCCGGATATTCCGGCCCTGGTACAATACCGGGACAATATCCGGGCAAATGTCCGGCCCCCATACTGAGCTGCTTTTCCTCGAAGACTTAGCCAAAAACGGGGGGCCGGATATTTCCACAATATCCGGCCCGGATTATCCGGCCTACCCATCATTTCTGTTCTTTTGGCAGATGATCAAATCCAACATACATGCATAAATATCTATGTAATCCCTGTACCACTTAAACAATCATTAGTGTATCACATACATTGACATCAAACACACAAAACATAATATGAGAGATGTTCTTTCAATCTCCCCCATTTTGGTAATTGATGACAATACTCGGATGGTTGCAAGAGAATCTAGCGAACAAATCCCAAGTGCGCCCATTAAGCGTTTGGGGACGTGTTCGTTCGTGCCGTGTTTGGGACGTCGCTCCCCAGTCGCGTCCCAAACAAAATTTCGGAAATTTTAAACTTAACGAGATTCGATTAAGATTCGTCCAAACTTACATAGATTCGAACGAAATTTGACTAAATTTAAACTAAACCTAATCTAGAACCACTTGCGGCGGCCGGAGGCGTCGTAGTACTGCTGGAAGTTGTACATGTCGTCGGTGACGACCTCCTGCTTGACGCGCTCCTCGACGGGCTCGTCGCGGGCTCGTCCTTCACCAAGCCGCTTGGTCCTGCCTCGCCGTCGTCGGTGAGGTCCACCAGCGGCTTGCCGGAGTCGCGGATGGACATGGCGATCGCCGCGTCGTCGCCCCTCCAGGCGTCCTTGTCGTTCATGGACGCCAAGAACGCCGCCCGCAGCCCTGGGCAGTCCTCGGGGTCGTCGCTGCTGGCGATGAGCCGCTGCTGCCGCTCGTACTCCGCCAGCAGCGCCGCCTGCGACGCTTCCTCCGGCTCCTCCTTCACCTCCGGCTTCGGGATGAGGAGGGCGCCGCCGCGCCTCCCTTGCTGCCGCCGGCTGCTGCCGCCACGCCTCGTGTTGACGGGCGTCGCCGGCTCCTCCTTGACCTCCCGTTTGGGGACGGTGTAGGGCGCCGACCGGTACGACGAGGACGGCGTCGATCGCGCCGGTCCCGAGGAAGAAGAGTGCGAGGAGGACGAGTACGTCGTCCTCCTCGGCTGCCATTGAGGAGACGGCGGCGGCGACGACGGCATCTCCAGCCTTGGAGCGCCGTTGCGGATGCCGCGGATGACGTTCTCGAGGGTGCGCCCCGGAACGCCCCAGAACAGGGCGCGGCCGTCCTTGTTCCAGCTGTTGGGGCCGCCGACGAGGTTGTCGGTGCTGTACATCTCGACGTCGTACTTCGCCTTGAATACGTCTTCCTACTCGTCGTTGGTGGTGGCCGCCGTCGGATCTGCCGCTCGGCGGCGGTGAGTTGAGCCCCGGGCCCCGATGCCGTCCTTCCATTGGTCCGTGCTCGCTTCGGCGGCGGCGGGACGCCAATGCCGTTCACGGCCATCTTCCAGCCCGCCGCTGCTTGGCACCGCATGTCCGGCGGGGCGGATACGGGCGTGGTACAACGCCTCCCTGCACGGTGAGGCTCGCGGCGAAGCGGATTCGCCGCAGCGATCTTGCGGGAAGGCGAGGCTCGACATTTTTGGAGCGGCGAGGAGAAGATCAGGAGGAGGCGGCGGCGGCGAGAAGGTTTAAAACAACGGTGAGAACTGCAGGGCGTCTTAAAACAGCGGCGGCAGCGGGTGGTTGCACGCAATAACGCGGCGCGGACGGCCACGCGGCCTCCACGGCGAGACGCGTCCCTGCGTCGCCTGAGAAAACGGGGACGCCATTAACGTCGTTTGACCAAAGGTAGGCGACGGGGTTTTAGCCTTCCGGGCCGCTGCGCGGGTCGGGCCCGCGTCGGTTCGCCTCGCTTTTCGTTGTGTCCGTGCGGCGTCCCATGTGGGACGGGGACGGGCTCGGGGCGCCGGACACCGTATCGGACGCGCCGGACAAAAATGGGCTTTGAGGACGCGCTGGAGCATTATTTTTTGTCGGCATCTCAAATCTCTTTGAGCAGGTTGAACGCGAGTGGAGATGCTCTAACGTTTGAACTGGATCGATCCGGGCTAGCTACGCATGCATGCACCCAAAAGTCAGCAACCAGGCTGGTTTGACCCCCAGGTCCACAGCGACGCACTGATCCACATGCACATGCGTGAACGGCCTGTGCCGGCTAACTTTTTGGGTAAGGTGGCAACGGGAGCCAGTTCCAAAGCTACTCGATTGACTCGTAGCATGGAAGTTAGGTACGCTCCACGTCGGGAGACCGATCGATGCAGGCCGTCGGACTTGCACAATCATCTGGCTGGCCAAAATTTCAACCGACCTCTCTGGCAATCGGTCTCCCGTTTGAACGTCTCCGTTTTCTCAGAGATAACCCCTGAAGGCACGTTCGACCGCACGAGTTGTATCTCCGGAAGAAATTCTGGTTTCGGCCTTTATAGGTGGTAGCATCCACGGTGTATGGCTTTTCTTGAAGTCGTCATCATGGATTGCTTTTTTTTCCTTCGTCTTGGCTCGGGAGAAAACTCGTATCATCAGGATAAGATGATGGAGGTGTTGTTTCTCCTTCTTTTTCTTGTAGGCATTGTCTTGGAGCCGACTTTAGTCAGGGTTTCGTGAAGAAAGGTTTATTGTCAGGTACAGCTATTTGATGGTGTTGCATGCGTTTGTCAAAGTTGAAGTTGTCCTTTGTGTTGCCGCGTGTGATCGGCTGTTGGCATGGGTTGAGATGGCTTCGGCGTTGTTTATGTCTAGGCTCTATCGGTGGTGGTCAACGATGACGCTCCATGGCAACCTCGAATATGGTCATACAATTTGTGAGTGTTTGCGCTTTGTGTGAGTGGCTAGGTCGGTCGGTGATGCCCAACACAATCATTGTCATCACATCATTAGTAAAACATCACAATCAAAGTCCTCAAAGTACGGAGAAAATATCCTCCCGGGTCGCCACGCAGGGGCGACTCGGAGCGACAACCACCTAACCCTAGAGCGCCGCGGGATCCCTCCTCGCAGCTTGCCATCGAGGCCAGCGTGGCCGCCCAGCGGGTCCCCTACGTGCGGAGGCGGGGCCTATGGCGCGCGGGGACGCGGGATCGCGCGCACGGCGGAAGGTCGGGAGGATGCGGCGTGGCGCCATGGCGGAGCCGCGAGGCTGCGGATAGCGTGAAACGGAGAGCGGAGCGGGAGCGCCGTTGGGAGGCGGGGCGTGGCGGTGCGGGAGGTGGTGCGCGGGCTTCGGCAGGAGAGCCTCGGCGAGCGGTCCGCCGCTTCGAGTACGGCGAGGTGCGTCGCCGGCGGCGGAAAGGAGAGGCGGGTGCGGGCCCCGATCGGGCTTCCTGGGCCCGTACGGGCCTGGCGGGCAGCGAGCTAGACGTGGGTGGCGCCTAGAGTGGGCGGGTCCGCGCGAGCGCGTTGCTCCGGCGGAGGAGTGGGGAGAGGCTCGGTGCCTGGTCGGGTTGGAGGTGGAGATGGAGGTTGTGGATCTTCGGCGTTGCGGGATGTGGGAGTGGTTCAGTTTTTGTGACTTCATCGTTGAGGCCTGTGGCGAGCGGTGAGAGGCTCAGGGGCTTTGCCCATGCTCAGGTTTCGGAGATGGTCGACGACTCGGACGAAGTCTTGCCGGCTTGGGTCGGGCCGGTGGCGACTGCGCCCGTGGCGTCGTTCCCCTCCTTGGAGGCGTCGCCGTGGAGTGTCGGCATCTCCCTACCCTGTTGGAGTTCGGCTGTCTTCGGGCGAAAGCCTCGATCCGGTGCGGATCGGCACGATGGCGTCGTCGTCGGCGTCGTGACTCTGTTGAGAGCTTTGTGCGAAAGACACGGTGCAGAGGTTCCTTGCGGCTTTAATCCGGTGGCGGCGGTCAGCGAGTTTTCCAAGGCGCTATGCACGCCTTTGCTAGCATGTTCTTGAGGACATCTTCTTGGGTCCGACCAAGTCCCGCCATCGATCCTCGTTGACAGGAAGGTCTTTCGGAGTTGTTCATCTACGGAGGTGCCTGGCGTCGGTCGAGCGTGGCTTGGTTCTTTGCTTAGGACAGGTGCTTTGTGTTGTGGTTGTTTGATCTGTAGCAGGTGTTGCGTGGGGTTACCCTCGTTGCTTGTAGCAGTGGTGTCGTTCTTGTAGTCAAACCTCTGCCTTCTATAGAGATATGGTACGCCTTTGGCGTACTCTCGAAAAAAAATTTAGTGGTTTTATTGTTATACCGA
Organism: Lolium multiflorum; assembly: GCA_030979885.1. Taxonomy (NCBI): domain Eukaryota; kingdom Viridiplantae; phylum Streptophyta; class Magnoliopsida; order Poales; family Poaceae; genus Lolium; species Lolium multiflorum. Next base: position 257,551,928 of record CM061753.1, read on the forward strand.
ATAAATAGTATCTTGGAAGTTATTAGTGAAAGTGACAAGTTTTTTTTTGCAAGACACATTACAGACGTAGACGCTCATATATAAGTATATACACTCATGCCTATGAACGCACGTATGCACACCCTATCCATCTGAGCACCTCCGAGAGACTGAGTTCAAAAAATAATCCGGCAGGGTTTGAGATTGATAAAGTCACCACGAACGTCATGTTGTCGACGGTAACGTTGCCGTCCACTGAAAAATATTTCACATTTTTAATGAGATGATAAAGTATCAAAACTAGGTTTTAAAACTCTGTTAGGCTAGAGGTGCCATCGCCCTTCTAACATCCAACCACATGTTGTTTCTCAAAAAAAAAATTGCCTTGCTTGTTTTATGTAAAAGAAGTCCATCACACACAAAAAAAAATGCATTGCTTCTGCGATTCTGCGTGGATCAACTGAAGATTGGAAGCTGGCCCATTATTACGGTGCAGCAGTTGAATTTATGAAGAAGAAAACAAATTTTGCAGCGTGTCAAGACTCAGGAGGATCTAAAGGCCGCACCACGACATACTGGTACCGGTACCCAGGGCTAGGGACAAGCACCGCACCCGACCCGATACACGGCATGGACCTGCTTCTCACCTGCCCTGACCTTGCGCCGGTTCCGATACGTCGCTCGCCGTCCCAGCCAGCCACTCTCCCCTGTTCCCCGTCGAGCACGTAGAGCCCCGTGTCGTTCAAGCTTAAACCCCGGCGGCATGCGTGTGCCAGGCCATGTACGTAGTCAGCTTCAATTCGGGAAAAGTCCATTTTAAACGCTAAATTGCGTAGAGGGTCTGCGAAATGTACCCTAAACTTTAAATCCCTTTGTTTGTATCTTGAACATGCTAATCTCGATCTAAATCAATTTGGTGCACCGGAAAACCAGCGATCATGGCCGAGATTAGAGGGGGCCACCACCAAGTACACAGATCATAGTCAAAACTGTTAGATGCTGAGGTGGAAGTTGGACCCAAATGTCAGTTCTATATTCCTCCTCCTCTCTAATAACGACCGACGGGGCAAACTGGATTTGAAGCCATGGCCGACGAGCTCACCTTCGGTGAGGGGCGAGGTGGAATGGGGGAGGACCAAGAGCTCTAGCGAGGAAGAGGATTTACGGTATGTAGGCATCTTAGGAGGGCGCCAACGACCTCGGGGGTGGGGCGTACAAAAGGTAGAGCTTGGGTGGGGGACGTGAGGAGGAAGAAGGTGACCTTGGGGGATGGGGGGCGTGTACCTGAGACCCCGGGTCTCCACCAAACTTGGGGGAGGGGTTAGCTTCTCTACCGGATTCGGGGATGGGTCGAGACTGCGGCGACCTTGGGATGGGTAACCTTGTGGGATGGGGCGTGTACATGAGACCCTGGGTCTCCACCAAACTTGGGGGAGGGGTTGGCTTCTCTACCGGATTCGGGGATGGGTCGAGACGGCGGCGACCTTGAGATGGGCGTGCGCACCTCACCCCCCCCCCCCCGCTTCCTCGGTCCTCCTCCTCGATAGGTACCAGCTGGTAGAGAGCATGGGTTTGGCCCTTCGCCTCTGCCGCCCCCTAAATCCGGTGCCCCGCCAAGCTCACCTCCAACCGTGTCCTACCTCCTGCGACACACCAAGGCCATCTTCTCGTGGTCGCATCATATGGGCAAAGTCCCCTACTTGAACAAAAACATCATATCATCACAGTGGCTAGTGAGCCACACCATTGGCCGATAGGTTCAAGGTTTGAAACCCACGTGACGCAAGCTAGATTCTTTCTCCTTTTAATCCCCATGTTGACATCTGTGCCCCAGAATTTAACATCCCAAAAATTTAAAACAAAGAGAAAATGAATTCCCTTTTTCCAAAAATGGGAACCAACAAAAACTTTTATTAAATTAAGTTTGGTACATAATGAGCATGCTTATATGTTGTGACATTGCCATGATTGTGTATTTATTGCATTGAACCTAATTCCCAAAATCATAAACCCTAATTTTCTCAAAACTAAATAGTATCAAATAAGAGAGAACTAAAATAAAAAGGCATATGTGGGCATATAACCCTAGTATGCAAATATTGACTAATACCATTCTTACTTTTCAAAATAGTGGTGAACCATTGATATACTCCACTAAACCCTAAACCTCACTCCCTTCTCACCATCCTTTATACACAAAATAAAAAGAAATGAAATTAAGAAGAAAAGGCATATGTGCCTATGGCTATTTTTATAAATCTTTACCCCAAGCTCCTCTACTTTGTTTAGTGGTTTGGAAAACCATTATACACCCTATCTAGTACTTATCAAACCTAATTCAAGTTGTTTCCAAAGAACATAAAAAGGGACTAAAAATGCCATAGAGGCATATGAGAGTAAATTAGCAAATTTATGAATTTGAGAAGATTGACCCTAGGACTTGTTGTGAATGGTTGGATCACTTCCATATATCATTTCAACACTCAACAACACCATTTGGGACAAGCAAAGTCAAATTAAAAATCAAAGGCCACATATGCATAGAGGCATATGTGACACATAGCCATAACACCCAATTCTTGCCCTATGTCTTTAAACCTTGATCAATTGGTGTGAAACCATCTCTAAACCTAATCTAATGCTAAATTGACCCTAACCCATGCCCAAGTAGATCAAGGGGAACCCTTTTCAAAAATAATAAAATTTGACACATCATCTTTTATGTGTTATGGCCATTTTTGCAAATCTTTGAACAAAACCATTTGAAATGGTTGCAATGGTTTGAAAATGTTTCTAAACTAATAAGAGTCACATTAGAGTCAAGAAAAGTCAAATCAAATGGAGAGAAATTAAATAGGGAGAAAATCCCAATTTCACTCACATACACATTATGCCAAATTTCAAATCTTCACTCTAGGCCATAATTGCTTGCTCTCTTGCTTGTTGAATACTTATATATGATAAACAAACACAAATGCATCAAAGAAACCAGAATCAAATCCAAGAAAATCTCAAAACCAACATACATGTGATAATGGTCAATTTTGGATTTTATAAAATGTTCACTACTTTACCCCCTGGTTTTGACTTTTCTTCAAACCAAACTTGGTAAACCAAGGCCATGTCATCCAAGACCATGTCAAGGTGAGCAACTTTCATGTTGACCACCATGGCCAGAGTTGACTAGGTTGACCAGAATAAAAGTGACAAGTGGTGATGTTGAAACAAAGAGAAGATCATCCCCATTTTGAAATTTCACAAATCAACTTCATTTTGATCACCATCATCACCATTATACTCCAAATAATATATGTTGACAACCCACCAAAAAGAATTGCAAAATTCAAAACTTTACTTCTTGCGGCCAATACAACAAACACCTTGCAGGCAGGGATTAAACAAGTGCCCATGCTGGATTTTGGAGAAGACTTGGTCCAAGCCTGGCCCCTCTCTGCACCCCTGGAGCCCCCTCTCACTTCCCCAGACCAGTTCCACCACTTGCCAAGCACTGGAGATGACCACCTTGACCAGAACACGACCATGCCGGCCCTCTTGTCACTCACCATGTTCACTTCCTCTCCTCTCCCATCCAAGCCCATCAACCATGTCTCTGAGCTTGCCTGGACCTTGCTGATGCTGACCCTGCCTGCCCTTGACCAAGAGACGTCGACATTGACCGGGCCACGCGCGCCCAGACACGCCCAGAGAACGCCCACGCGCGCCACGGTGCGCATGGTGACGTCCCTGGACGCGCCAGAGCATCGCCATGCCCCGTCGCCTCACACCTCCCCTCGCTCTCCCCAGGCGCCAGTCGCTTCGCCACGATGCCCTCTACCTCCCAGACACCGCCATTTGGCCACGGACCCGCTGGAGACGACGCAATCATCCACGACTTTCCGCCGCCGTACTGCCATGACTCGAGGACGATGACGACGCGACCTTTCCTCCTCTGGCCGCAACACGACGCGCGTCAGCCTCGCCTTGACGTCGCCAACAATCCACGCCCATGCCTTGCCTCTTCGTCGCCCTGGAACGACGAGCTCGTCGTCGACCCTTCACAGCACCCCGCAGCACCCCCTCGCCCTATAAATAGAGACGCCCTCCGATCAAATTGAGCACGCCAAACTTCCTCCCTCATCTCACTACCTCCCCTCGAGCAACGCCGCCCACCAATTTATGCCGTAGCCCTCGAATCGCTTGCCGGAGCTCCGCCAGCACCCCCCTCGCCGCGACTGGAGCCCCCATTGGAGCCGCCGTTGGTGCGGGAGCTTCACCACCGTCTTCCACGACCTCCGCCCACCTCGCCGACGCTCTCCCGCCACCAGGTAGCTCTCCGACCCCCTAGTCAGGCCGCCGGTAGGGTTAGAGCCTCGTCGCCGATGAGGACGACCGTCAGCCGTCGATCCATGTTTTAATCCTACGGCCTCAGCGCGGCGTACCGCTTCGCCTGTAGCACCCGCTGACAAGCGGGGGCCACTGTCAGGCAGCCCGCTGAGATGCTGGGCCGGCCCATTTCTCTCCCGCTGTGCAGCCCGCTTAGTTTCCCGCCAGGCCTGTTATTTCAAATTTGAATCTGCTGATTTATTTCAAATTGCAAACCGAAGCCTGTTTAAAAATCAAATAGGGACAAATCTACTTGGCCAAATTTTACAAATTTTATATATTTGGAAGGCTTAGGATTTTACTACACAATGCCACTGGATTGAACCCTAGATCTAGTATAGAATTACAGTAGCAAAATAAACAAGTCAGGGACTTTTGTGACTTAGATTAATTCTTAAAAATCAACCAAAAATGCTTTTGAGTTGATTCCAACTCCATAATTCACTTTTCAAATACTCTAATTGATTATGTAGAAATAGGATATGGGTACTGTATATGATCATGGGCTAGATTCAAATAGTGGCTATATGGCCATTTCTAGCTCATTTAAACTATTTCAAAAATAGTATTTAAATTATATGAGGTGTAGCATCTCATTTAAATCATTACTCCAAGTGATTCAATGTGAGTTGATGACACATGTATAAAAAACCCATATGTTCATATTTGAAAATATTAAATCATTTTCATGGTAGTATTTAAATTGTCAAAACCACTTATTAAATCTTGTGAGATGTTTTGGTCTCATTTAAATCTTGTCTCAACTAATTTAATATGGGGTAGAGACTATGGTCAATTTTAAACTCATATTAAATTAGTTGATGATATTAAATCATTAATCATGAGTATTAAAAAGGCATGAGGTGGTGTACCTCATTTAAATCACTTCCCAATTGATACTTATGAAGAGGTTGACTTTGGTCAACCTAGGTCATATGACATTAATTGAGGAAATTAAATCTTAATATTATTCAATGAGAGGAAATTATTTTCTCTCAAGAAATAAATAGAAACTCTAATTAATATTTATAATGAGAGGAAATTATTTTTCTTAAGAAAAAGATTAAATCAACTCACCTAATAAGCATGTTGATTGATAGCTTAGTAGGAGTGATTTATGTGTGTGCTTAGTCTAGTACTTAGGCTTTGTGTGGTAATGGTGTGTATTATACTCGTATTTAGACTAGTACCAAGGAGTACACCGGAGGAGGAGGTCTACTTCCGAAGAGGAAGACCACTTGTGATCAGTACCACTCAAGGCAAGCTATACTCTTGCAAGCTAATATTATTGCTAAGTGCAAGCTCTACCGAGAGCAAGGCACCACCACTTTTTACTTTATGCTTCATGATCCCATCCCAAGTTTTATTCTTACAATCTTTTACTTTGATTATTATAATTGCTTTTATAGTTAACTTTGGTCTAGAGATGAGAATACTACAAGAGTATCAAAGTTAGGCTAGCACAATCAAAGCTAGTTAGCACCCCTCATGACTAGTTGCTAGTGCTAAATAAATAAAATTGACTACTTTAGATGGGAACATGTGAAATGACATGACTTAAAACCTTGGAATGAGAAGTCATTCTATTGAAAGATTTTGAAGGTGAATATGACTTGTGAATGACATGGTGAACTCTACAAAACTGATGGTTGGGTTCGGTGCGATACCATTCCAATTTTACAAGTACCCCCACAATACCTGATTATGGGGGGTCTAACTAGAAGTTTATATATCTTAGTATGGGTTCCCTCTAAACAAGAAACAGGGGTTATGCCAAGGGCTGCCTCCAAAGAAATATGAAATGATGTGAAATGACGTGAAATGAGGTGAATGTCCAGCCCAAGCCCTGTGCAGTTCAGGCTGACTGTCTGTCTTCATTGGGAGGCCAAGCTCATGGGGAGAGGTGCCTATACTAGGATATGTAAGTGAAAGGTTATGGTTGGTAGTCCGCACACTGAGTGTGATCAGGGCCAGTTAACCCTGACGGATTATTGCAAATGTTGTGGCACAAGTGTACGACCTCTGCAGAGTGTAGAACTATTCGAATAGGCGTGTCCACGGTTACGGACGATTGGAAAGGCCATACTGTTGTCATCAGACCTTTTCAAAAATGTGACATGTGAAGGGTGACTTGTGATTTGAATTTGAAATGGTGACTTTGACTTGAATAACAAAAGAGTTGTGGGAATGACATTAATGTTCCCACTTGGGTTAGTCTAGCGATTCAAGCATCTTTACTAAATGTTTATGAAATAAACTTGGCTTTATGCAAATAAACCTAGAGCTTAGCATTTACTATAGTTGATAGTACTTACACTAGTATTTGAGTACTTTAAAGTACTCATGGCTTTGTCCTGGCTATTCAAATAGCAGACTATGAAGGAAACAGCGAGCGAGAAGATGGACGCGGGGCGTCTACGACAACTAGGATCACTCGTGACGTCAACGATTGCTGTGGAATAGATGGACCGCGTGCTTCCGCTATGTGTTTTGTAATAGGATCTCTAGATCCACTATGATGTATTAAGTGGATCATGTGATCCCTCTATGTAAGACAATTATGGGTTGTAATGAATGATGTGTTGTGATATCAATCTATTATGTCTCGCAAAACAATATTCCTGGGATTGCGATGAATGGCATAATAGGCATCTGGACTTAAAAATCCGGGTGTTGACAAGTATCAGAGCCATGTTGACCTTAGGAGACCCTAGTTAGAATGGACGTCTGAAAAAATTTAGTTTCAAAACAAATGAAGTGAATATTTATGAAAAATTATTCTCACTCTTACCCTTGAGATCTTTTCCAAAATAAGAGATCCATACTCCACTTTTCTTTGTAAATATTACATAAAATTTTGCACACTTGATCACTTCTCTAACTTACTTATCCTAATTGCTCACAGATGGAATACCAATGGGAATGCTACCAGCTTGGTCACGGAGGAGAACTGAGGTTTGAAAAGGATTTGAAGCAACTAATAGAATATCTAGGACACCCATACCCCGAGTTCTTCGGAACACCCCGCAATAATCAGTTGGGAGGACCACCTCGGTGGGAAGTTTCTGCTGATCTAGGAAGAAAGCTCGGAGCCCCACTATGGGAAACCATATGGTTTTCTGTAACGGGAAACACCTGGAAGGAAGGACTAGTCAAAGCTATGCAAGAAGCAATCGCCCGTCTGTGCGGACAAAATGAGAACAAGATCCGGAACACTCGTTTCATCTACTACCCAAGACATGACTCCATGGGAAGATCGATGACCATACCACCACACACGGAGATGAACCACTATGTAGCACACCAGGACTTCAGGCTGTACAAAACCCGCAGGGATTTGGACAACGCCCTCGCCCTTCGCCAAGCACCATAACCGTGAAGACGAAGAATTCCCCCCTAAAGAGTAGTATCATTAAAGCACTTGAGTAGGTGTGAGTTGTATCAGGATCCCTTGTATCGTAGAGCGAATGAATGGTTCTTCAAACCAACGGTAGTTAGATTTGTAATGTGTGATGCTTGGTATGAATGAAAAAGTGTTGTTGGTTTTACCCCCGCAACACTACTCAAAATTTCAATTTGTGAACTTTTTAAAATTTAACAAAACAAACCATAGAAATTTCCCTCTTATCTTATCATCTACCTCAACCTTCAGATGGCCCTCCAACCCGCAGCGCCAACCAAGATGCAATGATGCAGATGTTGAGATGATGATGGAAGACCGGGAAGCTGAGAGAGCTGAACGACAAGCCAACATTGCAGCACTTCAGCAGCTTGCAACAACAATAAGGCCATGATCACCCAGGATCGAAGCTAAAGAACTTCCAGAACACCAACCCTCCCATGTTTAGCAAGACGGAAGAGCCACTTGACAGATGACTGGCTCCAAACCATGGAGAACAACACAGGATTGCGGGAGTTGAAGAGAGGAGAAAATGCTGTCGCACCCATTACCTGTGGGGACTGCGAGCCTGGTGGACGAGTGCCCGTGCAATGAATGCAGGACATATGATGACTTGGGAAGACTTCAAACTGAAGTTCAGCAAATACCATGTGCCCCAGGACTGATTAAGAAGATGAGAGACGAGTTCCGCGAACTCAAACAAGGAAGGATGTCGGTGGTGGAATACCGCGACAAGTTTCTTACACTTGTCAAGGTACGCCCCGGATGAGACAGACACCAATGAAAAGAGAAAGGAAAGATTTCTGAACGGATGCACGACGAGATGCAAACGGTGTTAGTGAACATTCCGTTCGCTGACCTAGAAGCCACTGGTAGACTCAGCCATACGGATGGAAGGAAGCTGAATCAAGCCAACGAGAACCGCAAGAGAAGAATGATGAACCGGAATGGACCTCACCATACAAGAAGCACCGCAACAACTCCTCTGGAGGATTTGCATCAAGATACAACAAGCCCCCTGCTCAGAATTATCGCCCCAACCACAACAACAACGGAGGACCCCCGAAGCCCGGAGGCAACCACAACCACCACAGCAACAACAACAACAACCACCCCAACCACAACAACAACCACCCCAACAACAACAACACAACCCCGAATGGAAGCAATGCCATCCCCGTCACCCCAAAGGACAAGTCCACCGTCAACTGCTATGAATGTGGAGTTGTGGGTCACTACTCCAATGAGTGCCCCAAGAAGCTTGCCAGGATACCGCCAACAACTGCTGCACCCTTGCAACAACGCCGCTTCGCGAGAAAGAACCCAGAACAATAACGGCCGCCTCTACCACATGAATGCAGCAGAAGCACAGGAAGCACCTCAGGCCATGCCAAGTATGTTTTTCTGTTAATCAAATTGCTCAATCTTTCTTAGGAACCTAAATTTTCTTAAAATCTCGGGACGAGTTTTGTAAGGGGAAGGGTTTGTAACATCCCAAAATTTAAAACAAAGAAAATGAATTCCCTTTTTCCAAAAATGGGAACCAACAAAAACTTTTATTAAATTAAGTTTGGTACATAATGAGCATGCTTATATGTTGTGACATTGCCATGATTGTGTATTTATTGCATTGAACCTAATTCCCAAAATCATAAACCCTAATTTTCTCAAAACTAAATAGTATCAAATAAGAGAGAACTAAAATAAAAAGGCATATGTGGGCATATAACCCTAGTATGCAAATATTGACTAATACCATTCTTACTTTTCAAAATAGTGGTGAACCATTGATATACTCCACTAAACCCTAAACCTCACTCCCTTCTCACCATCCTTTATACACAAAACAAAAAGAAATGAAATTAAAAAGAGGCATATGTGCCTATGGCTATTTTTATAAATCTTTACCCCAAGCTCCTCTACTTTGTTTAGTGGTTTGGAAAACCATTATACACCCTATCTAGTACTTATCAAACCTAATTCAAGTTGTTTCCAAAGAACATAAAAAGGGACTAAAAATGCCATAGAGGCATATGAGAGTAAATTAGCAAATTTATGAATTTGAGAAGATTGACCCTAGGACTTGTTGTGAATGGTTGGATCACTTCCCTATATCATTTCAACACTCAACAACACCATTTGGGACAAGCAAAGTCAAATTAAAAATCAAAGGCCACATATGCATAGAGGCATATGTGACACATAGCCATAACACCCAATTCTTGCCCTATGTCTTTAAACCTTGATCAATTGGTGTGAAACCATCTCTAAACCTAATCTAATGCTAAATTGACCCTAACCCATGCCCAAGTAGATCAAGGGGAACCCTTTTCAAAAATAATAAAATTTGACACATCATCTTTTATGTGTTATGGCCATTTTGCAAATCTTTGAACAAAACCATTTGAAATGGTTGCAATGGTTTGAAAATGTTTCTAAACTAATAAGAGTCACATTAGAGTCAAGAAAAGTCAAATCAAATGGAGAGAAATTAAATAGGGAGAAAATCCCAATTTCACTCACATACATTATGCCAAATTTTGCAAATCTTCACCAAAGGCCACCATTGCTTGATCTATTGCTTGGAGAATACTTATATATGATAAACAAACACAAATGCATCAAAGAAACCAGAATCAAATCCAAGAAAATCTCAAAACCAACATACATGTGATAATGGTCAATTTTGGATTTTATAAAATGTTCACTACTTTACCCCCTGGTTTTGACTTTTCTTCAAACCAAACTTGGTAAACCAAGGCCATGTCATCCAAGACCATGTCAAGGTGAGCAACTTTCATGTTGACCACCATGGCCAGAGTTGACTAGGTTGACCAGAATAAAAGTGACAAGTGGTGATGTTGAAACAAAGAGAAGATCATCCCCATTTTGAAATTTCACAAATCAACTTCATTTTGATCACCATCATCACCATTATACTCCAAATAATATATGTTGACAACCCACCAAAAAGAATTGCAAAATTCAAAACTTTACTTCTTGCGGCCAATACAACAAACACCTTGCAGGCAGGGATTAAACAAGTGCCCATGCTGGATTTTGGAGAAGACTTGGTCCAAGCCTGGCCCCTCTCTGCACCCCTGGAGCCCCCTCACACTCCCCAGACCAGTTCCACCACTTGCCAAGCACTGGAGATGACCACCTTGACCAGAACACGACCATCCAGGCCCTCTTGTCACTCGCCATGCTCACTTCCTCCTCTCCCATCCAAGCCCATCAACCATGTCTACTGAGCTTGCCTGGACCTTGCTGATGCTGACCCTGCCTTGACCAAGAAGACGGCTCGACATTGCCGGGCCCGCGCGCAGGACACGCGGAGAGAACGCCCACGCGCGCCGGTGCGCATGGTGACGTCCTGGACGCGCCGGGAGCATCGCCATGCCCCGTCGCCTCAAACCTCCCTCGCTCCCAGGCGCCAGGCGCGCCACGATGCCCTCTACCTCCCAGACACCGCCATTTGGCCACGGACCCACTGGGACGACGCAATCATCCACGACTTCCGCCGGTACTGCCATGACTCGAGGACGATGACGACGCGCCTTTCCTCCTCTGGCCGCAACACGACGCGCGTCGGCCTCGCCTTGACGTCGCCAACAATCCACGCCCATGCCTTGCCTCTTCGTCGCCCTGGAACGACGAACTCGTCGTCGACCCTTCACGGCACCCGCAGCACCCCTCGCCTATAAATAGAGACGCCCTCCGATCAAATTGAGCACGCCAAACTTCCTCCCTCATCTCACTACCTCCCCTCGAGCAACGCCGCCCACCAATTTAGGCCGTAGCCCTCGAATCGCTTGCCGGAGCTCCGCCAGCACCCCTGCTACCTCGCCGGCGACTGGAGCCCCCATTGGAGCCGCCGTTGGTGCCAGGAGCTTCACCACCGTCTTCCACGACCTCCGCCCACCTCGCCGACGCTCTCCCGCCACCAGGTAGCTCTCCGACCCCCTAGTCAGGCCGCCGGTAGGGTTAGTTCTCCGGCGAGCCTCGTCGATGATGGGACGACCCTCGGCCGTCGATCCATGTTTTATCCTACGGCCTCAGCGCGGCGTACCGCGCTGTAGCACCCGCTGACAAGCGGGGGCCACCGTCAGGCAGCCCGCTGAGATGCTGGGGCATTTCTCTCCCGCTGTGCAGGCCCGCTTAGTTTCCCGCTGGCCTTTATTTCAAATTTGAATCTGCTGATTATTTCAAATTGCAAACCGATGCCTGTTTAAAAATCAAATAGGGACAAATCTACTTGGCCAAATTTTACAAATTTTATATATTTGGAAGGCTTAGGATTTAACTACACAATGCCACTGGATTGAACCCTAGATCTAGTATAGAATTACAGTAGCAAAATAAACAAGTCAGGGACTTTTGTGACTTAGATTAATTCTTAAAAATCAACCAAAAATGCTTTTGAGTTGATTCCAACTCTCATAATTCACTTTTCAAATACTCTAATTGATTATGTAGAAATAGGATATGGGTACTGTATATGATCATGGGCTAGATTCAAATAGTGGCTATATGGCCATTTCTAGCTCATTTAAACTATTTCAAAAATAGTATTTAAATTATATGAGGTCTAGCATCTCATTTAAATCATTACTCCAAGTGATTCAATGTGAGTTGATGACACATGTATAAAAAACCCATATGTTCATATTTGAAAATATTAAATCATTTTCATGGTAGTATTTAAATTGTCAAAACCACTTATTAAATCTTGTGAGATGTTTTGGTCTCATTTAAATCTTGTCTCAACTAATTTAATATGGGGTAGAGACTATGGTCAATTTTAAACTCATATTAAATTAGTTGAGGATATTAAATCATTAATCATGAGTATTAAAAAGGCATGAGGTGGTGTACCTCATTTAAATCACTTCCCAATTGATACTTATGAAGAGGTTGACTTTGGTCAACCTAGGTCATATGACATTAATTGAGGAAATTAAATCTTAATATTATTCAATGAGAGGAAATTATTTTCTCTCAAGAAATAAATAGAAACTCTAATTAATATTTATAATGAGAGGAAATTATTTTTCTTAAGAAAAAGATTAAATCAACTCACCTAATAAGCGTGTTGATTGATAGCTTAGTAGGAGTAATTTATGTGTGTGCTTAGTCTAGTACTTAGGCTTTGTGTGGTAATGGTGTGTATTATACTCGTATTTAGACGCTAGTGCCAAGGAGTACACCGAGGAGGAGGAGGTCTACTTCCAGGAAGGAAGACCACTGTGATCAGTACATCACTCAAGGCAAGCTATACTCTTGCAAGCTAATATTATTGCTAAGTGCAAAGCTCTACAAGAGCAAGGCACCACCACTTTTTACTTTATGCTTCATGATCCCATCCCAAGTTTTATTCTTACAAGCTTTTACTTTGATTATTATAACTTGCTTTTATAGTTAACTTTGGTCTAGAGATAGAATACTACAAGAGTATCAAAGTTAGCCTAGCACAATCAAAGCTAGTTAGCACCCCTCATGACTAGTTGCTAGTGCTAAATAAATAAAATTGACTACTTTAGATGGGAACATGTGAAATGACATGACTTGGAAAACCTTGGAATGAGAAGTCATTCTATTGAAAGATTTTGAAGGTGAATATGACTTGTGAATGACATGGTGAACTCTACAAAAACTGATGGTTGGGTTCGGGTGCGATACCATTCCAATTTTACAAGTACCCCCACAATACCGATATGGGTAGGGCTTAACTAGAAGTTTATATATCTTAGTATGGGTTCCCTCTAAACAAGCGTCATCGGGGTTATGCCAAGGGCTGCCTCCAAAGAAATATGAAATGATGTGAAATGACGTGAAATGAGGTGAATGTCCGGCCCAAGCCCTGTGCAGTTCCCTGTGGTTTGTCTTCACTGGGAGGCCAAGCTCATGGGGAGAGGTGCCTATACTAGGATATGTAAGTGAAAGGTTATGGTTGGTAGTCCACACACGGAGTGTGATATCAGGGCCAGTTAACCCTGACGGATTATTGCAAATGTTGTGGCACAAGTGTACGACCTCTGCAGAGTGTAGAACTATTCGAATAGCCGTGTCCACGGTTACGGACGATTGGAAAGGCCATACTGTTCCGTCATCAGAACTTTTCAAAAATGTGACATGTGAAGGGTGACTTGTGATTTGAATTTGAAATGGTGACTTTGACTTGAATACCGAGTTGTGGGAATGACACTAATGTTCCCACTTGGGTTAGTCTAGCGATTCAAGCATCTTTACTAAATGTTTATGAAATAAACTTGGCTTTATGCAAATAAACCTAGAGCTTAGCATCCCCCTTACTATATTGATAGTACTTACACTAGTATTAGTTTGCGAGTACTTTAAAGTACTCATGGCTTTGTCCACTGCTATTCAAATGGCAGACTATGAAGAAGGAGAACAGCAGTACGAGGAAGATGGACAACGGGACGTCTACGACAACTAGGATCACTCACAGCGTCAGCAGTTGCTGTGGAATAGATGGACATGCAGATTACTTGCTCCAACTATGTGTTTTGTAATAGGATCTCTAGATCCACTATGATGTATTAAGACCGGATCATGTGATCCCTCTATGTAAGACAATTATGGGTTGTAATGAATGATGTGTTGTGATATCAATCTATATGTCTCGCAAAAACAATATTCCGGGATTGCGATGAATGGCATAATAGGCATCTGGACTTAAAAATCCGGGTGTTGACAAGTTGGTATCAGAGCCATTGTTGACCTTAGGAGACCCTAGTTAGAATGGACGTCCTGAAAAATTTAGTTTCAAAAACAAATGAAGTGAATATTTATGAAAAATTATTCTCACTCTTACCCTTGAGATCTTTTCCAAAATAAGAGATCCATACTCCACTTTTCTTTGTTAATATATATATGTATTTTATCCAAAAATAGTTAAAGTAGCAATTTATAATTTGATTCTACTCCACCGGAAAAACAAGTCCAGAAGTCGATTTAGACAGAGATTACTATATTCACAAAGTACAGAGTAACAGAGGACATAAATTTGGAGATCGCGAGTGACACAGACGCACACATACCTTGCGTCCGATCGAGCCTGCCACGGCCAAGCCACATGGCATAGACACCGCCGTACCACCGCCCCGCCACGTGCATGACGGTAACCCGACCGCCACGACACGCTCTCATCCCGTCGACCCCTCTGACACGCCGCGCCCACACCGGTCAACCCCGCCCGTCAGTCTCAACGACGGTGGCCACTGTACCGGCAGCCGCTGCAGTACTAGTACCGCGTCGCGTCGCAACTTCAGGTTGGCTGGCACGCACTCGGCCTCCATACATCGCACTCCCCTTGCACGTCCGCCTGCCTGGCCATGACCAACTAGACTCTCCCGCCCTCTCCAAGCTCCGGCGCCACGCTCGCTCGTCGGCCACCGCCGCTCCACTCCACTGCCAAAGCACCAATGGCGTCTCCCAAACACCTAGCTCCGCTTCTAGTCCTGCTCCTCCTCCCCTGCATTTCCACGGCGGCCACCGCGCAACCCCTCGCCTCCTCGGAGGCCAAGGCGCTCTACCGCGTGCGCCGCCTGCTGTTCGCCCCGCCGTCCCTCGCCGCGCTCGCCACAGCCCCGGACCCCTGCTTGATCCGCCCCACGCCGTCCCTCACCATCACCTGCTCCGGCGGCCACGTCACGTCCCTCTCCATCCACGGCGACCGCGAGCCGCACCCAAAATGGCGCGGCGCGCTGCCCTCAGCCTTCTCCGCCGACGCGCTCTTCACCACGCTCACCCGCCTGCCCTCCCTCTCCGGCCTCTCCCTCGTCGCGCTCGGCGTCTGGGGCCCGCTCCCGGGCGCCAAGCTCCTCCGCCTCGCCTCCTCCGCTCCCTCAACCTCACCGCCAACTACCTCTACGGCGCCGTCCCTCCCCACCTCGCCCGCATGCGCTCCCTCCAAACCCTCGTGCTCTCCCGCAACTGGCTCAACGGCACCGTCCCGCCCCTCTCCCCGCTCGCCTCCCTCGCCGAGCTCGACCTCGGCTCCAACCGGCTCGACGGCGCCTTCCCGGAGGTCCCCGCCTCGCTCTCCACCCTCATCCTCACCAACAACAACTTCACCGGCAAGATCCCCGCGTCCATCGCCTCACTCGCCCACCTCCGCTTCCTCGACGCCTCCCGCAACCGGCTCGCCGGGTGGATCCCCTCCGCCCTCTTCGCGCTCCCCGCGCTGCGCCACCTCGACCTCTCCCGCAACCAGCTCGCCGGCCAGCTCCCCCCCACCACGGCGTGCGCGGGCGCGCTCGACTTCGTCGACCTCTCCGCCAACCTGCTCGTCGGGCCGCGCCCGCCGTGCCTCAGGTCGCGCGCCGTGCTCGTCGCCGGGAACTGCTTCGCCGACGCCGCGCAGCAGCGCCCCAGCGCGTACTGCAGCCCCGCGGCCATCGCCGCGTCGCTGCCGCCCACGCAGGGGAACGGCGGTGCCGGGCAGGGCGGCGGTAGCAAGGGCCGTGGCGTGGGGGTGGTTCTTGGCATTGTGGGCGGCGTTGTGGGAGGCGCGGTGCTCGTCGCGCTGGTGATGGTGCTGGTGCTGAGGAGGGCCAGGAGGCGGCACCGGCACCAGCACCCCGAGGTCATGTACCTCCCCAAGTCGCCCTTGGTGACGCCGGCGAAGAAGGCCGACGGCGGGAAATCGCCGGCTAAGGCCACCCAGCACAAGATTGCTACCACTGCCGATAAGAGTAAGATCGACAACAAATTCAGCATGAATTTACTTGGATTGCTTCATTTCATCTCTCATTGTTTGCTTCAGTTAATCTTTCTACCATGTTCTTACTATATTTACTAGTTCATTTTGAAGATTTTGGGCATTTTAAAAATGAATGAGTAATCTACGATTTGTGGTTCAAATGGGCATTGGGGAATGGGAGTAGCAGCAGTTTTAAAGACTGGTTGCTTTAATTTCATCTTGCGTATTCTATTGTTTGAATAAAGTCTACTCACTTAAGTCAAAATACTGCGGATCTTAACTTAGACTCTGAGTTGTAGAACATGGGATGCACCATTATTTCTTACTTCACAGAAGACTTTAAGAAAGTATAAAGCTGCAAAGTCAATCAACCAAACAGTGGAAAGAAAACAATGAGCAACGACTTAGTGACCAGTTAATAGTTTGCAGGTTAATATGCCTAACATGATCTGAATTTTCACAGGGCATGCATCACAGGCTGCAAGGGTAAATACACTGGAAGTGCCAGCTTATCGTGCTTATACGATGGAGGAGCTCCAAGAAGTAACGGACAACTTTGCTTCACCCAACTTGATCAAGAATAGTCCCCTTACACAGGTATGAGGATGCACTAATTTAACCCTTTTTGTATTCATGGTGGAAGGAGAAATATAAGTTTAATGGGTTACTCCCTTGGTGGAATCTTTGTGCATTTCACAAGTTTCATATACAGCAGATAGCCTCACTGCTTTGGAGTGCGGTAGTTGTTTTTTTTTTTAAATCAAGTTTCTAAGTTTCAAAATATTTGGAAAAAAAACTCCACATAAACATGAAGATGTGATCCACATATCTTTAAATTATCAGAAATAAATAATTTCATTTGTGGCTATAAAAAAACAAAAATATGTGGATCTATAATATAAATATGTAGATCCACACATTTGTATTGTTTTTGTGTATCCGCAGAGAACACACCTTTTATTTAAATTTACATGCACATCATAAGAATCGGCATGTACTTGTGAAAAAATTCAGAATTTTTTAAAACACAAAAATGTGTGCTTAGTTTTTTTTTTTTTTTAAAATGCCGAGCAACATTACACCAGAGCAAAATTTGTGTTTTCCTAATTGGCCCTGCACATTTCTCTTTGCGGCTACTGTTTAGATGGGATCTTGCCAAATGGTCCACTAAAGCATCTGCACTCAGAGTAGAGGACAACAGTGGGCTGACAATTATTGTCCTTTCATGTAATTATGTTAGTCCCATTTGGTTTAACTCTTTCAATACATTTGATAGACAAAGGCGCTGCTTGTAAGAAAAAACACTATTATTGTGGTCTTAACAACCTGGCAAACGTGGATTTTCATACCCCTAATTACTTCACACATGGAGAAATTTCATTTTTTCACTAAGAGTATTTGATAATTAAAATGCTAGCAATTTGAGTCATTATTATTATGATTAAAAAAATTCCTTTATATTTTGTAGACTTTGTCAAACTCTAATTATAATTCAGCCAAAAATCAAAAGTGAATCTTTTTAGACCAACAGTTGATTTATTATATGTGTTCATACTATACACTATGCTAATGTGTACCACTGCCTTTTTCAATGAACTGAACTCGCCACTTTAGTGATTTATGGATGTTTTTGTTCATTCTCTTTTGAGTAAGTACCTAATATCTCCCTAGCAGTTGTCAACCATGGCTGTACTTTCAGTATAGCTTTCTGCTAGAAAGTTTTGTTATGACTAATTTTATCATTTAATCATGCCCCATTCTCCTTCCCGCTTACAGCTTTACAACGGCCAGCTTCAAGATGGTTCTAGAGTCCTGGTGAGATGTCTCAGACTAAAGCCAAAGTATTCTCCCCAGAGCCTGTCGCAGTACATGGAGATAATTTCTAAATTCCGCCATCGCCATTTGGTTAGCATCATTGGTCATTGTATTGTCAATGATCAGGAAAATCCTACTATTGCTAGCTCGGTATACCTCATCTCTGAATGCATAACAAATGGATCGCTAAGAAGCCATCTTACCGGTAATTACATTTGGAGACATCATGCGTACTATTACCTTCATAACTAAATTTCTGCAAGTATCTGACCTTATTCTTTTGACTGGGCTTCAGAATGGAGGAAGCGCGAAATGCTGAAATGGCCACAACGGGTTTCCGCTACCATTGGTATTGCGAGAGGGATCCAGTTCTTGCACAACGTGACTGCCCCAGACGTTGTACAGAATGATATCAACATCGAAAATATTCTGCTGGACAAGACCCTCACTTCGAAAATTAGTGACTTCAGTCTCCCGATGATATCGATCAGCAAGAATGGCAAGGTAAGTTCAAAATACTGGTCAAGTTCCTCAGTCCATAACTGACAGATAAGTTGTAACCGTTTTTATCTTGCAGATATGCTCGAAAACCCTTTCATTGTCCAGGAAGAAAACGACCACGGCAGGTATGGTGTCCTTGCTGAAAGAAAATGACATCTACACTTAATAAATTGGAACTAGGGCAGCTACTAATTATGAACAGATAACAGACATGAACCTAATGATTAGGTTTGGAACTCAAGATACAACCTAAACATTAAAAATGTTTGGGATCTGATTAAGCTGCTCAAGTTGCAGATTGAAATATTACTATTTTTTCTGCTTGCAGTGCTCAACCTACAGAAAAAGGGGACAAGGACGACATATACCAGTTCGGACTAATTCTTTTGGAAGTGATCACAGGCAAATCAACAGAATCCCGGAGAGACCTGGAATCCCTAAAAGCTCAGGTGAATCTGAAGCTTCATATTCACATCACGTTCTAAGATCCTCAGAATTCTTGTTGGAACGTTATACTTCTTGACGTATCATTATGATGATTCTAAATTTGCACCCCACATCCGATCCGCAGTTAAGCGAGGCCCTGGCTGAAGACCCAGAATTGCTGAAAGACATGGCCGACCTGACGATCCGTGGCACATTTGCGGTGGACTCTCTGAGTAAAGTGACCGAGATAGCCCTCAATTGCACGGCTACTGACCCCAGTGACCGGCCTTCCATTGACGACGTCCTCTGGAACCTGCAGTACTCCATGCAGGTCCAGGACGGGTGGGCGAGCAGCGAGAGCTTAAGCTTGAGCGTCAAATCACAGTCGTGAACTGAAGGGTGCATGCTTTATTTTTATTTTATCGATGCACCTTCATGGTGTTCTATGGCTGGCCCTTGCTGTAGAAAAGATAAGCAAATGTTGCTTGTTCTTCCCCGTATATAGAAGTGTTCTATTTTTTGTGATCGTCGTCAACTCCAGATATATAAGCCCAGCTTGTCCTGACATTGGAATATAACTAGCAGCTCTGCCAAAGGAAGATGCTGTCTAAAGTTTTGTCTGATATTATATCGTAAATATTGGTGGCAATTAAACTGCAACAGAACGCAAAAACAAATAAAAATAATCCTAGAACAAAACACCATGAAGCAAAGCTAAACCATGAATCCTCTTAAATACAGTCCAACCATCAACAGATAAAGAGTACATAATCACAGGTAGAAACTTTGAAATAGTTTCCAACACTAAACCACAATGATCACCAGGTTTTGGAGAACCATAATGATCGTTGTGTGTTCCACGAATATAAATTCGTTGAACCATAAACGTCGAGTCCTATTCCCTTTATTATTTTGATACTAGACTTGTCCCAGATGTGATCATTGGTATCATCATACTTAGTTCGATCTTGTTACCAACAAGGCTATTCAAATTGTTTCCGTGTGATTCCATCTTCATGACCTAGTCATGTGTTGCAACTTGGATGTAATCTCATCAAGTGGGTCCTAAGTTGTGTTGCAACTTGGATGTAATCTCACCAAGTGGGTCCTAAGTATTTCCATCACGCGGATTAACAAATCTCGCTATTGACACATACGTCTCGACCCATCCCTTTGAAATACCTGAGCAACACCTTTATGACCACCCTGTTACGATGTGGCGGTTGATGATGTCTAAGCAGCCACCGGTGACAACGCTTAGATATGCCTCACAATCTAAGCATTAGGTTACAACATTTCTGTTAATATCGCAACGTGAACATTGTAACTTGATCATGTTGCAAAACTTATATATTGGAAATGTCCATCATATCATTCACCCAATGATATGATTTCATTGTCAATAATGTGTGTATCCATGATCGGGAAACCTCGATCATCGATTGATATCGATGAACTAGTTTGCTTATGCTCAATATGGACCCTTGTTTATTTACAATAGCACATGTGCATCAATGTTTCCGATTAATACAGTTATAGCATGACACAAAACTATTACGAACTACTGATATATAATAATAAACATTTTTTTATTAGTTTTCTCTAGAGCACCATATCCAACATTCTCCCACTTGCACTAGAGTTAAAATAATCTAAAGATTGTTAACAGCCCAGATCTTTTTTGATCCTTATGTTCTTTGCAAATCTTAGATGTCACATTATTTGACATTACCCTATTACCAGCATGATAATATTGTAATTATACGTTTGGCAATAGAGTGAGAATTTTCTTCCCGTGTGCAAAATGACATTTTGTTTAGTCAAAAGGACTTCCACATAGTCATCTATAGTTGAAAAAACACACTCAGCTGAAAGTCAAACTTTCCCAGCCAAACTATCAATGTAGATTTAATCGAACAGGGCATTGCATGCCATTTCATTGTCTATCCATGTTTATTTCAACTTACGGCTTTTTACCAACGAGAAATTTCCAATCTTCTAGGTCAGCACAACTTACACTAGCGTAGCAACTTCTAGTCAAGTTTACTAGTCTTTACATATTTCGAAAAACTATTCTCAGTTCTCACCAGACACTAGAAACACAAACTTAAAATTATGTTCAGTGATTAACTCAAAAATCACTTCGGAACATGTTCTTGTTGTCAAGAACTTGAGTCACATTATGTCGCGTATAACATCACGGTTTAATGATAGAACTTTATGAATCATGCATAAGGGGATGTGACACACCCCTTTTCTCTCATCTAACCATTGTCGTAGCACCGATATCAACTCATTGCTTCACCTAGTTGTACAAATAATAACTCATTCTTAGCGTGTTCTATTCTAAGCTTCTTTATAATCTAAACTAGGAAAGTATCTCGACTTGATGTTTATTAAACGTATTGGTCCATCTTAATAGACCTTTTAATGTTTTAATATTCAACTTCATTCATAGAATATTTACTATCTTAAATAATCATAAACACCACTTATATAATGCATGATATGTCATCTACATATAAGAATGTTGTTAAGATCCACTCAAATATGTCAGCCACATATATAAGATTAGGGAAAACGCGCTCAACTCCCACTCAAAATATGCCAGTCACATATGAGTCCAGAAAAATCACTTAGCTCCCACTCAACTTGTGTCATCTCCATATGATGATTGGGAAAAGGCTACATAGCTCCCACTCAACATGTGTCCTCTACACATAAGGCTAGGATAGCTATTGCTTCACTCAATTTCTTGCAAATGCAAGTCTTCTCGATGTCTTGGGTAATCCCAAATTCCTTTGATCATCCATCAAATAAAAATTCCAACTACGATACACTAGCATCTATGTGATTTGGCAAATCCTGCTTATTGTACCAATAACAACTCTTCTTCAATACAAGTATTGAACGAGATGCAGTTACCGACAAATTATATCAATTCTCGAATTGAAGTAATTGCTAGTAAAAATCCAAATGACTCAAGCATCGCTACAAATTTGTAGTGAACCTTTTGAATTTATCAAAACATCCTTTGTGACAAGTCGAGATTTATGTATTTCCTTAAGTTTCATTTCTTCTAAGAAAGATCAAGTAACATCTTTACTTAATAAGATCAAGTATCTAAATACCTTGGTAATCTTAAATGTAACTCATTTTAGGATTTCATGAATTCTAAGTCATTTCTCGTATTTAGGTCCACAATCGCTTCTTTGTAGTTCGTAGGTATGTCTTTTTTCAAGACCAGTGAATCATGAATTTCATTCGGAGAAAGACAGAATGCGTTCTTGAATCCGAATCACTTTGGTAAAAACTTAATTCATATGCCATTATCATTATTATCTTGTCTTTCCTCTATTTTGCAGAGTTTTGGTTCCAGAACATATTCTGTTGCGCCACTCTGACACTTGGAGGTAAGGTCAATGTAGGGATTCGTTGCATAGAAAACAAAATTTTTACCGTGAACGCAATCCTTCCAAGATGCAATCTAGAAGGCGGTAGCAGGGGATGAACGAGACTCACCCTTGAAGATTTCCAAAGCCTACAAGATGAGGCTCTTGTTGCTGCGGTAGACGATCACTTGCCGCTTTCAAGCGCGTAGAAGATCTTGACGGTGCCACATCGGGCAGCACCTCCGTACTCGGTCACACGTTCGGTGTTGATGAAGACGACATCATTCTCCCGTTCTAGCGGGCAGCGGAAGTAGTAGCTCCTCCTTGAATCCGGCAGCACGACGGCGTGGTGGCGGTGGCGATGGAGATCTCCGGCGGAGCTTCGCTAAGCGTTGCGGGAGAGGGGGAGGAGTGGGCGGCTAGGGTTTGGGGAGAGGGGGTGGCCGGCCTCCTTGGGGTGCGGCCAAGGGGTGGCTTTGTGTGGCCGGCCCCCTCCCCTTGGCCCTCATTATATAGGTGGAACCCCAAGTGTTGGACTACAAGTCTTCGAATAAGACCCCAACCCAAAACCTTCCATGTGTAGGGAAACCTACCCAAGGTGGGATTCCCACCTCAAGTGGGACTCCCACCCTTCCATGAGGGGGGGTGGCCCCTTGGTGGAGTCCACCTTGGACTCCCCCCTCTAGGGTTGGCCGGCCATGGGTGGTGGAGTCCCTTCGGACTCCGCCTTCCAAAGTGATTTCTTCCGGACTTTCTAGAACCTTCCATAAATTCACCGGATCATTTCAAACTTATAAAAATGACTTCCTATATATGAATCTTATTCTCCGGACCATTCCGGAACTCCTCGTGATGTCCGGGATATCCGAGACTTGAACAATACTTCGAACTCCATTCCATATTCAAGTTCTACTAATACAACATCAAACCTTAAGTGTGTCACCCTACGGTTCGCGAACTATGTGGACATGGTTGAGAACTCTCTCCGACCAATAACCAATAGCGGGATCTAGATATCCATAATGGCTCCCACATATTCAACGACGACACTTAGTGATCGAATGAACCATTCCCATACGATACCAATTCCCTTTGTCACGTGATATTTTACTTGTCGAGGTTTGATCTTGAGTATACTCATACCTTGTTCAACCTCATCTCCTGACAAGTACTCTTCTCGTACCGTGGTATGTTGTCTCTTATGAACTTATTCATATGCTTGCAAGCTATTTAGGCGACATTCCACGAGAGAACCCCAGTATATCTATCCGTCATCCAGGATGGACAAATCACTGTTGATCATATGCCTCAGCTCATACTTTCCGGATCACTTAATACCACCTTTATAACCACCCATTTACGAGTGGCGTTTGATGTAATCAAAATACCTTTCCGGTATAAGTGGTTTACATGATCTATGGTCATGAGGACTAGGTAACTATGTATTGAAAGCTTATAGCAAATAACTTAACGGATGTGATCTTATGCTACGCTTAATTGGGTGTATCCGTCAATTACATCATTCATATAATGATATAACCTTGTTATTAATAACATTCAATGTTCATGATTATGAAACTCCTAATCATCTATTAATCAACAAGCTAGTTAAAAGAGAGGACTAGGGACTCATTGTTGTTTACATAACACATGTATCAATGTTTAGGTTAATACAATTATAGCATGATATATAAACATTTATCATAAACACAAAGATATATAGTAACCACTTTTATTATTGCCTCTTGGAGTCTCCAATAGTCTCCCACTTTTAGTCAATAATCTGAATTACATTGTAAATTACCTAACACCCATGACATTATTGGTGTTGAGTGCATGCTTTGCCCTAGGAAGCTTTAGTCCAACGGATGCCGCTACATTCGGATCGGTGTGTATACAAATGCTTTACTTCTCCATCTTTGATGTACTCGCGAATCGAGTGATAACGCAACTTGATATGCTTCAGCCTCTTGTGTGGCCTTGGTTCTTGTGCATTGGCGATGGCACCCATGTTGTCACAGTAGATGACTAATGCCAATGCACTAGAAACCACACCGAGCTCTACAATGAACCTCTTCATCCATCCCGCTTCTGATGAAGCCTCTGAAGCCTCTATACTCTGATTCCGTTGAAGACTTCGCCACCGTGCATTGCTTCGAGCTTGCCCAGCTCTTTGCCTTTATTCTCAATATAAACAAGTACCCCAGAGACTGAGACTTGAGTCATGAGATCTGATGTTCTAACTGCATCCCGGTGTGGCAGTTTTGCTGTGACCTCATAGTCACCTCCATAACAAAGAAACATATCCTTAGTTCTTTTCAAGTACTTAAGGATATTCTTGACCGCTGTCCCATTCCTGGATCACTTTGATATCTGCTAGTTAAACTAACATCATGTGCTATATCCGGTCTAGTACATAGCATAGCATACATGATAGAGCCTACTGCGGGCATAGGGGATCTCATTTTCTTTCTCTTTCTTCTGCCGTAGCCGGACTTTGAGTCTTACTCAAGACCTTGCATGGTAACATAGGTAAGAATTCTTTCTTACTTTCGTCCATTCTAGACTTCTTTCGAATCTTGTCCAGGTATGTACTCTGTGATAGCCCTATTAAGGCGTCTTGATATATCTCTATAAATCTTGATGCCCTAATATATCGTGCTTCACCAAGGTCTTTCATTGAAAAACTATTATTCAAATAACCTTTTACATTGCTTAATAGTTCTATGTCATTCCCAATCAATAATATGTCATCAACATATAATATCAGGAATGCTATAGAGCTCCCACTCACTTTCTTGTAAATACAAGCTTCTCCAAACCTTGCTTATAAACCCGAGAGTCTTTGATCACTTTATCTAGCGTCGGTTCCAACTTCTTGATGCTTGCTTCAGTCCTAAATGGAACGCTGAAGTTTGCATGCCTTGTCAAACATTTTAGGATCGACAAAACCTTTGGGATGTTTGCACCATATACAACTCTTCCTCAATGTCTACATTAAGGAACGCCGTTTTGACATCCATTTGCCAAATCTCATAATCGAGAAATGCAGCTATTGCTACCAAAGTCCATAATTTGTTATCATACATGGATCCAATTTCGGTCTTCTTGCCATTTGTTGGAATCTGGGCTCATCATCGCTTCTTCATAAATCATGAAGGGTCTTGTCATTGTCCACAATCATGACATTTAGACAAGGATCATACCAATCAGGAGTGGCACGTTCCCTTATCGATCTACGAGGTTCAGTAGTTTCCTCGTTCAAAGTTTCATGATCATTATGTTAGCTTCCTCATTGCCGGTGTGGCGGCACGGGAACAACTCGGTACTGCGCTACTCGGTCAATCGGTGAAGATTAGGTAACCTCGTCGAGTTCTACTTTTCTTCCGGTCCCTTCTTTAGTGAGAAATTCTTTCTCAAGAAAGATTCCGTTCTTAGCAACAAAGATTTGCCTTCGGATCTGTGATAGAAAATGTACCCTATAGTTTCCTTAGTGTATCCTATGAAGACGCATTTCTCCGCTTTGGGTTCTAGCTTGTCTAGGTTGTAACTTTTTTATAGGCTTCATGACCCCAAACTTTAAGGAACGACCGACTTAGGTTTCTTATTAAACCATAATTCATACGGTGTCGTTTCAACGGATTTGGATGGTGTCCTATTTAAAGTGAATGGCTGTCTCTAATGCATAACTCCAAAATGATAACGGCAAATCGGTAAGAGACATCATAGAACGAACCATATCTAAGAGGTAGGTGCAACGTTCGGACCGTTTCGTTGTGGAGGGTGTTCCCGGCGGTGTCAATTGTGAAAGTATTCGCATTTCTTCAAATGCATGCCAAACTCATAACTCAGATATTCACCTCTGCCCGATCAGATCGTAGAAATTTAATCTTCTTATTACGTTGATTTTCTACTTCCCTTTGGAATTCCTTAAACTTCTAGAAAGTTTTATGTTTCATTAAATAGATATACCCATATCTACTCAGATCATCAGTATGAAGGTTAGAACATAACGATAACAACCGCGCGATGCTACAATTAGTCCGCACACATGTTATGTATGATTTCCAATAAATCTGTAGCTCATCATACCTGAGAATGGAGTCTTAGTCATTTTTCCCATTGGACATGCTTCGCATTTATCAAGTGACTCAAATTCAAGTGATTCAAGTAATCCATCGGTATGGAGTTTCTTTATGCGTTTCACTCCAATATGACCAAGGCGAGAGAGTGCCACATATAAGTAGAATTTATCATTCCAATTTAATTAAGCAGCATCAATGTT
Organism: Lolium multiflorum; assembly: GCA_030979885.1. NCBI lineage: Eukaryota > Viridiplantae > Streptophyta > Magnoliopsida > Poales > Poaceae > Lolium > Lolium multiflorum. Next base: position 257,578,837 of record CM061753.1, read on the forward strand.
ATGTATATGTGTATCACTACTATCGAGATCTAATAGAAATAAACCATTCTTTTCGGTGCTCGACCATATTTAAGATATTATTCAAAATAAGAACAACCATTGATACTCAGACTTGAATAATTAGCCATCTTGCATTAAACAAGATCCGGATATAATGTTCATGCTCAACGCGGGTACAAAATAACAATTATTGAGGTTTAAAATAATCCCGAAGGTAGATGTAGAGGGAGTGTGCCGACAGCGATCACAATCCGTTTCCAACGCGCATCGTCACTTCATCCTTCAATAGTCTTCATTTATTCTTTAGTTCCTATTTCGAGTTACAAATATGAGCAACCGAACCAGTATCAAATACCCAGGTACTAGTACGAGAACCAGTAAGATAAACATCTATAACATGTATATCAGATATACCTTCTTTCTTCTTCTTGACAAGGCCGCTCTTCATCAGCCAAATACTTGGAGCAATTACGCTTCCGAGTGTCCCTTCTCCTTGCGTGAGCACTGGCATGAACCCAGGGCCATTCTTAGGTTTCAGGAGGCGTGGCAGCTTTCTTGCCACCCTTCTTGAATTTTCCTTTAGACTTGCCCTGTTTCTTGAAACTGGTGGTCTTGTTGACCATCAACACTTGGTGCTCTTTCTTGATCTCAATCTCAGCAGATTTTAGCATGGCGAAGAGTTCAGGTAACTCTTTGTTCATGTTCTGCATATTGTAGTTCATCACAAAGTTCTTGTAACTGGGTGGCGGTGATTGAAGGACACGATTAATCCTCAGTCTTATGAATCACTATTCCCAAGTCAGTGAGTTTCGCATGCCCGGTCATGGCGAGCATGTGCTCACTAACGAAGCTGCCTTCTTCCATCATGCAGCTGAAGAAGTGATGCTTCATAGCATTCCACGGCCGCATGAGTTTCAAAGATAGCTTTCAGCTCATTGACCAACTCATGATGATCGTGGTGCTCAAAACGTTTTGAAGATCGGCTTCCAGACTGCATAGGATGGCACACTGAACTTGAGAGTTCCGAGTCATGTAAACATTCTTTACTTCATCGGTTTCAGTTTCTACAGGAGAGATTCACCTAGCGGTGCATCAGCACATATTATGAGGGTTTCCACCAGCCGTCCTCACATGACGGAACCGATTCGGTGAAGTTGCTGGTGCTCTTAAGCTTTCTTTCTCTAGGAACTGGTTAAAATTGATTGAGGATGCCATATCTACAACATATATTTGCCAATAGTTTAGACTAATGTTTATGACCAAATGGAGTTCAAATTTTAATTCAACAAAATTAAACTAGGTGAACTCCCACTCAAAACAATATCCCCCGAATTGTCTTAGTGACCACATGAACCAAAATACACCAGTGATCATCACGAACAAGATGTGATTTCAATGGCGAACACTCGAAGTGTTCATCATATCAATCATATGATTCATGCTCTACCTTTCGGTATCCAACGTGTTCCGAGACCATATACATGCATACTGAGCTCGTCAGAGCCACATAGTATCAGAATTGTGCAAAACTGGCTTACCGTTGTATGCACTTGTTGAATCTATCATACCCGATCATCACGAGATGTTTCGAAATGACAAGTGTTAATAACGGTGCATACGAGGTGAGAACACTTTATTATCTTGATATTTTAGTGAGAGGGATCATCTTATAAATGCTACCGTCGTGATCTAAGCAAAATAAGATGCATAAAGTTAACATCACATGCAGTTCATATGTGATATGATATGGCCCTTTTGTCTTTGCGCCTTTGATCTTCATCTCCAAAACACGGACATGATCTCCATCATCAACGGGCATGATCTCCATCATCGTCGGCATAGCGTCAAGGTCAATGGCGCCGTCTTCATGATTGTTCTCCCATGTAGCAACTATTACAACTACTTTGAAATACTACTCAACATGAAATTTAAAGACAACCATAAGGCTCACGCCGGTTGCCACAATACAATAATAGTCATCTCATACATATTCATCATCATTATGGCCATATCACATCACCAAACCTTGCAAAAACTTAGAAGTCTCTAATTTGGTTTGCATATTTTACGTGGTTTAGGGTTTTGAGTAGAGATCTAATCTACCTACGAACATGAACCACAACGGTGATACTAGTGTTGTCAATGAAGAGTAAATTGAATCTTCACTATAGTAGGAGAGACAGACACCCGCAAAGCCATATGCAATACAAGTTGCATGTCGAGCGTGGAGCAAGTCTCATGGCGACGCGGTCATGTAAAGTTAGCCCGACCACTTCATCCCACTATGCCACAAAAGATGCAAAGTACTCAAACTAAAGACAACATAAGCATCAAAAACGCCCACAAAAACCATTGTGTTCTACTCGTGCAACCATCTATGCATATACACGGCTCTCTGATACCACTGCAGGGATTCGTTGCATAGAAAACAAAATTTTCCTACACACACAATCCAAGCCAAGATGCAATCTAGAAGGCGGTAGCAACGAGGGGATGAGCAGACTCTCCTTGAAGATTTCCAAAGCCTACAAGATGAGGCTCTTGTTACTGCGGTAGACGATCACTTGCCGCTTTCAAAAGCGCGTAGAAGATCTTGACGGTGCCACAATCAGGCAGCACCTCCGTGCTCGGTCACACGGTCGGTGTTGATGAAGGCGCGTCCTTCTCCCCGTTCCAGCGGGCAGCAGAAGTAGTAGCTCCTCCTTGAATCCGGCAGCACGGCGGCGTGGTGGCGGTGGCGATGGAGATCTCCGGCGGAGCTTCGCTAAGCGTTGCGGGAGAGGGGGAGGAGTGGGGCGGCTAGGGTTTGGGGAGAGGGGGTGGCCGGCCTCCTTGGGGTGCGGCCAAGGTGGTGGTGTTGTGGTGGCCGGCCCCCTCCCCTTGGCCCCTCATTATATAGGTGGAACCCCCAAGTGTTGGACTACAAGTCTTCGAATAAGACCCCAACCCAAAACCTTCCATGTGTAGGGAAACCTACCCAAGGTGATTCCAACCTCGTGGGACTCCACCCTTCCATGAGGGGAAAGTTGGCCGGCCTGCCCCCTTGGTGGAGTCCGCCGGACCCCTCTAGTGACGGCCATGGGTGGTGAGTCATCGGGACTCGCCTTCCAAGTGATTTCTTCAGGACTTTTCTAGAACCTTCATAAATTCACCGGATCATTTTCAAACTTTATAAAATGACTTCCTATATATGAATCTTATTCTCCGGACCATTCCGGAACTCCTCGTTATGTCCGGGATCTCATCCGAGACTTCGAACAATACTTCGAACTCCATTCCATATTCAAGTTCTACTAATACAACATCAAACCTTAAGTGTGTCACCCTCCGGTTTCGCGAACTATGTGGACATGGTTGAGAACTCTCTCGACCAATAACCAATGGCGGGATCTGGAGATCCATAATGGCTCCCCACGCATTCATGATGACTTAAAGTAGTCCAAATGAACCATTGACATAAGAATGCCATTCCCTTTGTCGCTTGATATTTTACTTGTCAGGGTTTGATCATGGAAGTATCTCTCTATACCTCACGTTCAACCTGTCTCGTAAGTACTCTTTACTCGTACCGTGAGTATGTGGTATCATATGAACATTCATATGGCACCAAGCTATTTGAGAACCGACATTCCAGGGAGGCCACGAGGTATATCTATCAGTCATCAGAGTTCAGACCGATCCCCTTTATTGATCCCATATGCCTCCAACTCATGCTAAGATGCCAATCCCCACCTTTATAACCACCCGTTTACGCAGGTGGCGTTTGATGTAATCAGAGTACCTTTCGTTATAAGTGATTTACATGATCTCATAGTCGAAGGCTAGGTAACTATGTATCGAAAGCTTTATAGCAAATAACTTAATGACGCGTCTTATGCTACGCTTAGTTGGGTGTGTCCATTACATCATTCATATAATGATATAACCTTGTTAATCATGCTTATCCAATGTTCATGATTGAAACTCTAATCATCTGTTAATCCAACAGCTTCAGTTAAGAAACACTAGGGACTCATTGTTGTTTACATACCTTTTCTATAATCCTTCGGTTAATATAATTGTAACGCAACATATAAACATTTATCAATAACACAAAGATATATAATAACCATTTAATTATTACCTCTTGGGCATATCTCCAACAGAGTCAATCACCTTTTGGTTCAGTTTTACTTTCTTCATTAATATTGCCTCTTTTGAGAACCACCTTCTCAAAGTTACCATGTTTGGCAATACAATCTTTTTGCCTTTGGTTTATGGAAGATATTCATAATTCATAATTACTGAAATACTTTATAAAGAAAATTTATTCATCTTTAATTTTGGATTAGTAACTCAAATTTCTGAATTTTTGATGGTTTCCCTATTTCATTGAGTGTTCCTATTCTTTAAATGCTAACTCTATATAATAATAATACAATAATAGGTAACTCATACCATACAACATAGTATGATTAGAATACTTTAGTCATATCAACACATTGATATATTTGTGACATTGTAATTTGTGGGAACACCTTTCACAATTCTATATCACGAGAAAGCCATAACTAAAAAATTTGCCACTTTGATCCAAATGTGGAACTCATTTTTCTCATTAATTATTACCGTCATTCTGAGTACCTTGATCCGTCAAATAATTTCATACATATATTTTCATTTAGCAAATACACATATTCACTTAAATCAACAATGAAGTTTACAAAAAAATGATATCCACATACTCACGAAATCCAATACATCACTATGTTTGATATTCAAACAATTTAGTACACAATCCATTTATCCAGAATTCGGAGTTTTTATTGCTTTGTAAAGCATAACTTACATGTGTCAAAAGCTTGTCCATCTAATGACTTTACAGTGCTCTGATAATTTTGAACATGAACAATGCCAATATGAATTAAATGGTAGTGTCATTCAACAATGATGTCATTATCAAGTTTAGATATTTTACGGCATTTGGTGTTTTATAATATAGGTATCCTTTATCAGAGATTATTAATAAAAATAACACATTCATAACCCAGTATTGAAGGACAACTCACTTGCATAGCACATATGAGTAATTGTCTTGATCTGGTCTTTTATTGAGCTCACACTCATAATGATTACAAATATTTATTCAGATCATTTAACTAATCTAAATGATATGCTGGAGGAGACGTGTTGGCCATGAACTTTCTTGCTTACTGTGATCCATTAAACGTATATAATTTTGATGTTCATGCTTGTTTTGTTATAATTCTTATATGTTTTATGTGCACTTTTCCACACTTTTTAGCATTTTCTAGGACTAACCTCTTAGCAAGTGCAGTTTTGTTTCAAAATAATCTTTTGTGTTTCAAAATTTGTACATGAAAGTTTCTGGGGTCTGGATGAAACAAAAGCCCGAGTCTTTTTCGGGAGGCGGCGGAGCTAGAGGACACACATGGGCGCCACGTGGCGGTATAGAGACGACACGGCCCCATACTTCGCCGCCTTTGGCCCATGTCTGGCGCCTGCCAATGCCCTCGTTGCCTTCCGCCCTATTTATTCCTCATATCAGAAAACCCCACGAGACCGAGCCTCCATCCACCGAGAAGTTTAAGTCTGCTTCTCAGCAGAGCCAGGTTCCAGGGAGAGATTCTGCGATCCTCCGACCACCACACCGGGGAGGGAAAATCCACGATCGGAAGCCTCTACATGTCTTCATCGGAGTGATGCGTGAGTAGTCCTCCACGGGACCATGGGGTTCATAGCAGTAGCTAGATGGCTATCCTCTCCTTGTTGTGCTTCATGTATAGATCTTGTGAGCTGCTTATCCAAGATCATCTATTTTTAATTGCTACATGTTGGTTTGATGTGGATCCGATTTATAGAGATATTGCTTTGGTTGAGATTATGTATTATGTTATTATGATCTTGCATGCTCTCCATTTCTAGTAGATGCTCTGGCCAAGTAGATGCTAGCGACTCAGAGGGTATTTATGCTCGATAGTGGGTTCATGCCTCAATTAAACATGGGAAGTGACCTTGTTCTCTACGGTTGTAGATGTGTTGTTGCTACTAGAAAACATCGGTGTTCTATTCAAGGGTAGTTTCATTGTTTACTTTACACACATTGCTTAAAGCGATAGTCCATTTCTTGCAACTTATCTTTTGGAGGTGTCGAATGCAATCATGAAGGTGGATTATTAGTCATAGATGCGGTTGGATTACGGAATCTGTATATTGTTGTATTAACACTTTCATAGCATATTTCTGCAACCATTAAGCGTAAGACACATTTGTCAATTGTCCATACGCATTAGTTTACCTAGCATATTTATTTTATTGGGGAGGCGCCTCTAGTGTGGACCCCAGTCCTTCTTCTTTTAATTGCAATCTTCTACAACATTTTTTTACATTATGTTCTCTTGCCAAACAATAATTCTTCTTCCACATGAATTTCGTTTAATCCTTTCTTTTGTTAAAACCGGTGAGCTTGACAACCTGTAGAAAAGCTGGGGACAAGTACTTGGTTGTTTGTGTACGGAGTCTCACGTTGCTGCGTGACTGACGGTGTCATGCGGTTGGTTCATAACACCTTGGGAGAGAACATTTTCTACTTGTCAATAAACCATAGTTTTCTTACTGAGGAAAACTTCATCTTGTGCTCATCATACCCTTCCTCTTAGGGTTCCAATCAACATTGCGCTTAAATTCTCCTTCATTAACTGCGCGCATCAAGACTTTTTTAAGAAAAAAATTAGTGAAAAAAGCGTCTCTTATGCGAGGAGTATCTGCTCCTAGCTCTTTTACTTTTATTGTTTGCTTGCATATTTATTTTTATCTTGTTTTCATTTTATATCAAAAATCCAAAAAAAATTAGTATAGTTTTTATTTGTGTTGTTTACTTTACTTTGCAAAATGAATGTCCCTGAAGTTGAGGTTCGTACTTTTAAGCAACAAGGGGGTGAAAGTTTGAAAGATGCTTGGTATAGAATATGTGATGCTCATCATAGATGTACTAAGAAATATTCTACTATGATTCTTCTTAGGAATTTCTATGTTGGTATTTCTACTTGGAATAGATATGTTCTAGATACTCTTATTGGTGGTAATTTCCTAGGTGCTCCCGCTTCGGAAGCCTATGTTTTAATTGAAAGTTTAGTAGGAAGTCCTCCCATTAATGTTGCTAAAACTGAGATCACTTTAGAAGAGGTGGTAAAAAGACTAGATTCTTTAGAGAAAAGTTTGCCCAATTTACTTTTTGATGCTATCCATACTAATGAGTTGATAGGAGGAATCAATAAAAAATTGTTTGTTTGGAGATGCATTGCAAATGATGATAGAACTATTAGAATTGGTAAACTTGAAGAAGCTATGAGAAACTTTGAGTTCAACTTTTTCCTCTCTTGGTTTCAAAAAGGAGAGAGCTTTTGTTGGGAAAGAACAAAAATTTATGTATGTCCCTAAGGCACCCAAACCAAAAACCCGTGATATGTTTAAATTTGATAAAACTTTTAGTGCAACTAAGAGTAAATTGCATGTTGAATCTTCAGAGGTGTCTAAGGTACTTGATGATACAAATGGTGTTTTGGAAGAAGTAATTGATCTTGATGCTTTACCTCTTGATAATACTTGATTTGCACCCTTTCTGCGCCTAGCTCAAAGGCGTTAAAGAAAAGCGCTTATGGGAGACAACCCATGTTTTATTTCTGTTATTTTTGCTTTGTTGAGTCTTGGAAGTTATTGCTACTGTAATAACCTCTCCTTATCGTTTTTATTTCGTTTTTGTGCCAAGGGTAGCCTCTAATAGAAAGAAAGCAGTGTTTGGGGTATTTGCAATTCTGAAACAATTACCTGCTAGTCAAAAATAAAATTCTTAAAAATTGCAGAACTTTATTTTGAGATGCATTTTGTGCATCTTTGATATGTTAGCTAACTTTAGTTGGTTATAATTTTTAATTTGAAATAACAAAACCTATTTCTTTATTGATCTCTGCCTGCTAATTCTGTTTTGACAGATTCTGCATGTTTTGCATTTACAAGTCTTGTGCTTCGTCTCTTTGAGTTCTTTTGCAGAAAAAGAGCTTGGAAGAAGTAGCTACAGTAGCATATGTTAAAATGAGTGTTTGATATGTGCCATTACTGAAGCCTTGCTGGTTTGATATATTTTTATTTGCACTAATGTAATCCATTGTCTTTGAGTTTTGTGTGAAGGAAGTTTTCAGAAGTCATGGGAGAGAAAAATGATGTCAATTGACTTATGGACAAGAGCTTAAACTTGGGGATGTATCTTGGACCCCCACATATAACTAATCCCACCTTCGCATTTTGTGATTAAGGGGCCATAGCCACTTTATATTTATTTGTAGCCATCAATTGCTCTGGACATTACTTGTTTTTCATGTGAAACAAATGGTGTTCTATTCAAGGGTAGTTCATTATTTTTACTTTACACATTGCTTAGCGATGATCCGTTGCTTGCAGCAATACTAGATAGTGTACGGATGCAATCTAAAAGTGCGGTTATTAGTCATAGGTGGATTTGGATTACGGTCTGTATATTGTTGTAATGCCTCATACTTTCTGCTTATGTAATGCACCAATCATTGTGTGACTCTCATTTGTCACTTAACATCTCTCATTTGTTTTAACATATTTATTTTATTGGGAAAAACTCTAGTGAACTATGGACAGGTCCTTCTTCTTTTAATTGCAATCTTCTATAGCATTTTTTGTCTGTTCTACGCAAGCAATTCTTCTTCCACAGGTTTGTTCCAATCTACTTTGTTTTGACAAAACTGAGTGAGCTTAAACAGCCTCGCTGAAAGTTCGGGACAAATACTTGTTTATTTGGCAGTGTCACGTTACTCTTGTGACAGATGCACCTATAAGTTAGTTAGCAACACCTCGGGTGACGATGGGCATTACCTTAAGATGTGTGTGCCTATATACAATCCTTTGGATGCCCATGAAGGTACACGATGGCAAGGCGGGCCGCTTGGACGATGCAGCGGAAGATTCCTTGTGAGACAAGACAAAGGAGGAGCTTGAACAAGGAAAGTTTAGAGATAGGACTACTGTAAACCTAGTCGTACCCGGTTGGATCTCTTGGAACACAGCCTCTATATATAAAGGCAGGAGAGGGGCTGCCGAGGGACATGATCAATCTTAACTTTAGCCTGAAGTCTAGAGCTGGAGTCACCTTAGCACTTAGCTATCGCTGAGATCTCGGCCCGAAACCTTGGGCACCATTATAACCAATAGCTCTCACAATCAAGATCGAACGGGCATGGCTGAGGGTTTACCTCCCGCCAGAGGATGAACCTGGGTAAGTACTCTCCCGCTTGTTTGTGAACCGATGTCTCGTGTGTCATCCTACAGGATTCCATCAACCCTAAGCCCAATCGGAGAGGGCATTGCCGAGAGTACCCTGCGACAATTGAAGCACTTTGTGGATACAGCCGGCCAGGCAGGTCAGCCAGCGGTGCAGTCACATCTGCAGCGTTTCTCAGTCATAACGCCATGGGCCAGAAGATTCAATCGCTGCTGGAGTCCTTCGATTCGTACCACACCCCAGAGACGCCTTGCACAGTCTGGGAATCGTGGCAGCATGAGCTGCTCACAGTGGTGTCACTTCTCCCGATACAACCTTGCGAGTTTCCTTAACCACTAGAGTCAGCGCATCGGCCCAAGGACCTGATTCCGGAAGGTGTCCTCAGCGTGACAACCCGGGTATCAGAGCATGCAAGAAGACAGCAGAGTTTCGGCGTCTGGGCGAAGAAGGAAAAGAGCAGAAGGACTGTTTCATGAAGAGGAAGAAGCGAATAAAAACTCACCTGTCGATGACGAGGATGCCGCAGCCCTAAGCGATCGAGGAGCCGCTGCTCACCAGTATCACTCGGCCACGGAGCAACGAGAAGTAGCCGATGTTATCTTCATCTTACATAGTCAGGGGATAGTGAGAAAATCAACCACCTGCTAAAAGCTGTAGGCAGTTCAAGATTAATGATTCTGACGACCTGGAAGGCGAAACCATATCGAAATTACAATGAAGAAGAGGGCGGATCTCTGATTATCTTACTTGAACCATGCAATCTGGGAGCCAAGCATTACCATGGGAGGAGACAGTATCTTACCAGCCAAAGTGTTCCGGAATTATGCGAACGATCAGCAGTCATAAACCAGCTTTTCAAAGAAGAGAAGATAAAATTCGCGAAGAAGTAAAGTATCACGGAAGATCGCTTATGGTCGATACACCGAATTCTTGTGGTCAAGATGAGCATCTCCTTAATGGGCGAGATCCGCCCGAAAGGCTGTTCCTGACCTGGTCTTGCAACCCTTGTTCTTGAAGCCTGGTCGGAGGGTACAATATGAGCAAAGTATTCATGGATGGAGGAAGTGGTTTGAACCTATTGTTGCTAGCACGATGAGAACAATGAGTTTAACAGTCGACATACTAAGAGAATCCGACACGAAGTTCCATGAAAGCATTACTCTGACCTAAACCGCTTATTCTCTGTAAATATCCTTTGGATGTAGTTTTAAACGCGCTGGCAATTCAAGAAGGAAAAAATCGAGTTTGATAGTTAGTAGGAATCTAATTGCCACATGTATCCTCGGCGACTGCGTTGCAATTATGGCGTACCTGTTATCACGATACTGGCCCAGATGCCAGGCTAACAATGGGACACAATAGTTCATAGAAGCTTACCGTTCAGACAAACAGCCGTTCCAAAAGATCGCGTGAAGTTCGGAGCCAAGGAAGAACTCAACGCGATCGACGCCATCACAGATCACACACAGCCACCAGCCGACAATCGAAACGTAAGATCCGACGAGTTTGACGCTGCGAAGGAAGCCAAGAAGCTGCAGGTGCACCCCACTGACCCGAAGAAGACGGTCAATACGTCGGCAGACCTTACTGACGCATAGGAAGGCGCGCTCATCGAGTTCCTCCGTGGCGCTGGAGATATTGCTGGGAACCATCCGACGCACGAGGTATCCCCGGGGAACTGGTGACACCCTCAATATTGATCCAACGTATCAGTACAACAATCGATACGCCGGGTTACCTGAACCGAAGAAGAGCAATTGGCGAAGAAGTTAGTCGACTCCGCATGGCAAGGATTCATTGGGAGCTCAAGGAAGCCGAGTGGGTGGCCAATCCCGTCATGGTGCCAAAGAAAGACACAACCGCTCCGCATGTGTATCGATTACACCAGTCTTAACAAGCATTGCCCTAAGGATCACTTCCCACCTCGTATTGACCAGATAGTCGACTCCACAGCTGGATGTGATCGACCGTCTCTCCTTTCTCGATGCATATCAGGGTATAATGGATCAGCTCCAGAAAGAAGACAGGGAGTTAGCGCATTCATCACCCCTTTTGAGCGTTTTCTCCTTCGGGTTGAAAAACGGGGAGCAGCACCTCAACGGTGCATGCAGAAGCACCTTGGGCAGATTGGGAGGAACGAAGTCTGCATCGGCATTATCGTGCTAAAGATGAAGCACGCCGCCACTCTCATCGACGATTTGCGGGAAACCTTCGACAACCTAGACAAGTACAAAATCAAGTTGAATCCGAAGAAATGCTTCTTCGGGGTGCCAGGAGGACAAGTGCTCGGATACTTCATCTCAGCTAGAGGAATAGAAGCCAATCCTTTGAAGATCAAAGCTATTCTCGACATGGAGCCACCAAAGAATCTGCACCAAGTGCAGCAATTGGCAGGACGGCGGCGCTCAGCAGATTCATCGCCAAACTAGGAGAAAAAGCTTTGCCCTTCTACAACTTGATGAAAAAGTCCAGAAAAAATCGAATGAATGAATGAGGCGCAGGAGTCTTTCGACAATCTGAAGAAAATCTTATCGACATCCCCAGTTGACACCGCATGAAAAAGAAACATTGCTTATGTACATAGCAGCAACGGTGCAAGTCTTCAGCCGTCGAACGAGAAGAAGCGGGGAGAGTTCACGGCGTGCAGAGGCCCGTTTACTACCTCATGAAGTACTCACACCCGCAAAGCAGAGATACCCTCATCATCAGAAGCTGGCGTGTGGAGATCAGCTCGCAAGCTACGGCATTATTTCCACGGGCACCCGATCATCGTCGTGAGGCGAAGCACCATTGAAGAACCTGTGATAATCCGGAGGCCACGGTCGAGTGTCCCAATGGACCATCGAAATAGCACCACACATAACTTACGTTAATCGAACGGCGATAAAATCCCAAATCCTCCAGTTCGTGACGAGTTGGATCCGTCACCAAACACCAGCGGCTTGACATGTGAGTGCATGGACAATGTAAACCGACCCCAGTTCGTTGAACCTGAGCGTAGGAGCAGGAGTGATACTAATACGCCACAGGGAGATAGATGAAGTACATACTACGTATGAATTTCTCCCTGCCAACAAATAACGAGGCAGAATACAAGCGCTACTGCACGGAATGAAGATGGCAAAGGCATGTGGGGCAACTCGCCTGGAAATTTATGGAGATTCAAACCTGGTGGTACAGCAGTCGATGATTTATGCGACGCGGTCAGCGACAACATGATCGCCTACCGACAGTTGTACCAAAACATGGAAGCCAAATTGAGGTGCAGGCACCGCACATCAAGCGAATAACAGCAGCCAGATACTCTAGCAAATATCGGTCCATGTGCTCCCCATCCCGGACGGAGTGTTCTATGAAGTTATCACTCCTTGATCGATAAAGGAGAAGGGTATCGACACTTCAGAAAACATAGGTGACCAGATAGGATGCAAACCTGCAACACGACGCGAGAAGAATCTCCGGCGATGCGCGGAACAAATCCCTCCTCCTCGAACCACCTCAGATTCCAAACCATTCCTAGCATACAATGACGAGTTGAGATCCGGTAGAAGCAAGACGAATCGTCAAGGCAGTTAAAGCCTTCACCGTGGTAAATGGAAGTGAACTCTACAAAGCCCAGCGGCTCATCTCTTGGTATCTTTCAAAGGTCTGTGCCATTGTGATGGAAAACCTTTGTTGCGCGAGATACACGAGGGAACTTGCGGACACCACGCGGGAAGTAGGGCCCTTGTGGCGAAAGCCTTCAGGGCAGGATTTTATTGGCCAACGGCGGCATCGGATGCTCGAGATCTGGTCATGAAGTGCGACCCCTGCCAGCGTTTCTCACCAAAACCGCGCCCCTGCGACAGATCTGATGACAATACCTCTGGCATGGCCCTTTGCTCAATGGGGACTCGATCAAGTTGGACCGTGCCAAGATCGTCGCCTGGAGGACACACGTACCTACTGGTCCTATCGACAAGTTCACCAAGTGGATTGAAGCCAAGCCAATCAAGAAGCTGGATGGATTCTTGAGGGGGAATAACCTATCGATTTGGTATGCCTCACAACATCGTCACGGACAACGGAGTTAACTTTGACTCCAAGAGTTTCGAAAATTTTTGTGATGGCCAGAAGTCAAGCTAAAATTTGCATCGGTGGCCCACCCACAAACCAACGGCCGGGTGGAAAGGATCAATGGTCTAATAG